>CM016624.1:99953775-100399309 GCA_005393395.2 Gossypium australe
GGCCTTTTTCAGCATGGAACTCACAGTAGTTCCTCATCCTTTCGGGTCTCTCGTTTGAATCCTGTTTGATTAATCCTTCTTCTACCAACTTTTTCCAAACCCATCTCAGTGGGGTTTTTACTTCTGCCACATCAATTTTGGTTCTTTTACCTCCACTCTCTATTATCGTGTTTACTCCTTTATCATAATAACTGGGTAACAGATTTCCTACCACATTAGGTCCTGATGGATCATCGAAATTTACAACGCCCATCTTGATGAACCTTTCAATTAACTTTTTAAAAGCGGTGAAGTTCTCGATTGAGTGTCCTGTGATTCTCCCGTGGTATTCGTATTGGGCATTCGCGTCATACTTTTATTTGGGGAATGGAGGTTGCATAGGTTTCAGGTAGAAAGGGGACACTACATGTGCATCAAACAGACTCTGATACAGCTCCCTATATGTCATCTGGATGGGTGTGAACTAGAGCCTTTCTGTATTTGGCTTTGGGTTGGATTCTAGCCTTGGGGGGCCCTGATGGCTAGTAGTTACTGTCCTTGACGGGCCTACAATGATTGGTTTTGAATAACCCTTGTTATATATGCTTGCATTATTCACCTCATTTTCCTTCTTCCTCGGGGCTGATCTTTTGGCGCTTTCCCCGTGTCTATCTTACCACTTCTCTCCGCGTTTTCAATTATTTCACCGGACATTACTATATTCGAGAAGCTTTTAGTAGCGCTTCCCAACATTTGGACAAATGTGTGTTCAGGTTTTTTCTTGATGTGAAAACATATACTTTTTAATTAATTTATATATATATATATATATTAAAGGGTTTTTTTTTAATTATGTTCATCATGTGCCATACTAAGAGGCTATCACATGTCACCACTGGATTGACTATCAATGTCATGTAAACACAAACTAGTGGTGTTAGTGTGAATATACCAACCTGAGTGATGGAATACAAATTTATGTACCAACTAGGTATATAATAGCCCGATTTTTAGTGGTGATGGAACAGTGGTTTTGGGACCACAAATTTCCGTCATATCGACTCGTAAATATTATTTTTAGAATATTCATAGAGTCATTAGAGTCGTATTAAAATTTGGTTTAGAAATATTAACGTTTAGATAGTTAATTAAAGAAAAAAGACTAAACTGAAAAAAAAGAAGCAAATGTTAGTAATTAGTTAATTAAATGACTAAATAGACTATTAACCACATGAGGAGGGACCAGTATAGCAACTAGTCCCTAATAGTTAATGTTGGACAGCCAAATAAGTGATAATAATAAATTAATGTGTAATGGATGGCAAATTTGTAATTAAAATGAAATTAAAACAAAATTAAGTAAAACAAAATTGTTTTCTTCTTCATTTTAATCTTCCATTACCGAAACACAATAGAAAGACTTGGAGAATTGGCTAAGCATTGAAGCCTTGCATGTGAGTTCAATTCTTACCCGTTTCTTGTAATTTTTATGTTTTTGATATCGTTGCAACTAGGTCCAGCTAGCCCGTACCTTTGTTTTTTTATTCTGTTAAAATTTTTGGAAGTTTTAATTGATGAATATTGAATTTTTTTTATGAATACCATGTATTTGGAGCTTTGATTATGCTATTTCATGAATTCGCAAAGTGATTTTTATTAGATTTTTATTTTAGGATTAAATTGTGAAAATGTCAATATTTTAGGGTTTAATAGTGAATTTGATGTTTATTAGGGACTATTTGAGGGCCTAGTATATTTGGATAAAATATCGACTTGATAAAAATGGTTAGTTTGATGAATTTCGAGTTAAGAGCTAAATTGCAAAAATTGTAAAAGTTTGGGCTAATTGTGTAAATTCAATAAATAAAAGGGTATTAATTGTAAAATGTATTGAAAATGAAATATATGCTAATAAATTAGTAATTTTACATTTTAGATCAAGATCCCATAGATATTTGTAGAAAAGGAAAAATAGCGAAATAGTCCCTGAACTTCTACAGTTTCTACAATTCAGTCCAGGTAAGTTCGTAAGGTTAAAATTTAACATTTATATAAATTGATGATTGGTATTACATGATATTATATATATATATATATATATATATATTCCATTATTACAAATAAATCATTATTTGATATATAATATTGAATTTGATGTTCGGTTTGAATTGAATGCGAGATAGAGTACAACCGTGTTTTTGGTGTATTACGGGGGTTTGGAGTAGAGATGGTATTGGAAGGAGATATCTGTATATTACCCAAGTAAACCGAGGTTCAGCATGTGTTGCGAACTCTCACGTTATATTTTCTGTTTGGCGTGTTTCGGGTGGATCAGCTCTTATGAGCTTTTGTTAAGCTCTTATGAGCCTCTATTGGCATGTTTTGGGTAGACCAGCCTTATGAGCTTCTGTTTGGCGTATTTTGGTTGGATCAGCTCTTATGAGCTTCTGTCTGGTGTGTTCGGTCTATCTAACGGTGTACTTTTATCCGTAAGTCGTTCTTTGAATGGAAAGTCTCGATAAGGTAATTTGTTTAATGAATTTGAAAAATATGTTATTTATTCAACATTGATCTGAACATAGATGAATTTATCAATTGAAATTGTGAATGACAGGGAGTTCTTATGGATGATTATTATTGTTTGAATTATTATAATTAGTTCGGTAAGATTTATTGTTTAATACGTCAAACTTACTAAGCTTCATTAAGCTTACTTGTGTTGTTTAATGTCATTGTAGATTCTCAGAAGGTTGGGCGATCCGACCGGCACTCAAATCACATTATCCAGCTCATCTCTGTAGTTTTTGGAATGTTTAGTTCAATTATATGGCATGTATAGGCTCTTGTGTGGTTTTGGTTAATGTTTGACTTATGTAAATATTATGAATGATATTTTGTGCAAATAACCAACTTGCATATTACTTGAGAATGAGGTATAGTTTTTATCCTAGTATGAATGGTATTTATAAATGAAATGTTGTGATTATGGTACCTTTGATAAGTATTTTGATTAGGTATTGCTTGAATGAATTGATGAATTGAATTGATGTTTATTTTGGTGTATAATTATATATACTTGTGGTACCAATGAGGGTACATTGGTTAGGCACTTATTAGGTTGGTTTTGGTGTGTTTATGGCTTGATTAATGTCATTTTGAATTGGTATTTTGGTTGGTATTTGAGTTTCTTAAGGCCCAAGCAAACTTGAAATGGTAAGCTTGTGTTTTAAGGTTCATTTTGAGACCACACGGCCTGAGACACAGGTGTGTGTCTCAGCCGTGTGTCATGCGACACGATCGTGTGTCCCCTGTGGGTTCAAGGCATGCAAGTCAGGCAGTTACACGACCTAGCACACAACCTGGCACACAGGCGTGTGAGGCCATTTCGAGGGTTACACGGCCCGGCACACGAGCGTGTGGCTTGGCCGTGTAACCCATGTCAGTGAGTTACACAAGCATGGACACGGGTTGGGACACAGTGGTGTATCCCTATTTCGAATGTCCACATGGCCTGAGACACAAGTGTGCGTCTCAGCCGTGTGACTCCTGCAGTACAAATTTTTCAACTTTTTCCTAAAATTTCCAAATGTTTCCGTTTTAATCTTGGACTACTTCTATAGTATTTTTTAGGGCCTCGAGGGCTCAATTAAAAGACATTATGAATGTATTTGAATGAAATTAGGTTATATTTGCATTTATGTATGATTTGAATGGTTTACTATTCTATTTGTCTGGTAATACTCTGTAATCCTATTTCGGCGATGGATACGGGTTAGGGGTGTTACACAGTAAAATAAAAGTTCAAGTAACAACTAGGTACTTTTGGACAAGAATATAAAGGGAAAACTACATACTAATTCTTCTATTATTATATAAAAGATATAAAAGAGAAAAATGCCCTCAAAATGATATAATTTAGGCTTAACAGTATTATAAGCCCTCAAAATTTTGCAAAAACAAATCAATCAAGCCATTTCAAAATTTTTACCTAATTGAGCCATTGAACTAACAAAACTAGTCAAATAGGTCATTTGACTGATTTTTACCGCTAGTATTTAACAACATTTATATGGCTATTAATAAACACCACGTCATCGCCAATGGTTGACGTGGCAATGCCAGGTCAACAAAAAAATAAAAAAATTAGAAATATTTTTTTGGGTTAAATATAAAATTAATACCCAAACTTGTTCACTTTTCTCAGATTGTTACTTATGGTTTTTTTTGTCCTAGATTGGTACCAGAATTTTTTTTCCATCAACTAAATCGGTACCTGAGTTTAACGCCGTTACGTTTAGGACACATGGTAGAATAAGATTGTGACACATGACATAAATGACGTCATGGTGACATCATAATCTAAAAAAATAAGTTTTTTTGTTTGACTTTTCTCCCCCCAATTCTTCTTCTTCCCTCAACCTAAGTTTCTTCTTGATTTTTCAGTATTTGTCTAGTGGATAGATATAGTTTCAACATTTTTTTTTTGAAAAAAAACCCAGAAGAGTATGTAAATCATTGTGTGGTTGGAATTTTTCACTTTTTGGAATGTCAATGTGTTTTTGATTTTGTAGTTCTTAGAGGTATATTAATGGAAGTACTGTGTTATTACTTGTCTCGTACTTTAATAATGCTTTTAGAATGCTAATGTAGATTAGGTATTGTATTATTACTTGTCTTGTACATATTAGGGCAATGTTACAGAGATTGGGAAGTAAGCTGATATTGATTTTTCACTAAAATAAATCCTAATTTCTGGTGGATAGATAGGGTTTTGGGTTTTGTGAATCAGGATGAGCAAATCAATGCATGCTTATGAGTTCATACAACATATCTAGAAAATTTTTGAAAATTTCAATACTAGTCTAAAGATGAAAATGGAAAAGAAAGGATCTGAAGGGAAACCAACCTTCTAAGTTGCTGACTACTTTATGTTTGTAGCCAGTACTAATGTTTTCTTCTTCAGATCTACTTTATTTGAGTTCCAAGTTCAAAAGCTTACTCGTTTATGGGTTAATGGAGATGACGATAATATTGATATTGTTGGGTTTTAATGAAGGGATGGACTTTGGTGAGATAGAGATAAGCAAGATGAATAACTAAAAATGGTGAATCGAAAGGTGAAAGGGAACAAAATCAGATTTAAAAACAAAAAATAGGGTCGTCAAATTATGATATTAGTTATTGAAATCTGGAAATTTATGAATTTTCCTACAAAACCATGAATTTTCCGGTTGAAAGAGTTAATGATTAGTTGAGTAAAGAAAAAAATACAAGGAAAATAAAATAGAAAAGAAAAAGAAAAAAGAGGTATAAGAGGACGCCATGTGGTGGCATGCGATTGGTCAGCGTTGCCACGCCAGCAAAAAATTAACGCCGTTAGTGTCAGGTACCAATATAGTGGATGAAAAAAAGTTCGGGTACCAATTTGAGACAAAAAAACCATAAGTACCAATCTGGGAGAAGTGGACAAGGTCGAGTACTAATTTTATATTTAACCATATTTTTTAATAAATACATAATGAATCTAGACAAATGATTGTCCAAGTTCATTTGTATCCAGACATCTGTTTGTCTAGATTCATTCTAGAATTATAAAAACATAAAAATTTATAAAATTTACAAAAAAAATCATTAAATTTTATTAAATTTATAATAATTATTAGAAATAATTTAAAAAATATTTTACTAAAAACCTTTAAAAATTTATAAAAATAATTTATCGCTCATCTTTGATTTGCTTGCCACTAGATGAGCTTTCTTTCTCACAAGTCTTCTTAATCTCCTTTTCTTCCTTTTTGTCTTTATAGATTTCCTCTAGTCTATCCCATATTTCTTTGACACTTCTACATGAGGAAACTTTGTTGAAAACTTCTTTACTCATAGCGCAAAGGAGTGTGTGCATAACCTTAGAGTTTGATTAAGCCTTTGCATTGTCATTTGCATCCCATCTTTCTTCCTCCTTAAGTACCTCTAGTGGACCTCTTGAGATAAGCTTCCAAGCACCATAATCAAATGCTTGGACAAAGAATTTCATCCTTACTTTCCAATTGGAGCGGTTTTCTTCATTTAGGAGTGAATGACACATGATGGAATGACCTTTTTTGAAAGTTGTTGACCTTGACTCAAATGTCATCTTTAAACTTGGTATTTTTGCCTTGGATCACCTCTCTTGGTGGTGAAACCTTTGATAGAGAACTAGCTTTGATACCAATTATTAGGCCTGTAAATACTAAGAGGGGATGAATTGGTATTTTAAAAATTTCTACAAACTTTTCTAAATGATAAGGAAAGGGAGGAAAAGATTGGGCAATTCAATTTATAGTAGTTCAACCCCAATTGCCTACCTCCACTACCTTGGTATACCTCAACCAAGGATTTCCCAATTCACTATACTTGAATTTCTTCCTTTTAAGGAAAATGTATAACCTTTACAATCACTATCTTTTTCACAAGGCTAAGATAGAACATTCCATCTAGTTTTTATGGCTTAACTAAAACCCTTTAGCTTTTGTGGCTAAACTAGAAATCTTTTACTAGGGGTGAGCGTTCAATCGAATTGAACCGAATGAAAAAATTTTGAGTTAATCGAGTTGACGAATCATATTTTATCATCCTAACTCTATTTGAAATTTTCTTGAATCAAGTTGAGTGAGATGGAATTTCAATCGAATCGAATATATTTATTTGAGTTAAATTAAAAAAATTAACTTTGGATCCTTATAACCATTGTCACCAACTGTAATCAAATTTGGTATTAATTTTCATCTCCTCATAATTTATTTATTAATCTTTTATATACGTGTTAGCTTCTTTGCTTGCTTAGTTGCTTCAATTATCTTCTGGTTTTTGTCAATATGTATTTTGAAATTAAAAAATATATTAAATATAAAAATGTGATTTTTTAATAAAAGTTATCTTAAAGATAAAATGTGAAATTGATACCAACATAAAATTTTAACACGAACATTTTATGGCATCGTTAATAATTCAATTTTAACAGAAATTTATAAAGATTTAATATGATTAAACAATTTAATAATATAAATAGTATAAAATCTGAAATTTAATTAATAATATAAATAGTAGATATAAATAAAATTATTACTAGTTAGGTTTATGGATTTTTTTGAATGATTTTTCATTTTGGGGTAAATGGTGAAAAGTAAAAGTTTAGGGGAAAATAAAAAGTTGTGATGGTTGGGGGAGTAAAATTTTGGCGAAAAGTAAATGGGGGAAAATATTAAGAAAAATTAGTGTGAAAATGAGTTTGGGGTAGATGGGGGGTGGGATGGAAGGAGAGTAAAAGTATTGGGGAATGTAAAAAGGTTTGGGGGTTTGGGGTAAAAATGTAAAAATACAAAATATTTTAATAAGAGTTATCATAATCCCTACTTTAGTTTATTCGATGATGCACTTCGGTGCTAGTTTGGTGTGTTGGTTGCACGATTCGAGTATCTATTTGAGTCCGAGTTGGGTTAATAGGGGTTACAAATAATAAGTTAGTAAATAATTATGATAATATTTGATAATATTGTAACACCCTATACTCGACCTAATCTCCGAATCCGAGCTACAGTGTGCCACATTCATTGCCAAGGCAACTACAATTAATTTAGATGTGAATACACATCACAATTCATATAACTTACTTATGAGCTGAAACCAGAAATGAATTGCGTGTTTGAATAGAAATGAACGGAATGAATAGGAAAAGAGAAATGAGAAACACTCGTGAATAATTATGGTTTTCTCCGAAATGGAGTCATTTAGAAATGAATGTAGGTTTCCAAATATGGAAATGGAAATGGAAATGATCCATTTGCAATCCTATATGGATTACTTAAAGAATAATCGGAAGAATGATTTTATGTTTTTGGACTATTTTAAAGCTCAAAAAAAAAAAAACCATTCGATCATAGTGAACATGTTGAATTGTGAAATATTGAACATATTTTTTCAAAATTTTACCAGGGGCAAAATCGTCAAAATTTTGTTAGGGGTAAAATAGATATGAGAAAATTGTTTCATATATAAATATTAAATTTTATTTTGGGAAATAGAAAATTTGAGTCGGGTTGGATCATATTATAGAGTACTACGTCAAAAAGGTCAGTAAGTATTTATAATTGGACCCGATGTGAAAGAGGCCCAAAAACCCCTCATTGACATGAAAGGGGCAACAACCCTAATAGGAATACTAGGGTGTGTTGTCCACCCTAGTCCTATTCTAAGTAAGAGGTTGTTTTTCTATTTAAAATAAACCACTATAACTCAACAAGGGTTCTACCTTCTCTTCCTATAAATAAATGGCACCGGTAGAACTATTATGACAAATTTGAGAGATTGTTATTTTGTCGAAAAATAAAGAGAATTTATTCTCAAGTATTACATATATTTTTCGAAATAACAATTCTACCGGTTTCTATTAAGAAGAGAGAATTTTCGTTTTCACCCCAAAAGAAGAGAAAACTTTTTCTAGTTCTGTGTTTTGATTCAATTGGTTTGAGCCCACACTCGAAGTAGTTCGTGGTACGAGAATAGCGAAGAAGATCGTTTGGTTGAAAGTCGGGTACAACGAATGTTCGCTAAGCCAAAAACACAGATATGAACTCAGTTAAGGTTTATTGTTATAAATATCACAAACCGGGTCGGTTTTCAAAATTTTAATTTTCTACTGTGCAAGAAAACTGTTTTCAAACTAGATTTTTTCCAACACACCTTGTGTGCCAATATGCGCTTGTGCGCCAGTGTGCACTTAGTGCCAGGATGGACTTTATGTGCTAGTATGCGTTTTGTGCAATAGCATGTACTTTATGTACCATTTACCCTATTTTGATTTATTTGATGATGTATTTCGGTGCCAGTTTGGTGTGTTGGTTGGACGATTCAAGTATCTACCCGAGTTTGAGTTAGGTTAATAATGGGCATATCATAAGTTGGTAAATAATCTGAATATGGTAACATTTGATACTATTGAACCAAGCAAGTAACTATGTGAATTGTAATAAAGAAGATATATGGTCATATTTTTAAATAAGTTGATGTTAGCTCGATAAATCAAACCGAAATCGCCAAGAGGGGGTGAATTGGCCTTTAAAAAATTTGGTGGAAGCAAAGAGAGAAAATGAAACAATGAACACAAAGATTTAGTGTGGTTTGGCCCCAATTGCCTACTCCACTATCTTAGCTTTCCACCACTAACGGTTTTCCCAAATTCACTAATCTGCTCAACCTTTGAGGACAAGGTTTAACCTTACAACTCCCTTAAGATTTCTACTCAAATCTTAAGAACAAATCTTGTCAAGGAATTACAAAGAAGCAAACAAAGAAATAATCTTCACAAGATCAGAGTGTTTGCCAATTAATAACAAATAAATAAGAATATACTTGAGCTAAAGAAAAACAATAAAATCTGACAAGTGCGTACAAGAAAAAAATGTGAATGAATTGAGCACAAAGGTTGTTTGATTGATCTTTAAGCTTTGATAATCTCTCTAATTGTTGTAGGGTCTTTGGAAGTTGGTATTTGTACCCTCTAATTGATTTCCAACCATTGAGATTGTTGTGGTAGTCAATAGAGTCGTTGGAGATGTGAAAACTAGAGCATTTAATACACTTGCAATAGCGAGAATCGATACCAGATAAAAATGTATCAATATTTTTTGCAATAAATGCTAAATTCAATTACCGTTGGAGTTTAACGATCGACACCAAAACAATTTTTGTCGATACTTTATGAAATGGTATCGATACTGTATCAATACTTTGTTGATTTTGTGAAAAACATAACGCCATTTTGGTATCATTTATTTAAAGGGTATCAATATTTCAAAATTATTAATACTTGGCCAAAAAGGTATCGATACTTTTTGGTTTGGAGCAATTCTGACTTGTTTGAAAAACAGTTTGATTTGTTAAAATCATTTTAACTTAGTTAACATCATTTTAACTTGATTTTAAAGTTGTTTCAAAAAATTTCTAAGAGTTCAAAGTAAATATGCAAAATTTTATCTCTTAGACTTTAAATTGAAAAATCACTCTGTCAATTTTGTTCAATTTTAACTTTTATTCAAAAATACTTTAATTTGTTATATCAAAATATTTTATCAAATAAAGCCTGGTTTAACAATTAAAAATGAGCCCTAGGGGTTGAAATTAATACGATGAGTCACCAAACTCCAGAAATGAGCACAAGGGTATAAAAACCAAAGCAAAAGAGATGAATGTCATGGTGCATAAATGATATGATCTTATTGACATATTGTATAAATGCATAAATGAATGCTTAATCATGGAATGATATGGAATTGGTATGAATTGAATGATTGTTAATGGTTTAATAAGTTGAAGATATATATGTAGAAATGTTGGTAAAGTTGTTTTGGACTTGTTATAGGCATGTTACATATGCAAATTGATGATTAAAAATTGCTTGTCACTTTGGGACATGAATTGGTTGAATATTAAGTGCATATAAGCATATTTTAACTTGATATGTATTGTTAATGCTTGTTATATATATCTTGAATCATAAATGTACCACTGAGTGTTATTGCTCAGTAGACGGTTTATTTTTTCCGTGTGCAGGTTCAGGTGTTCCTTGAAGTCCCAAGATTTGAAGTCGGCATCTACAATATCGTTTCTGACTCAACAAAGTTTGTATAGAGCATTTCGTTTTGGTATTTTGGCATGTAGTTAGGGACATTTTGTTTAATGTCACAAATGGTTAAGTTGTAAATGCATATGTGTTAATTATGTGAATTGATTAGTGTATATGCTTATAAAAGATGTGGCAATGTTGAACATGGCGTTTTAGGCTTGTTTTAATGAGGAATGGTTGAAATTGAAGTCTTGATATTTGTATATATGTGGTTGTAACACCCCAAACTCGGCCCATTTACTACGACCGAATTTGAAATGCCACTGCGGAAAACGTTTGAAAAATATTTTTGACTTGAAGGAAAAACATATAAATTTATTGTCTTTAGAAAAACATTGTGTATTTAAAAGCCCATTAAAATTAAGTTGTTATAAAATATTCTGAATTAAAAACTTTAATATAAAATTCTTATGGTATGAGGTGTTAAAATTAAAACATAAAAACATTCCCAAATAATAATGTAAATGTCAATCCACCTTAACATAAATAAAATTCCCAAATACTTTAAATGGGCCTTATTACAATAAATGATTTAAACAAAAGTACTTAATAATAAACTGAATAAAATAGATGAAATGTCTTCTGCATGGGCCACCTCGTATCCACTCCAACCCGGTCCAAGCTTATGCATCACCTGCAATGTTGGTAAATATTGGGTGAGTCAAACAGACTCAGTGCATAGCTATTTCACATGTCTCCACATATGGGCTTGGCCCATATCCACACAGTCCATACATATAAAATTATGCAATTATGAAGCCCATCCCAACCTAATGTCCATCCATCACACCTACCTTGGCAGACCCGCTGCCCAAGGCCGTGGCTAATCCACCGATCAACCAAGTGATCCCACATATCTTACCTTGGCAAACCTGCTGCTCAAGGCCGTGGCAAAGCCACCGATCACATAAGTGATCCCACATATCAATCAGTCTACGGTGATGCACACAGCTATCAACCGCCGAGATGGGCACCTAGCCAACACCTCCCTTGATGAAGCACATAGCTACCATCAAGCGCTAATGTAGCACAAGGCTATCATTAGACCACGTACATAATGTACACCCTTTCCTTCTTTGTTCATCCCAAATCCCATGCATAGATATGTCATGCCACAATATCATTAAAATAAGCATACATCACATGCTATCACAATTTCATACGTATACCATAGGAAACTTATTGTCATAAAGTACTGACCTGTTTAATCGCTTACCCACCATGGGTATCCACCCTTTTAGCCATTAATTCGGCTACCATGCACATCATATACATATAATAACACATTTAAACATTCAAGAGACAGTGCGATAACTACGCACCTTTTTGGCACAGTCTACTCAATCCCGAATACTTGTCCTACTTCTGTCGACTTGCCCCCTAAATAACCATAATAAAATCGGTCACATTTAAACCCAAGATATAGCCTTTGACCGAAAGTCCTAGATCACTTACCTTGCTAACTAGATCCCGAAATGTCGGCTTGTTCCTTGCTGAATCGAATCCAAGAGACTCCCTTAAGGCTCCTTCACGTTGCACCCAAGACACTTTCGGCTTCTCAAACTAGCGACAGGTGTAGGAGAATAATACCACTTGAAGATTCGGCTAACAATAAAAAGGAAGAAGCTTGAGACAAAGAGTAGATTCGGCCAAGAAGCAAATAGGTCCAAAGTGATCAAAATTTCGTCTTAATGCTCTCCACAAGGTTCGACTAAGCTTTTAAAAGGGGAACTGCATATTCGCAGCAAGAGGTAGGAGGAGGGAGAAGAAAAGAAGAAGGAGGAAGAGGCGAGGAGAATAAGGGAAGAAAAGAATTCCAAAGGAGGAGCCCCCGAGAGACGACGCAAATCGGCCACGAGGGCACCCGCCAGGCATCCCCGGAGGCGGGCCGAGAGGCGCGCCAGACCGCGCAGGCAAAAGAAAGGAAAGAAACCCAACAGGGAAAAAAAAAAGCGAGCACAGGAGCCAGGAGCGCCCAGGGAAAAGGAAAGAAACGAAAGGCACCAGGAGCGGCGAGACGAAAGAAAGAAAGCCCCACGGAGGCAAAAGAAAGGAAAAACCCCCGGCAGCCACTAGCGCAAGAGGGAAAACAAAGAAAACAAAAGCCCCAAAGCGACCCACGGAAAAGAAAGAAAAGAAAGCCCCACGGAGGCAAAAGAAAGGAAAGAACCCCCAGGCAGCCACGAGCGCAAGAGGGAAAACAAAGAAAACAAAAGCCCCAAGGAGCGACCCACGGAAAAGAAAGAAAAAATCCCCACTCATGAAAAATAAAAAAGAACCCCCATCCACGAGCGCAAGAGAAACAAGAAAACAAAATCCTCAATTATCCACTAAAAAAAAAATCCCCACTCAGGCAAAAAATAAAAAATAACCCTCATTCATCCACTATCTCAAAAAACAAAAACAAAATCCCTAATAGCTACCCACTGAAAAGAAAAAAATAAAGTCCCACTCATTCAAAAAAATTAAATAACCCCCATTCATCCACTATCGCAAATTTAAAACAATAAAACAAAATCCTCATTATCTACCCGCTTAAAATAAATAAAATAATCTACACTTATTCAAAATAAATTAAATAACCCACATCCATCCACTATCTTAATATTTAAAACAAATAAAACAAAATCCTCAATTATCTACCCACTTAAAATAAATAAAATAATCCACACCTATCCCACTCTTTAGCCAAATTTTAAATAAAGAAACAAGCCTTATCCCATCTTTTAAAGTCCCATTGCCGTCCCACTTCTCTCCACTCTTGACGTCAAAGGCCCAAAAATAAAACACACTCCTTGCAGCCAACAAGATTCGAACCTCTTCCCTCCTGAAGCCCCTTTGACGCAAACGCCCCAAGCCACCTTGCTGCTGGTTCTTTTGTGTCATCAACTCCCTATAATTTCTTTTAAAGCCTCCTTAGCCCAGTTTCCCTTCTTGACGCAAAGAGCAAAATAAAAACACACTTATGCTGCCATCAAGACTCGAACTCCAGACCTGCACCAAGCTTATGGCGTCATTTCCAGGCCCTTAAGTAGCGCCTTGCAGCCACTTTACCAAGGCCTGTTTCTTGTCCAAAAGCGCCTAAAATTTTCCTTAAGGCCTCCTTCACCTAGCTTCTCCTTTAGACTTAAAATTCTAATATTTTTCCAAAACTTCCTCCTAAATCGTTGGATTCTCAAAACCCTTAAAACACTCCCAACTACATACTAAGCCTTCTCTTACATGGATTATGCACTAACCGCATAACCCTTAATCTAGGATGTTACAGTTCTACCCCCCTTAAAAATAATTTCGTCCTCGAAGTTACTTGGCTAAATAAACTTCTTCTCGCCACACTACGCTTATGCTGTGCACTCTGATTTTAATAAAACTAACACCTTTCCCTAGATACCATCTCAAGATTCGCATTCAAGGTTCCATACACTTCACTAGCAACATAAGAACAAACTAGCTCTATAACAATCAAAGCAAATAAGGGTATTCGAGAACCAAGGATCGTACCCGTTGTCACATCTGGCACATCCTCCTCGCGACGGCCAATTGCATAAACCAACCTTGGCTGCCTTGCATCAGAACCTTCAGCACCTCCACTTGGTGCTCCACGACCTCGGCCGGAACCATTTTCTCCATGGTTCAGACCACGACCCCTTGTCGCCTGCTGACCACCTCTGCCTGGCTGCACATAACCTTGGCCTGCTGTCCGAGCCTTATTCGGATCCTGAGGACAGTCTTTAATCAAGTGAGACTTAGACTTACATCTAAAACATTCCCGATTCTGGTTCCAACACTCGCCAACATGATACCTTCCACACTGAGCACACGGACGGTCCGGATTTCCAGTAGCTGGCTTAGAAACACGAGCAGAATTCTCAACCCTCGGTCTTTTCTGAAGACTCTCAGATGATTCTGACGATCCAAAATTTCTCTTATCCCGGTTCCTATCCCTATCTCTGTTCTGTCTCACAGAGTCCTTAATCCATTCAGCTACCTTAGCCTTTTCTACCAACACGACAAACTCTCGCTCCTGATGTGGAGCTATCAACAATCTCAGGTCATCCCTTAGTCCGTCCTCAAACCTGACACATCGCTCATGCTCCGTAGCCACCACTCCTCGAGCATATCGACTTAACCTTAGGAATTCAGCCTCGTATTCTGCCACGGACTTGTTCCCTTGAACCAGTCCCAAAAACGCCTTCCTTTGCGCATAAATATAATGGGTACCAATATACTTCTTTTGATAAGCCGCCTTGACATATTCCCAAGTCAAATCCTCAGCTGTGGCACCATCCCGAACTGTAAGCCACCATTGATACGCTTCATCACGTAGCAGCGCCACCATTCCTTTCACTTTCTCCTCAGGGATCAGATCCAACTCATCCATGATCCGTTCCGTCGCTTCCAACCAATACTCAGCCGTACTGGGTGCCACACCAGATACTCCACGGAACACTTCAGCTCCATTAGCTCGGAGTCGCTCGGGTACGGACTTCTTAGCTCTCATATTTCCACCTGCTCCAGCCACCATCTCTAAAACTCGCAGCACTGCCTGCGATACAGCATCATCCCCCGTCTGATCTTGCTGCTCAACACCAAAAGCTGGTGGTGGTACCTCATTCTCAGACCCTTGACCCGATCTAGCGGGTTCTGATACAGCCATTCTGCCTCTACCGCGTCCACGACGACCACGCCCCCTAGAACTCATTTTCTAATGTCGCGATTTAATCTGATTAAGAAGTTTTATGCATTAGTACTTTTGTTCCACTTATTACCCCGCGAATAGTTTTATGATAAGAAGTGTTTAGAGGTAATTCTTTCGATCAATCAAAGTTTCAGTTCAAGTTCACTATTCTATTTCAGAGAATCACATTCACATTCATCAATAAAGACACATTCATTCATCCGCGACACTTTCTTAAGCATTCCATCCATTTCCCCACCTAAGGGTAAATTCGTCATTTGTCCTACAGGGGTATTTTAGTAATAAATCAGGGTCAATTTGAAAATCACAAAAGTCATTTCGAAAATTTTCAAACTCATGGGTATTTTGAAAGAAAGATTTTCCAAATCAAGGTATTGCAGAAATTTCAGAAATCGGGGTTATTTTGGTAATTTCGTAAACCAGGGGTAATTTGGTAAATTTTCCCGATTAGGGTATTTTAAATTTTTGCAAAATAGAGTTTTTGGACACTTTTGCAAAGTAAGAAAATTTTATTGAAATCGAGGGTAGTATGGTAAAAAAAATTCCAAGCCAGGGGCATTTTAGTAAATCTCCCAAATCAGGGTATTTTAACATTTCGCAAAACAGGGTTTTGGTATATTGTAAAGTAAGAATATTTTCATAAAAGTCGAGGGTAATATGGTAATTTTATGAACCAAGGGCATTTTCGTAATTTTTCAACCAGGGGCATTTTTGTAATTTTTCAAATCGGAGATATTTTGGAAAAATTTTCACAATAATCCTTTGCTACAATTAAAAGGTTAATTTAAGGATTTTAAAACTAGGGTTTTTTTTTTTGAAAACATGGCTAGTCCCTTTCGGGTTTTATTTATTGGGTTTAACCCGTGAATAAGTCATCTTGGTTAGGGTGAACCGTTACTACGCACCAGGTAGGATTCGAGCAAAGAGGAGGTGAGTCGCTAGGACTGCTTAAATACCAAGCTCTTACTGAATCCACTCCTAGACAGGCGCACAACAGTTGCCACACCTTAACTCGGTGACTTAATCACAGGTTTGTTTAATGGTCCTTAAGTCTTATGCACTTGTGTTTGAGTAGACTAGTCCTAGGGTTCAATAGATCCTAGTTCACTAATCTACGTTCCCATAATGCCCATATAATTCACATAAAAATCACTTCAGCGGTCAAAGGTACTTACCTGGTGGACTTCGGGTCGGAGATACAGGTGCCATGCCAGAATAACCTGAAATAAAAGTCCATATTTTGAAAAGCCCATTTTTGAAAACTGTTTTCGGGCCCAAAACCTCAAAGTCGAGTTTTGAACCTGGCTCTGATACCAAACTGTAACACCCCAAACCTGGCCCATTCACTACGACCGAATTTGAAATGCCACTGCGGAAAATGTTTGAAAAATATTTTTGACTTGAAGGAAAAACATATAAATTTATTGTCTTTAGAAAAACATTGTGTATTTAAAAGCCCATTAAAATTAAGTTGTTATAAAATATTCTGAATTAAAAACTTTAATATAAAATTCTTATGGTATGAGGTGTTAAAATTAAAACATAAAAACATTCCCAAATAATAATGTAAATGTCAATCCACCTTAACATAAATAAAATTCCCAAATACTTTAAATGGGCCTTATTACAATAAATGATTTAAACAAAAGTACTTAATAATAAACTGAATAAAATAGATGAAATGTCTTCTGCATGGGCCATCTCGTATCCGCTCCAACCCGGTCCAAGCTTATGCATCACCTGCAATGTTGGTAAATATTGGGTGAGTCAAACAGATTCAGTGCATAGCTATTTCACATGTCTCCACATATGGGCTTGGCCCATATCCACACAGTCCATACATATAAAATTATGCAATTATGAAGCCCATCCCAACCTAATGTCCATCCATCACACCTACCTTGGCAGACCCGCTGCCCAAGGCCGTGGCTAATCCACCGATCAACCAAGTGATCCCACATATCTTACCTTGGCAAACCTGCTGCTCAAGGCCGTGGCAAAGCCACCGATCACATAAGTGATCCCACATATCAATCAGTCTACGGTGATGCACACAGCTATCAACCGCCGAGATGGGCACCTAGCCAACACCTCCCTTGATGAAGCACATAGCTACCATCAAGCGCTAATGTAGCACAAGGCTATCATTAGACCACGTACATAATGTACACCCTTTCCTTCTTTGTTCATCCCAAATCCCATGCATAGATATGTCATGCCACAATATCATTAAAATAAGCATACATCACATGCTATCACAATTTCATACGTATACCATAGGAAACTTATTGTCATAAAGTACTGACCTGTTTAATCGCTTACCCACCATGGGTATCCACCCTTTTAGCCATTAATTCGGCTACCATGCACATCATATACATATAATAACACATTTAAACATTCAAGAGACAGTGCGATAACTACGCACCTTTTTGGCACAGTCTACTCAATCCCGAATACTTGCCCTACTTCTGTCGACTTGCCCCCTAAATAACCATAATAAAAATCGGTCACATTTAAACCCAAGATATAGCCTTTGACCGAAAGTCCTAGATCACTTACCTTGCTAACTAGATCTCGAAATGTCGGCTTGTTCCTTGCTGAATCGAATCCAAGAGACTCCCTTAAGGCTCCTTCACGTTGCACCCAAAACGCTTTCGGCTTCTCAAACTAGCGACAGGTGTAGGAGAATAATACCACTTGAAGATTCGGCTAACAATAAAAAGGAAGAAGCTTGAGACAAAGAAGTAGATTCGGCCAAGAAGCAAATAGGTCCAAAGTGATCAAAATTTCGTCTTTAATGCTCTCCACAAGGTTCGGCTAAGCTTTTAAAAAGGGTAACTGCATATTCGGCTATCAAGAGGAGTAGGTATGGAGTTGAAGAAAAGAAGAATAAAGGAATGGAAGAGGCCTAGGAGAATTCGGCAAAAGGAGAAATAAGTGAAGAAAAGAATTTCCAAAGGATGATCCCCCTTATATATACTACTCAAATTCGGCCACTAGTTCACCCTCCATTCATATCCCCTTATTTCTTTCCTATATTCTCTCCATACCTCTCATTCAAAATAAATTAAATAAACCCAACTGTCGCAACCATTTTTTTGATGAAACAGTAAACGACGCGGTCGACTCGATTTTTTGAAAATGAAAAAGAAGGGAGTCGCCACCGATCTTTATTTGGGTGTGATCGGATCACCTTTGTTTGAATAAAATGTCTCGGTTTATTAAAACGACGCTTTTGGTCTACGAAAATTTGAGAAAAATGGGTTCGGAAGTCAATTACGTGCGAGGAAGGATTAGCACCCCCGACACGCCCAAAATTGGTACCAAATTGATTGATCGATGTCCTAATGTTGAAAACTTTGAAATGATTTGGAAATAGATACTTTTTATTTCTAAAACTTGAAGGAGTTGGAAGGGACGTTAAGGCTCTCTTATTTTCGAAGAGATAAAGCATCATGTCCAGTAAGTTAGGGCGCAATACTTTAGACTCCCAAAACTAAGCTCGTCTTTTAAAACTTAGTTTTATATTTGAAGAAGATCTCCCGTCATTTGTCAAACGAGAGATCAGAACCCAGTAAGTTAGGGCTCGCTTTCTCGAAGATCCAAATTAGGAATATTGCCTTCATTTTAAAAGAACTTATCTCGAAGTATCTAGATGTTGTGTCCATTGAGTTAGGGCGCAACATTTTGAATTCCCGAGAACAAATGTTTTATTTGAAACTTGGATGGCGATTTTAAAAGGGGATATTCCGTTGTTTAGTTTAAACGAGAGATCGGAACCCAGTAAGTTAGGACTCGATTCACTCGAATTGCTAACACGGGATATTGATTGTTAAAACTTGAATTTGTGACTTTTTTTTAAAGGGATATTCCGTTCGTTTAACTTAAACGAGAAAAACTGGAACCCAGTAAGTTAGGGCTCGATTCTCTCGAATCGTTAATACGAAATATTTTGTTGTTATAAAACTAAGGCATTGAGAAAAATTAGCGTAAAAGTGTGAAAAACACGATTTTATACACAAAAAGAATAAATAAAAGACACATACGCATACATACGTACAAATAAGGATGACATATAATATATTAAGAATATTATGTATAGTAACAGTAGTAGAAATAACGATGAAATGATAATAATAACAACATGATAATGATGATAATATGATATGATAATAATGATACTAAGACAACAGTAAAACGTTAGTAAGACTAATAGTGAGAAGCAAATGATGATAATACTATAGAAAGAGGAAATAAAATAATGGTAACGATATTAACGATATAAGATGCGAAAACAAAAGATAACAAGGATAATAGGCAAAGAGAATACGAATGATAGTATTTAACGAATAAACGACAAGACGTAGACATGCAAGAGATATAGTAATAATAATATAATATACACGCTATATATAAAAAGGATAATATGATAACCATAATAATGATATAACATATAAGATATATAATGGTGGTAAACGTATTATGATAACAGTATAATATATTGGGGAATAAGTACCTACATTATATAATAATACACTAACAACAACAGTATAATATATACTTATATAAATAGCAAAACTTATATGATATAAAGTTTATAATATACGAAACGATGTAATACATAGATTGGTTTTTTAGGGCAGTAATAGTATAATATAACAATAATTATAACAACACTAATAATAATAATAATAACGATATTAAATAAGAAACATAATAATAACGCATAAAACAAAATATAATGTAATAATATTAGAAATAAAGTAAAATAATAATACTGGTAAAAATAAATGTGATAAATAAAATAGTAAAAAATAACGTTGAGAATAATACTTAACAATTATAATAATATATTAAAATAATAATGGTAACTATAATTAAAATAAAATGTGTAAAAATAATAATAATAATAAAACTAATAATAACAAAGTAATAAAACTAATAATAATGAAGTAATAAAACTAATAATAATAATAATAATAATAATAATAATAATAATAATAAGGTTAGTGAATTTAATAATAAAATAACCAAAGTAATTAGAAATGACTAAAAAAAACGGAATACTTGGGGCAAATTTGGAATAAAATAAAGAGGGGAGGACTAAATCGCATGCGAAAACAACCAAGAGGGACTAAAATGGTCAATATCCCCTAGATTCCCCACGCGCATATCCAGTTGGCAGCTTTAAGGACCAAATCAAAAACAAAATAAAACCTGAGGGCCAAATTTAAAAGAATCAAAAGACACAAAATAGGGCTTAATCGCACGGGGCTGTGAAGGAGAGGGATCGTTTGCGCAAATATCCCCTTCAAGGGTCATGCGCAGTAACTCCTACCACGAAACGGCGCCGTTTTGTCCAAAACTTATAAAACCCTCTTTATTTTCTGAAAAAAAAACAAATTTGTAACCCTAAAAATAAAAAAAATCAGCAGCCCCCTAAAACTCTCCCCTCTCCCTCTTTTCTGACCCGACGATTGGGCTTCTGTTTCGCTGCCTGTGTCTTCCCCACGTCCAGCTTAGGGCCTCCGGTGACTATTGCACCGCAGTCATGGGTCTATGGCCGGCGCTTGCACGGAAAGGGCTTTCCGGCGACGAGGAAACCAAGTTACGTACTCGATTTCCCTTTTTTTTGTATAAAGTAGATGAAACAAGATAAAAAAACTTAAAACTGAAGCTTTTGAAATATAAATCACCTTTTGAAAACAGAAAACTCAGTTATATTGCGATTTAATAATAGGATTTTGCTCTTTTCTTGCACTGATTCGTGATTGTATACCCGTTTGAATCTCTGCTTTTTATTTCTATTTCTCGAATATTTGCTTGAATCTCTGTTTTTTTTTGTGTTCAAAATCTCTGTTTTTATATTTCCGAAAATCCCCCCCCCGTTTTTACAATTTCAATGGCTTTTATAGCCATTTACATGATTTCTTTTTTATTATTATACACTGTCTTATCTTCTTTTCCTTGCAGGTGGATGGGCGGTGCTGAGCAGTGGCCAGTGGTGGTGGTAACAGACTGACATGGGCAGTGGAGCAGTTGGCAGATGCCCTAGGTGCGGCGCACTTAGGGTTTGCTGTTTGGTTTTTTTTGCTCTGCTTAATTTTCTGTTTTTTTTTTGTTTTGGGTAATTGGGCTAATTAATTTGGGCTAAGGTTTGGGCCTGGTCTGGTTTGGTTGGGTCTTTTTGTTTGTTTGTTGATTTGTTGGGTTGGTTTTAGGTGTAACGGGCCCCGGGGAAAAATGGGCTCGTACAGCTGCCCCTCTTTGCTCATTATCGTGTAACGAGAATGGGGCAAAGACTTCTAAAAGTGACCATTTTTGCCCGGTCTCGCTAAGACTTGACTTATTCAGCGCTCTTATTCTTCAGGTAGCCTCATTCCAATCCACCGCATCTTGTTGCTTCGGTCCCTTTTCACTCCTGCAACTTCAGAGGTATAGGATTCTTCGTTTTAATCTGCTAACTTCGATCTGATCCTGCTATCTACGATCTGCTCCTTGCAACATCAGGAATCGCCAACTCTGTTAACTTTGATCTGCTCCTGCAACATCAGGATTGCCAGATTTGCTATCTTCGATCTGCTCCTGCAACATCAGGATTGCCAGACTCGCTAACTTCGATCTGCTCCTGTAACATCAGGATTGCCAGACGTGCTAATTTTGATCTGCTCCTGCAACATCAGGGTTGCCAGACTCGCTAACTTCGATTTGCTCCTGCAACATCAGGATTGCCAGACTTGCTAATTTCGATCTGCTCCTACAACATCAGGATTGCCAGACTTGCTAACTTTGATCTGCTCCTGCAACATCAGGATTGCCAGACTCGCTAACTTCGATCTGCTCCTGCAACATCAGGATTGCCAGACTTGCTAATTTTGATCTGCTCCTGCAACATCAGGATTGCCAGACTTGTTAACTTTGATCTGCTCCTGCAACCTCAGGATTGCCAGACGTGCTAACTTTGATCTGCTCCTGCAACATCAGGATTGCCAGACTCGCTAATTTTGATCTGCTCCTGCAACATCAGGAAGGTCAAATCTGCTATCTTCAATATGATCTCTGCAAACTCAGGGATCACCAGACTGATGTCTTCGATTTGTTTCCTGCAACTTCAGGAAGGTCAAATCTGCTTTCTTTGATTTGCTCCACTGCAAACTCAGGGAGACAGGATCTGCTATCTTCAGTCTTTGATCTGCCCCGCTAGGGGGCAACATCTGAAATCTTTGATATTGCTACATCGTTCTCTGGGGAATTCGTCTTGTAGAATTATTTTTATGTACTTATGCTTATGCAAATGACGAGGATGTCATGATAGGAATGACTCAAATGCTCCTAACTACGTGTGCTATGAATGACATTTACATGAATGCAGAATATCACGAGAATAATGACATTATGGAGGACATTTGCATGAATACAGAATGTCATGATGATGATTCATTGTTAAAAATGTATAAGGATCAGGAGGCAATGATCGAAATGCTCCTAATGACGTATGAAAATGAAACGACCCCTTTTTATTGTTTAGGGTTGTCACCGCTCGTCGCCCACCAGAGTCGCACGAAGCTGCTATCTCGCTTTTGCTGGTACCTTTGCCAGAAACTCAAAGAAATAATCATATTTTACTTAAATGACTTGCCCCAATATAACTTCAAGGTCCACTCCACGGCACCTATAAGACTTTAATGCTTATACCATCTTCAGACCATCCTATTGCGACTTAAGGATATAGAATTTGTGTCGTCTTCAATCTATCCCACCATGACTCAGGGGTATAAAATTTGTAAACGATTTGGTCTTCTGCACCTTACCATTCCTGGGGGTCGTGACCAAGTGTGCATGCGTGATCCTTGCACGGATACAAAATATCATTTCTGCACGAATGATCCCCCCACTTACACATGGGTTAACATTGCCCTTTTTCGTCGAGATGATATTACTGACGTATTATCTCATTATTTTGTTCGATTATCATGTTTTGACAAAATCCAAAGAGATAGCTTCGGTTTATATTTTCCCTCCACCATTATTTCTATCCCTTAAACCTGAGGAGCTTTAAGCAATAGTCTTGTTTCAGATTCCGGTACTATTTAGAAATTTCCAGAGTAATATGCAAAACTCCTTTTGTGAAAGTGTAATAATCCATGAATCATTATTTCTAAGCACAAATGCTTGAAAAAGATTGAAACAATAGACAAGAAGGAAATTGATTAGGAGGATAGCTTGAAACAAACAAGTTAAGCAAAGATAACAAATGCAATCGGAAGGCAATTTATAGGCAGTGTATTTTGCAAGGAAAATAACCACAAATAACAAAAATGGGTAAAATAGAAACTAGGTGCCCCAGAAATCGTAGCCTGAGCTTCTCTGTTCAAACTTCTTGAGGACCATTTTAGGCTCAATATGTGTTTAGGGGATCCGGAGTACTTTTTCGATGCCCCAAGACTTAACACATTTCTTCATTGTCAGTTCAAGCGCAGCAAGACTGCTGTATGCCCCACTTTCAATCACAATTTGAGCTGCCCTTCTCGGGTTGTCAACTCAAATCCCCTTTGATCTCAAGGCGCCCTTTGCGGGTTTTCGCCTCGGCCTCTCCTTTTTCTCTTTTTTTTTCATGTTGTTTTCGTTTTTTTTTTTTTGCAAAACTCTTTTTTGAATCTGAACTCACCGGATTGGGCAGGTCCTTGCCATCCATCTTGATTAGTATCCATGTTTTCCAGAACAAGCCTTCTTTGCTGCATAAGGCATTTACTTTTCCTTTGGAGTCCTTTCGGATAAGAAGAACCCTTCTTAATGCCAGGTCCTTTTCCTGAAATTCTCTTGAGTGATCATTTTTGTCACCACATCATCTATTTTTGGTACATTGGACCATGAATACTTTCAATCAAGCTTGCTACAGACATTCTGCTTCATCCAACCAAATCAAAGTTTGGAAAAAAAAATCTTATCTTCCAACAATTGTTTCCCTTTTAATAAACCAATGGGAAAGAGGCCCCGGTGAAAGTCCTGGCCAACTTTCAAGAAACCTAGAAGGTAAATGGTAACTTCTCTATGCCAACCTTTACAAGTCTCAGTCATTTTTCAAAAATTGAATGGTTTTTGGCTGCCATTGCTGCACTGATATGATGTCTGATCTTTGAAAAGACTGTAAATTTGTGCCATTACGTTAAACACGCTTCTTTCTGGCATTCCTTATTGCCACACACTTCTTCTTCTTCTTCCCCCTTTTTTTTGTTTTTTTTATTTTTTTGTTTTTTTTTTTTTGAATTTTGATAACTGCTGACTTTGTAACTTTGGCATATGAAGCGACCTTCTCCCTTTCAGTGAGGTAACCAATGACCATGAATATGAATCGATGTTGGCTAAAAGCTCTTGAAGAGACTGGCTTGATAACGTCCATGCCCTACATATAGGGAATCTGTGAATCTCCTGTCCGTTGTAGAACCGTTAACATGAGTTCTTTAAATATCAATCTTAACAGCATACCCACGTTTCAGTAGCCTAGGTGTGTCTTGGTGATCATATGATAACCTCTTTGAATTCTTGAAGATAATTCAATGATGCCTTGCCTTATTTCTGCAGTGGGCTAATCTTCCATTTTCATCTCCCTCATTAGCTCGTAGTGTCCGTTGTCACTTCGTAAGGTAAGATCTACCACTTTTAACAAGTTAGGAAATAAGTTGCAATCTCCGTCATCTTCCAAGTCCTTAGATCCCTCTAAACACCTATTCCACTAGAAAGGGAGTCAGTAACAGCGTCGCTCATGTCATTGATATCTGGGACCCATTGTAGGTATGAAAGTAACTTCCAGAGAACAAATGTTTCCAAGAATGGTTATTTATGAATGAAGAATAAAAGAATATTCAATAGAATGTATAGCATGAAAAAGAAAGATATTTGTTCAAAAAGATGCATTTTACTGAAATAGTAATTCTGAGCACGAACCTATTTCACAAAAGAGATCTTATTGCTTCTAGGCTTAAAGCAACAAGTATATTTCGTACATTACTCCAGGTAAGCTCCTAAATACTACAGGAATTTCTTCCGCGGTCTTATTGCTCAAAACGCTTCCAGGTTTATGCTTCTGCTTTTGGCGCGTTATCTATCTCCACAATGCCCATTTTGATGAATTTTTC
The DNA here is from genome assembly GCA_005393395.2 of Gossypium australe. Lineage (NCBI taxonomy): Eukaryota > Viridiplantae > Streptophyta > Magnoliopsida > Malvales > Malvaceae > Gossypium > Gossypium australe. Next base: position 99,979,253 of record CM016624.1, read on the forward strand.
CACCAACTTCTTGAAAGCTGTGAAATTTTCTATCGAATTCCCTGTAACCCCCGCGTGATACTCGCATTGGACGTTTAGGTTATACCATTCTGGGTATGGAGGTTGCAGTGGTTTTATATAACAAGGAGCTACAACATGCATATCAAATAAGTTCTGGTATAACTCCCTATATGTCATGGGAATAGGAGTAAACTGAAGCTTGTCTGAACTCGATCTTGGACTGGGTTTTTGCTTTGGGGGGACCGGGTGACTGGTGACTGCCCCCTTTGGCTGGTTTATTGTAAACAGCTTCGGGTGACCCTTGGTATACCCACTCGTGTTATCCACATCCTTGTCTTTCCTCTTCGGGGCTTTTGAAGTCCCCTCTCCCTTTTTCTTTGCCTCTAGTAGGCCGATAACAACAGGATTGACTTGACCATTACCGGGGCCCGTCGGAGAGTTCAGCAGTACTGAGGTGTCAGTCTTATATTGAGATCTGACAATGACAGGTACCTCATGGGAGTGTGCGCCTGGTTGAGTTGGAGCACTTATTGGGGAATAGACGATGTCTTCATCATCATCTGCATTGTTGGCCACTGGGTCACTCCTTTTTTCAAGTCCTCCGGCTAATAACTGAGCTAGCTGGCCGATCATGTTCTTTTGGAAATTTAGCATTTGCTCTCGCATTTCTCGTTGAATTTGGGACAATTGCTCTTGTATCTGTATTTGCCTTTGCTCGATCCTCACCAACCTTTGTTCCATGTTTTCCAGGTTAACTGAAACATTTTACCTAATTAGGGTCCTTTTTGTAAAGGTCTAATGCAAATGAATGTAATGTAATGCGCATGTATTGCGAATGCATGAATGCAAAGAGGCATCGATTCTGATCAACTTCATTCTAGGAAACTTTATTAGAAAACAAGTTCTTTTACATAAAACGGACTACTATATGCTTTCGTCCTAACCCCTAAAGGTTTCGGTTTCCCGAGCAATGGAGTTAGCTCTTGACTATGATCAGACTCTAGCCCATATTTTATGCTTAACATATCCAACTGTAATGCCAAAATCTGTAGACGACCAGCTATCTCTTGAATCTGAACTATCATTTCCCTCATGAGGTAATCTCCACTCTTTAACTCGATGATCATAAGAATAATGAAGTTCTTCTTTCCAACATTCCTCTCTTGTTTCAAGAGGCTCGATCCGCAGTTCATAATTGTGTAATGCTGATTTCAACTACACTTCATTTCCTTAACCTTGTTCAGACTTAACTTCAACTCGATTGCAGAGTTACAGCTTCGAGAGTAGTGAGGAGACTATCCCAGCTTAGCATCAGTTTTCTAGAAAAGTATTGACCATTTACTCTGGCTAGCGTCGTACTCCGAAGGATTCTTCTGCTTCCATGGCTCATACAGTTTAGAGTTTTTCTAGACGAAGAAGGAACTGCGGAGCTCCAAACATTTTAGATTGTACCTGTTCAATAGCTTTTCCCATCCTAACCACAGGTGAAAGTCGTCTATTCTGGTTCGTCTCTTTGGATCTAACAAATGGGGTCAATACAAATTCCTTTCACTTCTTCACACGAACCAAATCCCTTGCAATGTTGTTTGGATCACAACGATGAGCCAAGAAGTTTACAACAACCTATCTTTCCATCCTAGATGGTTCCACTAAATCCAACGCCCATTCTTCAGAAAGAAATTTCCATCATTGCACATTGGTACTGACAGAATACGAACTTCGACTTGGGTGAAATTAGTGCTGATAGAAACACCACCAGAACGCAGCATCGGCTCGGCACTATGGTTGCTCCTCTGTGAAGCATTGGATAAGACTTCCAATCTTTTCCTGAGGCTTCTGTCTTAACCACAGAAGCTCTCTAGTTAGCACTTTGTTAATTGCAAATACATCAAGGAATGGAGCTCCAAAGGAATATATGTAGGCCATTTCGGCTCTCCAACATTAAAGCATGGCAATTCTGCAGAGAAGCGCGACTGTGTGTTGTGATGGTCGAAAATAATTATAGACAGTAATCTCTGGATTCTCAGCTTCACCATTGGCATTCTTCATACTTTTCTGCTTCAATGAAAACAACTGATCTTTGCACAACTGCTCGCTCAATCCATGTGATCTTGTACTCATGATTGGATGGATTGACTTTTATCCTTAAGTTCTTAAGGCTTCGTTTAGCCATGGTCCAGTCCAGGGAGTATGGATCTATGGCATTCTGATTGGCAAAAATCCACAACCGGACTAGGATGAATTATCATCAATATTCAGGGAAAGACCTCCTTGAGTGGCTATGGAAACCTCTATAGCCAAGGGCACCTCCTCCAGTGTCTGTGAAGTTGCTCTAATTATCTTGAAAGATTGGCAAACAAGTAAACACCCCTGTTTCGCAGCGTGCTACCTTAAAATGACATCCATCACCCTCAACACTTCTTAAGAGTTTTCAGATTCCTGTCCGTGCCGAACATTTTGAGTTGCTTGCATGGGTGTCTTTGCAACAAAGCTGATTTGACCGATAAGGCCGTTTAATTCTCTTCCTGTTTTGCCCATTTGAGTAATCAGGTCTTGCATTACCGTTGTTTCTGTTAGATGTACTATATTCAAATACAACTGTGAACTCATGCTTGTTATTTGGAAGAGCGTCAACAGTAAATAAACTTATCTCCCCGTCGTAAGCAAAGTCCTTTTCAGCCAATTCCTTGTCACAGGTCTCTTGCACTCTGCCAATCACTTTCCTTCCAACATTCTTGCCGTCTACAGGGTGATTATCTTCTCATGAGAGAGGAACGCTGTAATGGTAGAAGTGTCTATCCGTATCCTTCCCGCTCACTTTGAAGTGATCGGTGAGTATAATTACTTTCTATCTTTTAGTTCCAAAACCATGCCTGGTCATAAAATGTCGTACAATCTTCTTCACTTCCAAATCAGCTTTGATCAGAACAACATCAGGAAGAACAGGTGGCTAAGATTTTAGCACTGCTCCATTTTCTTTTGCTTAAATGGATCCAGGCCCTTCTAACTACCAAGGTTCTAACTATATACAAACGACTGCATTGTCTTCCATTTTATCAAGGAACCCGTTTTCCATAACCAGCTTTCTAACTTAGAAACTGACCGTGAATCGATACCTCTAAAGAAATGAGATGATATGCACAAAAATAAAACACAACGAGTTAGTATCGCAAAATATAAAGCCAGTGAAAAAGAACAAACACCTACCTGGGTGACCACTACGGTTTGACGTAGTTCTACCTAAGGTGGGCTCCCAGGGTTCACTATATGCGGTTCAGTTCTATAGTTGAGGTACCCGAACCAGCAGATTCCTCGATCCTCACCCATTATAGGCTCATACGGACCGAGTTCGGTTCAGGGGAATACATTTCCCTATGGCCATGCGGAAGTGAAAACTTCACGAAGACATAGGTACACATGTATCCCGAAAGCAGTCCACTAGCCCATGCGGAGGTGAAAACCTCACGAAGGCATAGCTTCTCGCTCCCACTTAAAGGTGTGACCACAACGGTCATGCAATGCAATGCCAAAGTATTTACGAGACCCAATATTGAAAGTGCATTAAAAGAAGCATGATTTTTTTGAAACCATTTTCCAATTTTAATCAAAAGGACAAGAATAAATCAATCTATGGCCTGACTCTCGAAAGTCCCCAGTGGAGTCGCCAAGCTATCGCAACCATTTTTTTGATGAAACAGTAAACGACGCGGTCGACTCGATTTTTTGAAAATGAAAAAGAAGAGAGTCGTCACCGATCTTTATTTGGTGATCGGATCACCTTTGTTTTAATAAAACGTCTTGGTTTATTAAAACGACGCTTTTGGTCTACGAAAATTTGAGAAAAATGGATTCGGAAGTCAATTACGTGCGAGGAAGGATTAGCACCCCTGACACGCCCAAAATTGGTACCAAATTGATTGATCGATGTCCTAATGTTGAAAACTTTGAAATGATTTGGAAATAGATACTTTTTATTTCTAAAACTTGAAGGAATTGGAAGGGACGTTAAGGCTCTCTTATTTTCGAAGAGATAAAGCATCATGTCCAGTAAGTTAGGGCGCAATACTTTAGACTCCCGAAACTAAGCTCGTCTTTTAAAACTTAGTTTTATATTTGAAGAAGATCTCCCGTCATTTGTCAAACGAGAAATCAGAACCCAGTAAGTTAGGGCTCGCTTTCTCGAAGATCCAAATTAGGAATATTGCCTTCATTTTAAAAGAACTTATCTCGAAGTATCTAGATGTTGTGTCCATTGAGTTAGGGCGCAACATTTTGAATTCCCGAGAACAAATGTTTTATTTGAAACTTGGATGGCGATTTCAAAAGGGGATATTCCGTTGTTTAGTTTAAACGAGAGATCGGAACCCAGTAAGTTAGGGCTCGATTCACTCGAATTGCTAACACGGGATATTGATTGTTAAAACTTGAATTTGTGACTTTTTTTGAAAGGGATATTCCGTTCGTTTAACTTAAACGAGAAAAACTGGAACCCAGTAAGTTAGGGCTCGATTCTCTCGAATCGTTAATACGAAATATTTTGTTGTTATAAAACTAAGGCATTGAGAAAAATTAGCGTAAAAGTGTGAAAAACACGATTTTATACACAAAAAGAATAAATAAAAGACACATACGCATACATACGTACAAATAAGGATGACATATAATATATTAAGAATATTATGTATAGTAACAGTAGTAGAAATAACGATGAAATGATAATAATAACAACATGATAATGATGATAATATGATATGATAATAATGATACTAAGACAACAGTAAAACGTTAGTAAGACTAATAGTGAGAAGCAAATGATGATAATACTATAGAAAGAGGAAATAAAATAATGGTAACGATATTAACGATATAAGATGCGAAAACAAAAGATAACAAGGATAATAGGCAAAGAGAATACGAATGATAGTATTTAACGAATAAACGACAAGACGTAGACATGCAAGAGATATAGTAATAATAATATAATATACACGCTATATATAAAAAGGATAATATGATAACCATAATAATGATATAACATATAAGATATATAATGGTGGTAAACGTATTATGATAACAGTATAATATTGGGGAATAAGTACCTACATTATATAATAATACACTAACAACAACAGTATAATATATACTTATATAAATAGCAAAACTTATATGATATAAAGTTTATAATATACGAAACGATGTAATACATAGATTGGTTTTTTAGGGCAGTAATAGTATAATATAACAATAATTATAACAACACTAATAATAATAATAATAACGATATTAAATAAGAAACATAATAATAACGCATAAAACAAAATATAATGTAATAATATTAGAAATAAAGTAAAATAATAATACTGGTAAAAATAAATGTGATAAATAAAATAGTAAAAAATAACGTTGAGAATAATACTTAACAATTATAATAATATATTAAAATAATAATGGTAACTATAATTAAAATAAAATGTGTAAAAAAAATAATAATAATAAAACTAATAATAACAAAGTAATAAAACTAATAATAATGAAGTAATAAAACTAATAATAATAATAATAATAATAATAATAATAATAATAATAAGGTTAGTGAATTTAATAATAAAATAACCAAAGTAATTAGAAATGACTAAAAAAAACAGAATACTTGGGGCAAATTTGGAATAAAATAAAGAGGGGAGGACTAAATCGCATGCGAAAACAACCAAGAGGGACTAAAATGGTCAATATCCCCTAGATTCCCCACGCGCATATCCAGTTGGCAGCTTTAGGGACCAAATCAAAAACAAAATAAAACCTGAGGGCCAAATTTAAAAGAATCAAAAGACACAAAATAGGGCTTAATCGCGCGGGGCTGTGAAGGAGAGGGATCGTTTGCGCAAATATCCCTTTCAAGGGTCATGCGCAGTAACTCCTACCACGAAACGGCGCCGTTTTGTCCAAAACTTATAAAACCCTCTTTATTTTCTGAAAAAACAAATTTGTAACCCTAAAAATAAAAAAAATCAGCAGCCCCCTAAAACTCTCCCCTCTCCCTCTTTTCTGACCTGACGATTGGGCTTCTGTTTCGCCGCCTGTGTCTTCCCCACGTCCAGCTTAGGGCCTCCGGTAACTATTGCACCGCCGTCGTGGGTCTATGGCCGACGCTTGCACGGAAAGGGCTTTCCGGCGACGAGGAAACCAAGGTACGTACTCGATTTCCCCCTTTTTTTTGTATAAAGTAGATGAAACAAGATAAAAAAACTTAAAATTGAAGCTTTTGAAATATAAATCACCTTTTGAAAACAGAAAACTCAGTTATATTGCGATTTAATAATAGGATTTCGCTCTTTTCTTGCACTGATTCGTGATTGTATACCCGTTTGAATCTCTGCTTTTTATTTCTATTTCTCGAATATTTGCTTGAATCTCTGTTTTTTTTGTGTTCAAAATCTCTGTTTTTATATTTCCGAAAATCCCCCCCGTTTTTACAATGTATTTCAATGGCTTTTATAGCCATTTACATGATTTCTTTTTTATTATTATACACTGTCTTATCTTCTTTTCCTTGCAGGTGGATGGGCGGTGCTGAGCAGTGGCCAGTGGCGGTGGTAACAGACTGACATGGGCGGTGGAGCAGTTGGCAGATGCCCTAGGTGCGGCGCACTTAGGGTTTGCTGTTTGGTTTTTTTGCTCTGCTTAATTTTCTGTTTTTTTTTTTGTTTTGGGTAATTGGGCTGATTAATTTGGGCTAAGGTTTGGGCCTGGTCTGGTTTGGTTGGGTCTTTTTGTTTGTTTATTGATTTGTTGGGTTGGTTTTAGGTGTAACGGGCCCCGGGGAAAAATGGGCTCGTACACCAACATTTAAAAAAAAATAATCTATCACATTATCCATTATCTTCCCATTTAAAATTAAATAAACTAAAGTCACCATTATCTTCTACTAAAAAAAAATCCCCACTTATTCAAAAAAAAATAACCCTCATTCATCCACTATCTCAATATTTAAAACAAATAAAACAAAATCCCCAATCTACCTACTTAAAATAAATAAAATAAATCCCCACTCATTCAAAAAAAAATAACCTCCATTCATCCACTATCTCAATATTTAAAACAAATAAAACAAAATCCCCAATTATCTACCCACTTAAAATAAATAAAATAAATTCCCACTCATTCAAAATAAATTAAATAACCCCCATTCATTCACTATCTCAATATTTAAAACAAATAAAACAAAATCCTCAATTATCTACCCACTTAAAATAAATAAAATAATCCACACCTATCCCACTCTTTAGCCAAATTTTAAAATAAAAGAAACAAGCCTTACCCCATCTTTTAAAGTCCCATTGCCGTCCCACTTCTCTCCACTCTTGACGTCAAAGGCCCAAAAATAAAACACACTCCTTGCAGCCAACAAGATTCGAACCTCTTCCCTCCTAAAGCCCCTTTGACGCAAACGCCCCAAGCCACCTTGCTGCTAGTTCTTTTGTGTCATCAACTCCCTATAATTTCTTTTAAAGCCTCCTTAGCCCAGTTTCCCTTCTTGACGCAAAGAGCAAAATAAAAACACACTTATGCTGCCATCAAGACTCGAACTCCAGACCTGCACCAAGCTTATGGCGTCATTTCCAGGCCCTTAAGTAGCGCCTTGCAGCCACTTTACCAAGGCCTATTTCTTGTCCAAAAGCGCCTAAAATTTTCCTTAAGGCCTCCTTCACCTAGATTCTCCTTTAGACTTAAAATTCTAATATTTTTCCAAAACTTCCTCCTAAATCGTTGGATTCTCAAAACCCTTAAAACACTCCCAACTACATACTAAGCCTTCTCTTACATGGATTATGCACTAACCGCATAACCCCTAATCTAGGATGTTACAGTGGTTGATAATGTTTTGGTAAGGTTCATTTAGGTACCAATTTGAAGTTTTTGAGTTGCAGGGGTTACGTCTCGACGACATACCCCCAATTTTGTGACAAAAATTAGTTTAGGGCTCACTTACGACGATGTAGCCTTGAGGTCATGACAAGCCCTAGTCAGAGAGTCATATCACAACGAGAAAACCTCCAAAGTCGTGACATCAACTCGAAATTTAGTAACATTTACAATTCGATCCTAAGTTAATAAAAGAGCTTTTGTAGGCTTGTATAAGGCCCATAATTGATAATGCATTGTATAATTAATATGAATTACTTGTATTTAAATGTATATTGACATTAAATTGGATGTTATCGATTGTAGTTGCTTTGACAACAAATGTGACACCTTGAACTCGAACCCGACGATCGGGTTGGGTATCGAGGTGTTACAAATAGAAGTGGATTTATATGGATGGAAGTGGACTTGTATCGGTAGATGTCTCTTTTAAGTATCAATAAAAGTTTGGAGGAATGCTTGGGGTGCTCTCTAACTTGCTTCTATGGTAGAGCTTCCTCTAAGTATCAATGCAATTTCTTAGACTTATATAAAATTAGTTTAAAACACTTAATAACATTTTGGATCGACTAAAAAGCATTTAGATAAATTATAACACATTTAAAACATGTTTTTGAGTAGTTTTACAAGTCTTTGAAATGCTTTGAAAATATTTAACAAAATTTTCAATAATTATTTTCACCAAATGAATTAGGAAATATAAATGAAAAATTATCTTAAATATTGTTATATTAAAAACTTGTGACATCAAAGCTAACAAACATTATTTAAGGATCAAACACAGGACCAACAAATTCAAGTCAAAATCTCTTGCCACTCCACCAATAATAATTTGTTAAAATACTTTTAGAAATATATGTTTTAATATAAAACATTTCCACTCACCTATATCGTGGGTGTGATAAAATCTATTATTAATATTATTGATTAAGTTGGTATCACAAATTAACTTAATACCAACTTAGGATTGATGATAACACCATTATAAATAATTGCATTCATTTAATATTCTTAATCTGACTTATTTTTGTGTTTAAAGTTCGATTTACTCACATTTTAATCTAATTTTTTTAATTTTAAAGTCGTAAATATTTCATGTGCTATTATTAATTAATTTTAAACAATATATTTTATTATTTATTTATGTTATTTTTAAACACCTGATTTTCAAACTCAGAAAATTTTGTGTGTAATAGTGTTATTTGGTCAAACTTTTAAAAAATAATTAAATAAATTAATCGTAATACACTCAAAAACTATTTTACCCATTTTTCTATAAAAATTTAGAAGCGAAGAACTAGAAAAAAAAAGACAAAAAAGAAGGGGGTTAAAGAATAGATTTGGTTGGTACTTCCTCTAGTAAAAGATACCACTTGAATCACTTCTGTTCCTCTCTTCGGTTGCTTTCACACTTCGCTGACACCTCCAGTTATCAAAAACAACGACCTTCCTTTCTGATTTACGCTTCCGTATATACTACTTAACCCTCCTTACATTTTATTTTTTTATTTTTCTCTTTTGTTACTTTCCTAGAATTTCCCCCCCTTTTTTTTTTAGTTTCCCTTTCCAAAGAGACAAATCTGTTTTAAATCTTAATCTGGGTCCTTCAAGTTTAGCCTTAGATCCTTTGTTTCTTTTTCAGATTTGAACCCTACCCATTTCCAGTTCTCTATTTTCCTGTACAAATCAAAGGGGAAAAAAAAGTTTAAATCTTGGATTTCGAGAATTGGGTTCTCTTCACTGGGAGCTTATACTACATTCCAGGTAACAAAAAAGTATAGTTTATTATTATTATTATTATTATACTTTTGTTTGATTTGTTTGAGTGTCCTTTTAAATTTGGAAGGTTGATATGTTTATTGGATTTCTGGACAATAGGGGGAATTGGGTGTTAAATTCAACATCCAACAAGTAACTTTCTTTTATGAGCTAAGATGGTGTTCAAATCCAAGATTAAATGGGTTGCATTATTAGTTTTGACTTTATCATTGGGATCAATGGTGGCTCATCTTTCAATGACAAAGTTTTCAAGTATGAATTTAATCCAGTATAGCGCAAAAGATGCTTTAAGCCATGATTTTCCTAATGTTGTATCGCCGGTAAGTTCTTTTTTCTTTTTTCAGATTTTAAATGTTCTATCTTCATTTGTTTGCATGTAATCATGTTGATTTGATGATCTTTATTTTGTTCTTTTATGTTGATGAAAGGTCATCAGAAATAAGAGACTATGGGGTACTGTCAGGTCTTTGGAGTCTTTGCAGCCATATGCAAACCCAAGAAACAGCTATCCTGGTAATGGATTTTGCTTAAACCTCGTAATTATGTATTTATGGTTATTTACTGCCAATATTTAACTTAACATTCCCATCTATTTCATTGAGTAACTTTGTTCAATTGATACGATTTTGGAATGGAATAATGATGGATGTATCTTGGTGATGACAATCTAACTAGAACTTGCACTTTGGATCATATTTTTAGCATTCTTAAGTATCACATTGCCTGAATCGATATCTGAATGGAAATTCATGATCAATTGAAAAAAGATGGAAAGATGATGATAGCTGAAGTTTCAAGAATGTCATAGCACTGTCAATATTGAAACGTGAATGAGGAGTTTCGTTTTGATGATAAAGATGAAAGATACAGATTACATTTATTGTAGTTTGTTTAAGTCTGATAAAACTGGTATGTAATAGAGGCAGGCAATCTAAAGAGTTGCTAACTATGAACTGTTAATAGGTTTCCTATAAGAACAAGGAAAGATTGAGATTTTCTATGATATGTGTAGTCTGAAAAGAACTATCTGGAGAGAAGTCCATGTAATCTGTTTTTTTTGTCCTTGTTGCTTGATAATTTGTTTGGTCTGTTAGTGACTGATCATCTCTCTTTTAACAGTTCCAAATGAAAATACTAATGGTTTCGTCTTTGCAAAAATCTTTGGTGGATTCGAGAAGATAAGATCTTCGGTATGATCTATTAGATCCACTAAAGTTATCTTAGTACTATACTTTGTTGGCCGTTCATAACATTTTTGTTAAATTTTTAGATATGTGATCTTGTCACCATATCCAGGCTTCTAAATGCTACTCTTGTAATTCCAGAGATACAAGAAAGCACTCGTTCAAAACAAATCAGGTATAGTCACTTACTGATTTTTGTTATTCTTTTTTAGGCCCAATATGATATATATTCTTATCCCCTTTCGTTATTATACAGTTATAAATTCAAGAGTTTCTCCTATCTTTATGACGAGGAGCAATTCATTGCCTCACTTAAAAATGATGTGAATATCGTAAAAAGCCTGCCTGAGCATTTGAAGGCTGCAAGAAGAAGCAATGAGTTCCCTATTTTCAAGCCCAAAAATTCAGCTTCTCCAAATTTTTACATCAAGGAAATATTACCAAACTTAAAGAAAGCCAAGGTTGTTGGGTTGATTATTACAGAAGGAGGATGCCTACAGGTAGATGGAAGTCTTATAATTGTACATAAACATATGTATCAGAACTGTGAAAAAAAAAGGGTTCAAGCAAGCATGATGTGTATACATTAAATATTTGTTTTTTTGAAAAATGTTCACTGTTTCTGGTGATTTTCATGCTTTCTGATTATATGTCAATATATAAGATTAATATTAAAGCAGTAACATTACACCTTTCAGTCGATTCTTCCACCTAGTATGTCCGAGTTTCAGAGGCTTAGATGCAGAGTTGCTTTTCATGCACTCCAGTTTCGTTCTGAAATTCAGACCCTTGGTCGACAGATGGTAGAGAGGTATAATTTTCATTTGCCTTTTTGCTAAAGCCTTAAGAAATGAGACTGCGAGTGTAAAATAAATGAAACTGATCCATTGAGCTCGAGATTTATCTGATTCCTTGTGCTACTTGTCTTTTGCTTGTTAACATGTCTGGAACTATAATCACACAAATATTGAATGCCTGCTTTTGATGAATCCGAGCTTTGTAACCTTCCTGCAGGCTACGAGCGTGGGGACAACCGTTCTTATCATATCATCCTGGTTTAGTAAGGGATACCTTGGCATATCATGGCTGTGCTGAACTTTTCCAGGTCTGCTGTTTACACCTCTTCTTTCCGCCATCCTTGTTGTCTAGCCTAGGTTGCATCTTTTCTTTTGAAGCATTTGATTGACATATTTGTCCAACTCTCTGCATTTTTGGTTCATCTTTAAAATTGGTGTTTATTGTAGGATGTTCATACAGAACTTATACAATACCGAAGGGCACAGATGATCAGGCAAGGGATCATTAGTGATAAACTAAACGTTGACTCCCACTTGCACAGAGAAAATGGTTCGTGTCCTCTCATGCCTGAAGAGGTATGCTACAAATTGAATTCACTGTTGCAGTCCTGGGTCAAGCTAATGCTTTGTATGTGTTCATTTGTGTACTATTCCTTGATAGTCCCAACAATTCCTTATTTCTCTCCTTTTTGAAGTTCTTCTGATTGAAAATTAAATATCAAGGTTTATATGCACTAATTATTGAGGGTTTTTTTTTTCCAATAAATATTGTTAAGTTTTTATTGGTTCTCCTAATAATGAGAGCGGACTATGATAAAATGTGGATTCTAATGCATTCTTTTATTGGTTCTGAATTCTAATTTGTTTCGAAAAAATGGTGATTAGCAAAGACTTAGTAACCACTTAAGAAAGCTCTAAGCTAGCGCTGCTAAAAATGAGGGAAACAGCTTTGAAACAGAGAAGTGCTAATTGGTTGTAATCTTTTGCTTTATTAGCATATGTGGCAACAGCCTTGGAACCACATACATATTCGGTGATGATAAACGCTACGTAGGGCTGGAAAAATACAATGTAGAGAAAAAACAGGACTGAAAGAGATGGAAAACCAGGAGAAAAAACGAGAGAGGTGGAAATAGAGAACAAGTTGGAAACAAATTGATTCGAATGATCAAATACTATTGTAACACATTACCTTAATGAAATAGGAAATCTGATCTAACCTTTTTCAAAGTATAGCCTAAAAAGGGCTTAAGGTAGTCCGTCATTGAGAAGACAGAAGGATGTTTAGTGATATTCTTCACTTATATTTGCCTATTCCCTAATTTTTGCAGGTTGGACTTCTTCTTCGTGCAATGGGCTATCCTTCTAAAACAATTATATACTTGGCAGGTTCTCAAACTTTTGGTGGTCAACGCCTTCTGATCCCTCTACGTGCTATGTTTGCAAACCTAGTAGATCGGACTTCATTGTGCAGCAAGACGGAGTTGTCAGACTTGGTTGGTCCTGAAACACCTCTTCCGTCTGATATTTTCCAACTACCTCGTCCTAAAAGTGAGTCGGAACTTAAAGAAGAGTGGAACAGGGCTGGTCCACGGCCCCGGCCCCTTCCTCCACCTCCTGAGAGGCGCATATATCCACATGAAAAAGAAGGCTGGTATGGCTGGATTACTGAGACAGACAAAGAACCAAACCCTTCACCAAGGGATCTTAGGATGCAAGCTCACCGGTTACTTTGGGATGCCCTTGATTATATAATATCTGTGGAAGCAGATGCATTCTTTCCTGGTTTTAACAACGATGGTAGTGGATGGCCGGATTTCTCAGGATTGGTTATGGGACAGAGGTTGTACGAGAGGGCTTCTTCTAGAACTTATCGACCAGACAGGTTTGATATGCAGATACATTCATTAATATTTTTGAATTAATTAAAGCAGTATTTTATCCCCCTTATTCCTTTTTCCTTTAATGGTAAGTGAGAAAAGAATTTCGTAAGTTGCACAATTTTCCTGTAACACCATCCTTTGTATTTTGTTCGGACAGGAAAACTATTGCTGTGCTTTTTGACATTACCCATGATAATATGTACCATCCCAAGCATGACTGGACACTCTCTGTCATGGAACATCTCAACAAAAGTTTGAGCGAAGAAGGCCTCATCCGGCAATCGCTGTTGTCAAAGCCAAACTCTTTCCTATCGCATCCACTTCCTGAATGCTCTTGTAGAATTTCTTCTCTCGAACTAACAAAACAAACAGAAGGCAAAGACGGCAGGGTTTTATATGGAGATGAACATGAGTGCCCCAAATGGATGCAGTCAGCTGAGGCTGTAGGGGTACAAAATGACGATGTTGAATCAGCTGAAGATGATAATGATGTGGTCGAACAGCAAGAACGCAATGGCCCTGATTTCACGACTAGCTTAACGTCTACGATCGATCATGATGAAGAATGGGATCCTAATGACTAACTGGATTTACAGATGAGTAGATAACGCAATTTCCTCTTTATAGCACCACCTGGCAGAATTGAGCATACGGTGAAATTCTTCCGGAAAGAAAATTTTCGTGACTCGGAGGGTAACAACCGAAACCATTCTTTCATTTCATAGTTCCCGTATAATATTTTGAGACAAATAAGGTAGTCGAATTTTGTCTTTTTGAGTAGATTCTTTCAAAGTTATCCAGTCATAGAAAACCAAAGATTTTATTTATATGGCTTACACATCAAAGTTTTCTAACATAAGAACAGTGGAAAGATTTGATATGCAGTGATGAATTACAGCCTGTGTCAAAAAAAAGAAGAAAAAGATCCTTTTCTCCTTCAGAAGCTGAAATCCTTAGTGATCTTTGAAATGGGGCAACATTTCTTGTTGTGCCCTTTTTTTATTGTTAAAAGCGTAAATTTGTATTGTTATGATCATTCTTTTATTATGGATTAATTGAATTTTATTAATTTTTTATATATGGTGATTAAAAGAATTGGGTTGCTGAGAACTGAAGTAAATTTAGTTTCATTTCAAGTTATAACACATGAGCTTTTTAATCATTTTAAGTTTAAAATAAAATCAATTTAATATAAAATTTTAATCATTGGAATTGTTTTTCCAACATTTTGATTGGACAAATATAAATAATTTACTTTCCTCTATTTTAACTGTTGATGCTAATATCCCACAAAATATACAACTACTATCAATTAATTCAATCAATATTTTGACAACTTTCAATACATTTCCATTATTAAAACATATCCCTGTATAAATCAATCAATACCATAACATTATATTCTATTTTTATATCAAAAGAATATTATATAAAATTTTCAAATTTATCAACCAGCAAACAGAAATGGGGCTGCAATGTTGACCAAAGATCATTGACCCAATTCACACATATTTACATACATGCATGCATACATACATACATACATACAAACAAATTAATTGCACACAACACACTCTAAGCAGCTTTTTCTTTTTCTTTTTTGCTGTTCCAGGGCTTGAGCACAGCAAGTGCAAAAATCACAAAAATTATGAGAACGAGTATAACTGCAATGCACCTCCACTTCCTGTTGCTCTTCTGTTTCTCCCTCGCCTTTACCAACACCTTATGCCCCAACTGAACGTGATCAACTGCATTCGAGACCTGGAAATTTCGAAATGGCAAGGGGAAAAAAGGTTCTTCTAAGGATTATCTAGATTGCTGATGTCTTTGATCAAAGATTCTATGGAAGGGTTCAGCTACCTGCGTTTCTATGTTATCTACCATGTCTCCTTGTGCGTTAACCAGAACCGCCATATCCAAAAATACCTGCATAAGGAACATTACTAATAATGTATTCCAAAAATACGTCCTCTGCCATATGTGATCTTCAATGCAACTTCAGTCCTATGGTGATCTGTATTTTCATGCATCTGCTCATATTGAACAACTGTACATATTTAAAACATATCCGAAGGGAATCGCTCCAAAACCACAAATTCAAAAGATCTGATAATAAACCCGCATACACACATAGGACAAGGATAGTCCGTATAGGTAGTTTATATGCTTTTTACCATGACATTAAAAGCAAAAACGCCAATGAATATGACTATTAAGATTCTTTTTTTGCAAGTACAGGCATGGTCCCGAATTATTATTATTATTTTGATGAAATCAATGCCCCTCCAGGCAACAAGCTGATTAAGTACCTGCTGTAAATCAAGAAGCTTTTTCTCCATATCTTTTACTGCATCATGGCGCTCTTGAATTTCGGACACAGTGCTCATGATCTGCAAACGCACCCAAATTTAATTTAGCCATAACCAATTTCTAGTCACTTATATTCCACCAAACCACAGTCCAACTAAGTCCAACATGGACTGTGTCACTGCAACATGAGATGGCATACAAGAGAATACTGAAAATCAGTCCTCAAGCTGTCAAATGAAAGTTTGATTTTACTCTTATAATAGTATAAATCATTAACCTTCCAATAAATTCCACAAAACAAAAGAAGGCTCTAGAGATGAACAAGTATTATCTTTGTGAAATTGCTGAAGTAAGAAGCTATATTAGTAAAGGAAGAAATAAGGAAAAGTAAGACAAACCTGGCCTCGCCCTTGCTGCTGAATTGCTTTCTGGAATATTTGTTCGCTATCTCCAGTATCTATCAATCTGTCAATTGTCTGTACCATGTGCAACAATCAGACATGCTCTGAACAGGATAGAGAGTTATTCATAATACAAGGAGTGAAGCTTATCATACCTCTTCATCTGGTCTTGTGCCCGTCACTGGAAATCATAATAACCAGTGCAGATAAATATTAGCTGCATATCATGCAATATTGTTGCAATTAATAAGTATCAGGTGAACATCTTAACCTGTGAAAACACGCCGCTCAATAACCTCTCGGTACTCTTGCTGGATTCTCTCCTTAAGAATCTGCAATAGCATGTAGGAAGAACTTAGTAAGGCTAAGAAAACAGGAAATACCGGTTCAACAAATAACATCTTAAAGTATCGAAATCTGACCTACCTGAAACTCGGCCATTTTGTCTTTCAACTTCTTTTTCACGGCACTGCAGCAAAAACATGGCTGTTATGGGGTCAAATTCATAGCTTCTTTTCTTTAGGACTGGACTTGGAGGGTATAGCACCGAAATCATTAATATACTGGACTATATTAAACTACAAGTTAAGAAACAGTCACTGCTCTTTCTTATACAGCCCTAATCATGAATCGGATGTAGTGACTATTTGAAACACCATGACAAGTGTAATCCTAAAGAAATATGGCACAAAAACAAGCTTCAGGAACTGAAGACTACATTCAATCTATAAGTTACTTCCAACAAAAGCTATAAAAAGGCTTTCAATATAATATGCTAACAACACATGTTCCAACATTATGGAAAGCTTTGCCATTATAGCTCTGCTGCTCCAGCAATGAATACAATTAAATTTTAGTTTTTTGTTTTATACTTCTAGTATGTTTAACAAATAAAATGAAATAACAATTTATACTATCACCAGTCATACGCGTTGCAAGAAATTAAGTAGAACCAATCATTTCATTTTTTAAGTATCAACAAAATAGTAAGCAGTCATGGATCCTTAGAGCCTGTGTCAGATTTCATCAAACTAATCATGGCAGCAAAAGCCAAATAAACTGATTTCTGCTTATCATATTTTAGATCCACATTACAAGTACTCATAACAGTTTCGATCATGTATTAAAAGGGACTAAAATAAAATAACAAAAAGGATGGTATATTACAGAGTTGTTGCAACCCTTGACCGGTCAACACCTGATCCCTTTCCGCATCCACGCTTCTGCCTATTGGCTAAATTCTGTCCAATCAAAAAAAGAAAAAAAAAATGATAAATCAATCATGCAGCAATAAACAAAATAAAAGCGGTAATTAGTCTTACATCTTTATCCAGTTCATCAATTTTACCCTTTACAAATCGAGCAACTCTTAAAACTTCATCAATGTCTTTCTCCATTCGCTGTTTGATAGCTACAAATGATAATAGCATCCATCGTGAGCTTTAAGTTCAAAACAGGGTAACCAAAATTCAGTTAATTAAGAATAGGCTTTTATTTCATATATTCTCAACATCAAAGTGATAAATGAAAAGATACAAGCACAGACGTCATCATTTGTTTTCCCTGCAGCTTTCACTGAAACTATGAATATAAGAGAAACATGAAACAGAATATTGCTTACATTTCATGGCAGGAGCCTTAGTTACTGCCCTTGATTCCTCATGTGCATCCTGCATAAAATATTTGAATGAAAATGGCATCCGAACATCTTAATCAATAGCCAATGATGTCGCCCACAAGATTCATCGCTCACAAATCATCCAGCAAGTATATATCTTAGCCTTGGATTCATGAAACACTAAATGGAAAAACTTGGAATTTAGCAACCTAAATAAATTTCTTCACTATAGGTTTTATGGCTAGAGAGAGAGCGGGATGCTAGTGCTTTCACACTGCAGTCTTGAAAATCATAAAAACAATACTAAAGCTGAACAAACTTTAAAATCAGGAAGGGGTGAAAGATTAAGTAATGTCAAAGCTCAGGAAAGATCCAAGCCAAAATTTTTGCTCTTCTTCCATATCAGTCTTAAAAACTGAGGAATCCTCAAGGTTTCAGTCAGTTTTAGATGAATTACATCCAACAATTCCTAAAATTCATACTAGTAAGCAAAATATTGAAGACAGATATCTTGAAGCTTTGGTATCATACAAGGAATAGGGAAATATATTAAATAAGATACCTGAAGCATTTTGAGTAGCTTATCCAGCTTCTCATATTGTTTATCTATCTCTTGAACCTGGAAAAGATAAAACATAGTATGAGATCAGTGATTCAAGCCATAGCTTATGCCATAAAGAAATTTAATTCCGCCTAAAGAGATGAGCACGAAGAAAAGTTGCAATTGAAGTTACGAATCCAATATATTGCTGCTTAGCTTACAGAGGATAATTATTACATCAAGAAGTCTATAGCACCTTTACAAAGAATTCTTGAAGGCAGAGTTCTCCAGAGTTCATTGGAGCTCCTAACTCGACATCTCTACCTTGGGATCCACCTCTAGGGAATTCACAGGACTCCTGCAAGAAATAGAGCACGAGTGCAACTAGTTTATACCAAGCCAAGATAAAAATTACTAAAGCATAATTCAAGGCAGACAAGCTCATCTGCTTATTCTAAACAGACCAAGAATTTACAAAGAGAGCCATCTGCAAATATCTTAATTATACCTAAAAACATTTTTCTATCCACACAAAAATTTAAAATTATATAACAAGTTCATGCTTAGTTTTTTTTTTTTTTTTTTTTTTCCTTTTAAATTCAACGAATGCTGATTACATTCCTTTACAAGCTTAAGTTATAAGTTCTTTTGATATAGTTTTCAACTCCTAAGACTAATTAATTAATTAGCTTGACAAACTTCTAAATTGATTCAATTCCTACTGAATTAACAGCAATTTCTATTAACCTTTCTTATAAGAAAAATTAGCTCACTAGTCTCCTAACAATCATTTTCCAATAACATTAATTTTCTTTCTTTTAATCAGGATCCAAATAAAATATACAAAATGCAGCTATCCTCATCAATAAAAATAATAAAGAAAAACTTAAATCGAATAAAAAACCAACACAGGCAAACAAATAAATGAGTAGCAAAATGTTACCGTTAAAAGGTTGTTCATTGTGGAAAGATGAACAAGACTCAACGAAGCTTCAAAGAGAAGAAACCAAAAAATCGAGAAAGCTAAAACGATATTATTAAAAACATATTAAATATAAAATGTGATTAATTAATATTAATATTAATTAATAATAACACTATAACTATTATAATTGTTGATAAGACCTGGTTTTTTTTTTTTACATTTAAAAAAACCAGGTCTTTTTTTAATTTTAGGGTTTCAACTTTTTTTTCCTTTTTATTTTCCCTGTGAATTTTTAAGAGAGAAAAGGGAGAAACAAAAGAGGTGGGGATCCGTTTCAGAAGAACGGCAAAAGCAAACTTCAAAAAAGCGTGGAGACAGATTATCAAGTACGGTGAATTGTAGGGAAATTATTTAATCATAGGCGTTGAAATTTGTAGGTCCCTGGTTTGATGGATGATTAGCGGCCATTGTTGATTAGACACGGTTTCAGATGAGGAACATTCTTTCTCTTTTAGGCCGCGGAAACTCGAAACTTTGGCTTTCCTTGTCTGAAAATGATTCTTTTTAATTTACACATTTGTCCTTGTTACCTTCATTTGTGGGCGGCGCCACGTTCAAGCAAAGCATACAGCTACCCAAGGTTGTTTTTTCAACCCATTTTAAACATAAATTTTATTTAATATTTTTATAACCTTTATTATAATTATAATTACATGATTTATAAAATATATTTAATATTGCACATATATGAAGGATAATGTTTATAAATATATGACCAAGTGGTGTGGGTTTTTTTCTTTTTATTTAAAAAATTATTTTATTGTTTCAAATATAATACGCATAATTATACTCATTTTCCTTTATCGACTTTTATTTAGATTAATAAATAAATTTTTTTGTTAGAATTTGATATTACATATAAATTATTAAAAATAAAAAATAATTTAGAAAATATATTATATTTCATTTTACTGATTTTATTGGAATTTTTTAAAATTATACTAACAGATCATTTTCTTAGTTAGGATTTTTAAACATATATTTTGCAAAAAAAAATTATGTTATTTTTTGAGTTAAAAAAACATATTATTTAGTATATAATAGTAGATTTTTTTTTTATTTTACAAATAAAAACTATTAAGTAAAAAATATATAAATATAATAATTTTTAAAGTAATATTTTTCTTATCAAGATCTAGAATCCTACTTTTTATTTTCTCTTATTCAACGTTCAACATTTTCATCCCTCCAACTACCTTGGATCATTGGCGGGCTGATTCAATCAAATATTCAATACCCAACTTACCCCTTTATATAAAGCAATTGAACCTTCCCCATTTCCTACATAACTTCTATCTTAAAAAAAAGCCTTTGCATCTGCCTGTCTTAGCAAGTCAAAGGTACATACATCTCTAGATTTCATTTTTATTATGTTGCCTTTGTATCTTTATTTCATTTTTCTCAAACCTTGTTAATATAAAGCAAGTGAAAGGTTTAAAATTTTACCTAAGCTCAACTCAAATAAAAAATACTAAATTCGAGTTTGGCTTAGTCAGTCAGTATTATTTTTTATATAAAGCAAATTAAAAATATAATACATTAAATACAATAAAACATAAATTTTTTAACATGACAGCTCGTATAACATTTCACATGTACTTCATGCTATTTTTTATTTTTTAAAATTACCATAAATTTTAAATTATTTGTTGACATGACATATAAGATAAATTGTACAATGTTAGCATGAAGTACACGCGATTGCCATGTTAGTTGCCATGCCAATATTGTTAAAAAAAATAAATGTTTTGGTAGACATATTTGTTAAAAATAAGCTATTTGGCACTTTTTGAAAAACTAATGGCTATATTTAGCTAAAAATAATAATAAAAACTAAATTGACAAAAAAAAAATAAACATTAAGGATTACATTTAAAATTATATATATTTTTTAACCACCTATGAAATTTTAGGAGTTAATAAACTCCACATATCCTAATAATCAAGTTAAAATATGCCATAAATCTAGTACTTTTCACAAATTTGAAATTTAGTCTCTATAATTTTATTTTCATGAATTTAGTCTTTTTATTTTTAAAATCTCAAAATTTAGATCTGATTGTTAACCTTACTAATTTTTTTTTTTGAATTTTGGTGTGGTATTTTGAAATAAAAAAAATATTCAATTGGTAGTTATGTAACTAAAAAAATGACATTGTAATAAGCTTAGATTTAATAAATTAATTTCAACAATATTAATAGTTGGACCTAAATTTTAAAATCAGCAAAATAAAAGAATTAAATTCCAAAAAATAAAACTATAAAAACTAAATTTCAAATTTATAAAGGGTAAAAATATTTTACCCTCCTCCAAACCTATAACTACTAATAAAAAGTAAATACACGAAAACACTGAGAGGAGGGGCTAATAAAAAGGAAAAATAAAGAAAATGTGGAGGAAATGAAGAAATGATAAAAATTAATTTTAAGTTAATAATTGGTATCATATTTATTTTATATATGGATATTTATTTTAAATTTCATGTTACATTGTAAGTTTTTTTATCTATTCAATTTAATTACTTATATATTTTTAAAAAGTTTGGCCAATTACCTTTTAAAAAATATTGATAAAATTTTAATTTAATTAATATTTGCATTATTATTAATAGATTCGAGTGAATTATAATACATTATTCTCCCATTTAAAGATTGCGGAGGGACTATAATAATTTTAAATATTGTATAAAAAATAAATATAAAAAATTAATGTTCAAAAAATATTTAAATAATTATTTAATTTCAATTTCAAACTATTCATTTAAAAAGATTGGTTTTTATGTTTGACTCGCCTAATAATTTAGGATATTATTGACAAATTCAAAAATAAAATTATGCTCATTTGACATTTAAATTGAATGATTTATTTAAAGAGGTGTACATATCCAGCGTGGCCAATTCGCATAGAATTTCTTTTTATAAAAAAGTTATATTTAAATAAGTTAAATTATATAATGATTTAATCTTTTATTTTTATTCTATAATTGATCTATAGAATAATTCACAAGTCAGTATAAGACTGGTATCCAATTTTAAATCATTATTTTAAATTTATAATTAATAAAATGTCATATTATTAAATTTTAAAAATAAAAATTTAATAAAAACTATTTACTATTAATTAATTAAAATTATAATATATATATATAAAAGAAGGTAGAACCCCGCGTAAGCTGGGTGCTCATTCGGTCATTCTAGTATTTATAAAAAATGTATAATCTCTTTTATTTATATATTTATGAAGAACGGAATCTCTTTAGGCTTATAACTCCATTTTTGTTTATTTTATATTTCTTTATTTTGTCATGTCATCTCTTCAACTGAGTTGATCCCTCTTTCTATCTGCAACTTAAGGCTTAAGTCTTGGTGTCCATTGCGTGTGCCAACTATACTTTGGATCCTTGGCGGGTGGAACAATCTATACCCAACTGCCTGCTATAAGTTGAGTACGTGAGCCTTTCCCACTTCCTACATAACTCCACCCACTTCTGTTTCTGTCCTTAAACAACAAAAAGAAAACTACTTTGCATCTGCCCCTCTTAGCCATTCAAGGTACATACCTCTCTGGATTTGGTTTTTGGATGTTTCAACATCTTTCTTGTTTATCTATTCTACCCATTTCTTTTTCTGACTGCTTGTTAGTATAAAGGTTCCATTTTATTGATCCGAAATTGAATCTGGGTTTTTTTTCTTGGTATGTGAAGTGATCTGTAGATACTCCTCCTAGAACGAATAACAAGTTCTATTGTTCTTTTGGCTAATAGCATAATTATAGTTTAGATTTAAGGTAGATGATCAATATATTTCAGGAAGGATGTGCTTCTCTTTGATTCCCTTTAGATCATCTTCATAAAACTGTTCCTTTGTATTGGTCTAGCAGCAACTTCTTAATTTATTCCTTCTTACAATAATTCGAGTTATATCACTGAGAATAAGGAAATTGGGAATTTCTTGGGAGGCAAAAGTGTTAACAATGGAACGCTTATCTGTCAAAGGTAATTTACTGGGTTGGATTGCATTAGTTAAGCTTGTTCTAGGACAACAACTGTTCTTATTTTAGATCATTTGGATTCTTACAGATTGGATAAATGATAAATATAGCTTTCAATAACTTGTGTTTTACTTTAAGATCTGGACTGTTTAGTGTATCTTGTGGGTGAATATCTGTGTCTGTTGTTTTAAACATGGAATTTACGATAACATGCTTGAGTAAGGATTACAAAGGTCAACTCCATTGTGACTCGGTCGATCTTGAGGGTAGCGGCTACTGGTTGTAATGGCTTGTCCTCTAGGTTGTAGGGGTTGTAATGATGATTGAAGAGTGGCTGAATCTGGTAGCAGTGGAGTTTCTGCTCCCTGCAGTAGTATAGTGTGTTAATTGTGCAAGGTTACAATGTCGCAACAGGTTTGGCAAATGTTTTTGATATCTAAATCCATTTCTTATATGCATGCGTATGTCACCAGTCTATATTAACCTTCTTCTTGGAAGTAAAATAGGTATAGGGAGTAAGAAAATGCCAAGGGTACGGAAAAACTTGTGTTGATTTATCATTGAAACCTTTTATGCTACCACTGTTTTTCCTGCTATTATATTTGCTGGAAATGTCAGTTTTCTCATTCCGTTGAATCAAATTAGTACAACCTTTTTTGGGTTTCGTTGTGGTTTATTTTTCTCTTTCTGTTTACTCCTTCTATTAGCATATGATTGTAGTGGAAGTATACGGAATCAAGTTAGTTGAAGGACACAAATTCATCTTTGCATTAAAGCCGGATCACTTTTCTGTTTGAAATTTTGAACATCGTGCTTCTACTATTAGAAGTTTTGTGCTAAACTTGCTTTTATATGTAATGCCAGTAGTTGTAATATACCAACCATCATGTTGTGTCTTTTAATGAATCTTATAGTCTGTTCATGTTTGGTTGTATTTTGTCCGTGCTTATTTATATCTGGCATTTTTTCTTTTAGGGAATTTGCTGAAAAATCAGGGAAGACTTACATTCGAGTTTCAATTTGTGGCAAAAGGGTTCTGAGTTGCAAGGTACATTTGAATCAATTGCTAGCGGAGGAAAAAAGGTGAAGAAGGAAGAACTGCATTTCAAAGCGAAGGTAAAGGATATGGAGCCAAACCATGAGAAGGAAGGGAGGGCTGAGGTCGAACTTGAATTGAAGACCAAAACAGTGGAGGAGGATAAGGGGGAGAAACAT
This sequence comes from Gossypium australe, assembly GCA_005393395.2. Classification (NCBI taxonomy): domain Eukaryota; kingdom Viridiplantae; phylum Streptophyta; class Magnoliopsida; order Malvales; family Malvaceae; genus Gossypium; species Gossypium australe. The sequence continues at coordinate 100,003,880 of CM016624.1, forward strand.
AAAGAGAAGGATAAGGAAAAACACGAGGATAGTGAAATTGGAGAAATAAAGAATAAAGAGGAGAAAAAGAAAGAGAAAAAGGAGAAGAAGGAGAAGATGCACAAAGATGAAGAAGATGAAGAAGAAGATGAGAACACAGAGAAAAAAAAGAAAAAAGACAAGGAGGTGGAGAGGAAGAAAGAAGGAAAACAGGAGGATAAAGAGGTGGTAGAAGAAGATGAAGAGAAAGAAGAGAAGAAGAAGAAAAAAGAAAAGAGGCATAAGGAGAAAGAGGTTGAGGGAGAAGCAGATGAAGAGAAAGATGAGAAGAAAAAGAAGAAGAAAGACAAGGAGAAGGAGAAAAGTAAAGAAAAGAAGCACAAGGATAAGAATCATGAGTTAGATGAAGATGAAGAGACTAGAGAGAAGAAAAATGAGAAGGATAAGGAGAAAAAGAAAGAAAAGAAGCTGAAAGATGAAGATGAAGAGGAAGAGGGAGAGGAGAAAGTGACAGAGATAGAGAAGAAGAAAGACAAAGAGGCAAGGAGAATAAAGTAGAAGTAAGATGAAGAAGTAGAAGAGGGAAAGAAAGAAAAGAAGAAAGACAAAGAAGCAAAGGAGAAGAAGAAAGAAAAAAAGAAGAAGGATGAGGTAGAAGATGAAGATGAAGAATTAGAAGAGGGAAAGAAGGAAAAGAAGAAAGACAAAAAGGCAAAAGAGAAGAAGAAAGAAAAGAAGAAGAAGGATGAGGTAGAAGAAGATGAAGAAGAATTAGAAGAGGGAAAGAAAGAAAAGAAGAAAGACAAAGAGGCAAAGGAGAAGAAGAAAGAAAAGAAGAAGAAGGATGAGGTAGAAGAAGATGAAGATGAAGATGAAGAATTAGAAGAGGGAAAGAAGGAAAAGAAGAAAGACAAAGAGGCAAAGGAGAAGAAGAAAGAGAAGAAGAAGAAGAGAGAAGATGAAGATGAAGAATCAGAAGAAGGAAAGAAAGAAAAGAAGAAAGACAAAGAGGCAAAGGAGAAGAAGAAAGAAAAGAAGAAGAAGGATGAGGTAGATGAAGATGAAGAATCAGAAGAGGGAAAGAAAGAAAAGAAGAAAGACAAAGAGGCAAAGGATAAGAAGAAAGAAAAGAAGAAGGATGAGGTAGAAGAAGATGAAGAATCAGAAGAGGGAAAGGAAGAAAAGAAGAAAGACAAAGAGGCAAAGGATAAGAAGAAAGAAAAGAAGAAGGATGAGGTAGAAGAAGATGAAGAATTAGAAGAGGGAAAGGAAAAAAAGAAGAAAGACAAAGAGGCAAAGGAGAAGAAGAAAGAAAAGAAGAAGAAGGATGAGGTAGAAGAAGCTAAAGAATTAGAAGAGGGAAAGAAAGAAAAGAAGAAAGACAAAGAGGCAAAGGAGAAGAAGAAAGAAATGAAGAAGGATGAGGTACAAGGTGAAGAGAAGAAGGAGAAGAAGAAAGACAAAGAGGATAAAGGTACTAAGTACAAGGATGAAGAGAAAGAAATCGACGAGGAGGAAAAGAAGAAAGTCAAAGTGGAAAAGAATGTTGTGAAGGGTGAGAGTGGCATAACCTCCAGGGAAATTGTAATAGAAGATACTGGGAAAGAACCAGAAGGTGAAGGAGACCAAGAGAAGCAAAAAGGTAAAGCAAAAGAAGAGAAAGATGATAACAATAAATGTGAGAAGAAGAGAAAATTTGAGGGGAAGGACAAAAGCAAAGATGTTAGCAAGCTGAAACAGAAGTTAGAGAAAATTAATAACAAAATAGATGCCCTACTTGAGAAAAAGGCAGACATCCTAAGGCAGATTAATGAAGCTGAGAACAAGACCAATGAAGTTGCTGTGTAATTGCATACATGGACTGACTGTGGTATAGTACTATGTACTAGTATGTTTTACACACTCATTTTTTCTTTGTAATAGTATGTATAATGTTTACATGGATAATATAGATTCCCCCAAAGGTTCATATATCTATCACTCTGATATGAAAATGACAGCTAGAAATTTGCAGCGTGAAAATTTGTGACTTTGGAATTGTAAGAATCTTATAATAATGAATCGTCCCAGTTAGCATTGATGGAACTGTTGATATGGAGATGATCATTTTCTGTATCCTTGGAAGAAAAGTTGATCCTGGAGCCTTTATTGAATTATGCCTTTTAAAACTGAACTAGAACATGTCAACTAGCCACTTGCAAACTCCCATTAAATGAGAGTCAAATAGCCATAAACTTGTGAATATGAGGGTTAAGTTTGCAGTATGTCAAACAGCACTGTTGGACTCTTTGGGATTTAAATAATGTAAAGGAGACCTTTAGTATACAAAAATAATCAGGATTGTTAGTAACAACTGTCATCGCATTCTTTGTTCTGCTAATTTTTCTGTTTGTATCTTTTCAAGGAGCAGAAGCCATTGAAATTTTGAGTCTTTTCTGTATGTTCTAACTTATGAACCCTCTTTCATTTTTTTCAATTTATATGTGTTAATTTATAATTAAAAATTATTAAAATGATATTTATATTAAATTATAATATATATTAAAAACTATGCTGTATTAAACAATAATTACAATTATCTTATATTAGAAATCAAATTATTAGGAAAAAAATCGTAATAGATGTATACTAAACAATATCTATATATATTGGAATTATGTTATATTAAGTAATAATTAAAATTATATATATTAAAAAAATAGAGATTCTTCAAAAAGAAAATAAATATGAAGGGGGTTAAAGGAGCAATTATTCTTTTTTTGGGGTTCCAGTCTATCCGCTGGACCTCTAACTTCCTGTTAAAACTTGAGATGGCAGTGAGATTGAAAGTAACACCCCAGTGGAGGTGTTCTAAACACATCAACAACTTTCTACTCTTCTCTTTTGTCTTAGCAAATTCAAGGTACATACATACATCTCTGCATCTCTACATTTCTTCTTTTTTGTTTTGGTTTTGGGTTTTTTCAAGATCTTTCTTTTTCTTTTTTGGCAGCTTGCTGAGATGAAGCTTTCATTTTTATTGATTGCTTGTTGTTTTAATTTCTTTTTTTGAATTTTTGATGGGAAACAGTATCTGGATATTTCTTGATTTGTATAATAATAGCTTAGATTTCAGGAGGATGATCAATTTGGTCATTTCAGGAAGCATATGTTTCTTTTCTTTTTGCTTTTTTATTAAAATAACTTCAAAAAATAAATTAATTATCAAAATAATCCACTTTTTTAATTGAATACTAAAATAACTCAAAAGCTACAGTAAAAATTGGTGGAGCCAATGGCTCCACCAACTTGCCACGTCAGCAAAGAATATAAAAAAATAATTTTTTGGTGAAGCCATGTTGAATGACTTCATCTGTATAAAATACAAGAGAAATATTATAAAATCTAGAAAATTGAGGGGCTTTAAAAAAATTTCTTATTTTTTGGTGGAGCCATTTGAAATGGGGCCACCAACCCTGACACCTCAAATTTTTTTTTAATTTTGTCTTTTTTTTTTTACTTTTTTTAGGTTTTTAAAAAGTTTGGAGCCTTAAAAATAATTTTCTATTTTTTAGTGGAACCATTTGAAATGGCCCCACCGCCCTGACACCCTTTTTTTTTTTAAATTTTGTCTTTTTCTTTTTTTACTTATTTTTTGAAGTTTCTGAAAAGTTTGGAAACTTTAAAAATAATTTTCTAGTTTTTGGCGGAGCCATTTAAAATGGGGCCACCACCCCTGACACCTTTTTTTTTTAAATTTTGTTTTTTTTGTTTTTTTTCTTTTTTAAGTTTTTGAAAAGTTTAGAGGCCTTAAAAATAATTTCTCATTTTTTGGTGGAGCCATTTGAAATGGCGCGACCACCCTGACACCTTTTTTTTAACTTTTTTTTTAAATTGTCTTTTTCTTTTTTTTTTTTAAGTTTTATAATATTTCTTATTTTATTTTGTTTATTTAATTTATATTATTAATTTTAAAAATTTAATGTATATTTAAAATATTTTATAATATATTTTTTAAATTTTAAATAACATTTTTAGATTATTTTTTTAAATTTTAGATATATATTTTTGAAATTATTTTTTATAAATTTTAAATGTATGTTTAATATTATATTAATTTTACATAGAATTTTTAAATTAAAATTTTTTAATTTTTTTTCTTATTTTATTTAAAGTTTGAATTAAAAATATATATATATTATAACTAGTCACATCATGTCAGTGATGTGACTCTTAATAAATTTAAAAAAATATATAAAAAATTTGTATTATATATATGGGTGGGGTTTGGTCCCCTTGATAGAATTTTGAAGTTTGAGAGAAAAAAAGGTAAATAATTGTATTGTATTTTTATATTTTATAGTTAATGTAATATAATAAATAATTGTATTGTATTTATGTTTTTTTTATATTGTACAGATATTAAAATGTCTTCTGGAGCAAATACGGATCACACATAATCGATGATCGACGAAACAGTAAAATTATTTATAATTGAAATAAAAAATCGTGTTAGTTTCTTGTTTTTTCTTGCTAATCGCTACTCTGTTGAACGTGTTTTAACTGCTTTAAAATACTTATCTCTATTTAGTTGTTATTATTTCTTTTTAACTATTTTCTTCCATGATATTAATCTCTATTTAATTGTTATTATTCCTTTTAACTATTTTCTTCCATGATATTAATATCTACTTAGTTGTTATTATTCCTTTTTAACTGATTTAAAAAATATTTTTTAATATATTTAAAATTTGAAAAGGAAAAAGGAGTAGGCAACTTCACAACTCCGAAATAATTATAATATGTTTAATTATTTATAGTAAAAGAATATTATAATTTAATAAATTTATTTTAAAATTAAAATTTTAACATAATCAAATAAAAATTTTAAAAATCTCGATGTAGTAGGGTTATAATGTTAGTATATTCAATATCTAAAATTATTTATAATTCCTCTTAAATTTTAACCTTGAATAGAAAAAAAACTTCAATACACTTAACTTTATAATAATCCAAATAACAATCTAAGTACAAAGAGCATAAATATGCGATAAAAAATGTTGTTAAATTTCACAACTTATACCTTTAGAACTAAATTAATATCCTATTAAAAATTAATATAAGAATGCAGAGAATGTAGTTATATAGTTGTCTTTAGTTTTAATGCTTAACTATGATTAGGACATAATAATCACATTTGATTTCTACGTGTTATTATTAATATTTTATGACAGTCCTTTTTAACTCTATTATTAATATATTATTACTTATTTAATTTAACTTAAATAAAAAAAAATACTTAGAATGGCTACGTTGGTATAGTATAAGTGTGATGTTTTTGTTTTCTCAACCTTTCAATTTTACTCTTCAATATATTTTTTTATGTTTAAATTATATAGATAATTGATTTATCATATTTTTATAAAAAATTACCATACAGGATGGTTATCGGGTTTTGAGGTTGCGGTGTCATTTTCCCAAGTACGATCCGGACGAGTGGATCATGCCATACTTACGGTTGGCAGGATTTGGGGACGTCGCATGGATTCGGAGGTTTGACCTGAGGCCGAACTTAATATCCACCTTGGTTGAGCGGTGGTGTACGGAGACCCACACCTTCATTATGCCGTGTGGGGAGTGCACTATCACATTAGAAGACGTCGCTATGCAACTTGGGTTACGAATTGACGTGCTGTGGTCACAGGTCGAAGCAAAGTGTTAGAACCTTCAGTAGTATGCCACAGACTGCTTGGATGGTCCCCTAGTGATGTGGAACAGAATTTCATATGCTTGACATTGGCATGGTTGAGAGCAAATTTTAAGCAGTTATCGAGCACTGCTATTGAGCAGGAGGTGATGTGTGCTGCACAAGCCTATATTATGCAGCTGATTGGGGGGTACTTATGTCGAACAACACATCTAATAGAGTCCACTTAAAGTATTTGCCTCTATTGGAGGATTTTTCCCGTACCGGTAGTTACAGCTGAGGATCAGCAGTGTTGGCTACATTATACTATGAGCTTTGTCGAGCAACAAAACATGGGGTTAGTAATATGACTGGTTGTTTGGGTCTACTGCAGTTTTGGGCTTTATACAGGATGTCGTTTCTAGCGGCTGTTAGGCACCAACCATATTCGTGGCCACTTATAAATAGGTAAAAACAAAATTATACTTAACATTTAACGACTCATAAGTGTGGATAATATTTTTCAAAGTTTAATTGCCAACGTGTTTGTTTCGATTTCAGATGGGCGACGTATCCGGGAATTGGTGCGAGCCAAACATTAATCATTTACCGTCAAATGATAGAGGCGTACGTTGGAGAGAAAGTAATATATATTAATATAGTTTAAATAACGTTTATTTAACTTATCCACTTATAGTATGTGATGTGAATTGACTTAGGCTTAGTTTGGATGGGCGGTGTGTTTACTTCCGGTGAGGTTAAAAACAGCGGTGGCGGTGAGATTAGTTACTGTAGCGGTGAGATTGGACACTGTAGCAGTGAGATTAGAAACAGCAGTGGAGTGTGTGTTTGGATTCAAACGCAGCTGTAGCGGTGAGGTGAGAATATAAAATGACTATTAAGGACATCAAATTAGAATTGATATATAAAGTTTTACAAAATTATTAAAAATATGTTAATTTATAAATTCATTTAATAAAATATTAAAATGTATCTTATGATATTTTATTATAAATATTTTAATTAATTATATAATTAATTTTTATAAAAATCCAATTAAAAATAGTATTTAATATCATGAAAATACAAACAATATTATTATAATGAAACATTATTTTTAAATTTAATAAAACTAAAATTTTAAATATAAAAGAGATTGGGATAAAAGATAAAATGAGATATATTTTATCAGAGTTCCATGTCGTGTTGTGTTGAAATCATGAAATGCAGATGTTACCGTTAGTATTTTCTTGTATTTTCCATCTCTGGTTTTAATCACATATGTTTTTTGCTAACAATGGTCAATGGAATTCCTCATGCCAAGCAGAAATTTATGGCTAAAAGAGAAAGGGAAAGACTTGCAGCAAATTGTATTAAAACTTGGGAGGTAACATGACAAAACAGGGTTGATAAAAAAAATTTAAATCAAATAGCAGGCTGTTATTTCAGGTTAACCCTAAAACCAGGATTAGAATATAAAAACATTTTAAACATTCCACCAAACAGGGTTGGCATTCTAATTCTCGCCTCTTTCTTGCCAAGAATTTTCTTTTTAGTACTCTCTACAAGAGACAGATGAGATGAATCAGGGCTCAGCGATGGGTGGATTACGGATCCTTCTTCCCTGATAAACAGAGCAATGAAAAAGCCTTCTTTGTCCTCAACCGGGTCAGTCCGGAGCAAATGTTCAACTACAAAGCAATAACGCAGCATGGATTTTAACTAATTAATACACATAGATACCGATGTCCAAAAAGCAGCTAAACACAGACATGGATATTGTGGGATAAATCATCAACTTACAACCTTCTAGAAACGGAAGACCATGATGGTGCCAATGTTGCTAGTCGAAAACCATGAGATGCAGCAAGGGGTAAAATAGACTTGACAACATCTTCATTTTCAATTTGGTGGATGGAGCAAGTGCTGTAGACTATTCTCTCAACTTGTGGAACTGTAGTTGAGAATGTAAAACATATAATCAACCCATAATTTAAATGCCACATAAATAAAAGCATAAACATATATATACTTAACAGTACAGTGCATGTGTTAGCGCTTTCTTTTGAAAGGAGACCAGCTTGGTAAGTCTCTCTGTTTCATCAACATTTGCTAATTGACCTGAATAATTTAATATGAAGATAAGAGAGAAAACAAGGAGCAATTTGGACAGAGTTAAAATCTATGAGCAGCATAATTTTCACATTGTAATGAAATAATTGTAACTGCAAAACTCATTTGATAATAAATACTTAAATAAGAAACTAACTTGGTATGACAATATAAGCAATACCAAATAAGAAGTCCGCATCAGTAACACTTGCTTCTAGAAATTTTATGATTGGAAAGATAGTGAGGAGATAGCCCCAAAGCTCACTATGTTTAACAAATTGAAAACTAAAATGAAGAGAAAATTACTATAACCACTAAAAAAAATAAGGAAGGAAGCTATTACCACACTACAAAGATGCACATAATTACCTGCAGCATGAGATGGAAGCAGATGGTCCAATCTCTCAGCAACTGTACCAGATCCAGAGCAGGAAGGATCTAAAAGAATGGCATGGACCTGCAACGTCAATTTGCTTGAGAACTCGAAGAATAAGTAAGACTGTAGCATTAAAAGAAGCTAGAGGAGAAAGACATTCGATGTTTAAAACTAGTGAATGGAACTTCACACCCTGCTGAGGTGAGCTGCTTACCTTCAATTGAAAGCACAATTGGCTAACAAAAGAGCCATGCTACTAAAACTCATTTAGTTTCCACTTCTAAGACTCAAACAAGTTTAAGTATTGCACAAAGATCTGCCTTTTGAAAAAGGCATGTCTAACCTATTTTAACTCAGGACACAAACGAGTGCATGCTTACCTTGGAGTATGGAGGATCTTTTGGGTCTAAACTTAGAAAATCGCCATGAAAAATTTCATTATCTACAACCAATTAAGAATAACATACCACAGCAAAAATTTTAATTCAGAAGCAAGGATGATGATTAACAACATATGCGAGGAGTTGACTGAAATGAAAACAAAGAATCATAAAACACGGATTTGAAAATACCAATTCTTTCTTCTCAAAAAATTTTAATTCAGAAGCAAGGATGATGATCCAAAATTTTCTTCTTGAAACCGTAAAGTTAATAACTACCAATTCTTTCTCACTGTATTTGAAAATACCAGTCACCGTCTTTCTCACAAATCGCAGCAAAGCAAACAAATACTGCATTTTCAACACAATCCCATGAACCAAAGGGAGCTAGATAAAAATCTTAAACCACAGGTAAATCAAAACTGGCATGGCGGCATATCTAAACTCTAAAGCCCCATACTTCATATTTAAAAGAATGAACTTTAGCATCACAACATTAAATCAAGCTCGATACTAACCCCAGAATACACTAATACTCAACCACTAATCACAACAAGCGCACAACTACTGCACTTTCAAAACAACCCCATGAACCATGAGGAGCTCAAAAAAAAACATAGATCGGCATATCTAATCTCTAAACTCAAAATTCCCATACTTCAAATATATATATATATATATATATATATACATTTTTCCAGTCAAGAATGAACTTTAGCATCACCGCATTACCACAAAACCGGCCAATTAATCAACCTTGTCTTGCTCTGATGTTAAGTTCAATAAAAATTTAATCAATAAACTCTTACATTTAACCAAGTATTCATTTAAACCTGGTAGTAACATATCAATGTCTTAAGCAGCTAAAACATACCCAAAGCTACAAATTCTTCTCCAATTTGATTTAAGCCAATCAAATAAGCAAATTGATTTTAAACAAAAAAAAACAAAAAAATTACCTAAACAATTTTCTCCAATAATAAAACATGATCAAAAACACAAAGGGCACAAATTGTTGGAATCCCCTATGAGCAAATTAACAACCCAGAAGACGCTTACAAATAAGAGGCAGCTTTTTATCAAAAAAAAAAAGAGGCAGCTCATTTTTCAGCTTCATTTCGTTCAGAACCCACAATAGGAATAAGCTGCATTGAACCCTTTTTTTGAAAACTCGCAACATATTCAGAGTTAACACATGTTCCTGTAAATTTAGCTTAAAATAAGCTACGTTAAAACTAAACTAAATTGCAGCAAACAGAAAAACCAATACTGCTATGTTTTTTACTGAATTAATTTTTTATCGAATCTTACAACTTATAACAAAAAATACATTACAAAGGGGTTTTTATTTTTGGTAAGAAGGAAATCACAAAACGAAATGAAACAGTAGCCCTGAGAAGAAAAGACATGCGAAAAGTTGTATTGATGCAAAGGAGAAAAGGAAATTAAATGATGAAAAATAGAAGAAGTAGGAGGAAAGTACCTGGATGGAGAAGAAGGGAGATGAAGAACGGGTAATTGCAGAAAATTTATCTGAAGAGGAAATCATAAGTTTGAAGGAGATGTTCAAAAATGGGTATTTTTGTCTGTCAAAAATACCTACTGCCCCAATTGCTCTAACTGCTGCTCTCATCTCCAGTCCCGTTTCAACACAGCAGTGAGATTGAAACCAATTTTCACTGTACTGAAATGCTGAACCAAACAGCAGACCAGTGAGTTTGGTACCCCAACTGCACTTCACTGATGCTAAACGGTGAACCAAAGGAAGCCTTATTATGTTATATTGTGCAGTTCTTGTGGATGTCGTATTCCGCACTGAACATTGCAACCCTTATTCCTTATAGGGTTCACTCTAAAGCCCATATGTGGTGCATTAACACGCCGATGCTCAACTTCTCAGCTGTTGAGTGGTACAACGGTGATCGAGTTATGCGACAATTTGGGTGTAGACAATTTGTACCGGTCGAGCCAGAACAATTTGATGAAGTCCACGGTAAGAGCATGAGGGGGAAACATACAACAGATTGGAGCATAGAACATCAATCTTTTGTAGCACTATGGAATGCCAAGTACGACAGGCGGCCTGGGATGCACTCGTGCATGTTTGACTTTAGTCCCTCGACTGAATACATGCAGTGGTACATGACTCGATGGCATGTTTATTTATATGGTGGACAACTTATGATAGTACCAGGTCACGGCTACAGACGTGGAAATCAACTTATGGAGGAGCTAGAGGATCAACATATGGCGGAGCCCAACTCGGAGGACCAACATTTGAACACATCGGACCAATGGGTTGACGCTTTTTGTGACAAGTCGAATATCAGTTCATATCACTCGAACATTGCCGGTTCAAGTTCATATCACCCAAACATAGGCAGTTCAAGTTCATATCACCCAGACATAGGCGGTTTGAGTTCATTTCACCCAGACATAGGCGATTCGAGTTCATTTCACCCAGACATAGGCGGTTCAAGTTCATTTCACCCAGAGCAACCACTGATATCATTTGATATGTTTGGTAATAACATGTACTCCATCCCGCCTCAGGCCACGTTCGATCCAGCTGCCGATCTTTCTGGTGTGTACAGTTCACCCCAACGTCCACCCCGTCAATGAAGGCCTGTGAATCGCTATACCTCGAACGACGATACCACTCCCGGTTCTTTCCAATTTTAAGTTATGTAAATTTCAAGTGTTATGTAATATTTCTTGTATTAGTTTAGGGTTCCACAACTTATATATTAGTCTTGTTTTTATATAATTTATAATATCATTTAAAGTGTTTAAAGTTGCAACTATTAATTTTAAGTAAAAACTTAACACTAAATAATACAAACTTTAATTCTAATAGATCATAAAATGTAAACATCAGGTACAACATTTAATTTCTTTCAGACCGTGAAGACTGACCAGTGTAGACGTTTCCATGGGGACATTTGCTTCGATTGTTGCCAACCGTTTTACATATGGTGCAATATTTTAGATAGACATGTTCTCTTATATCCATGTCGTTTCGAATCCTCATTGTTGTTGGTCTACCTTTGATTCTCCTACGTAGTGACTGATCTGGCAACATATCGAACACAGGCGGCTGCACTTCCCATGTTGATACATCCCTTAATACGGGGAACTCGTTACCCCAAATACGCAATGTACGTTCAAGTGTGTACACATTGTCGATATATTGTTCAGCATTCAAACTGTAGGTAGCATACGCTGCAACCACATGCGCACACGGATAACGTAGTGTTTGGAACATCCCGCACTCACATCACTTGTTTAGGAAATCAACTTCGCAGGACCGTGGCGAGATTCCCGACCGGCGACCGATATACTCTGTCACTCTAAAAGTTTCCAAATTTCAGGAATATAGTTCTGCATTCATCGACCTAGCCCTTTCAGCATTCTCTTTCATGGCATCTCTAATTTTTTCGATGTACACGTGTCCTGCCTCTAACTGTTTTGCTTGTTTCAACCCCATTTTTTGCATTAAGTTTGCTAGCCTATAAAATGTGGCTGAAAAAATCGCTGAAATTGGCAAGTGACGCGTACGCTTCAAGACGGAGTTAATGGCCTCAACGAGGTTAGTTGTCATTTGACTATACCGGTACCCCTCGTCAAAACATTGAGCCCATTGCCACGGCTCAATGCTACCTAACCACTGTCTGAGAGAAGGATTGGATCCCGCCATATCAATCTCTAACGTCGCCAGCTTATGTCTGAAACGGTGTGCTTCCAGCTCGTATCCTACGTATGTATTCCAATTTTAAGTTATGTTACTATTCGAATTAGGAAATTGACTCGAAATAATTAGAAATACAAATTTAAATACGATATTTTTACCCATGTTCACAATTCATTTGCGCTAGTCTTTATTCTTGTACTGATTGTGGAAGTTGACAGCGATGTGATGAATACAGTAAACGGACCTCAATGGAACCTCAGATTGTTGAATCGCAGCAGCAATACCCTTCGATCTGTCGGAGATAACGCAAATGTTGTCTTGCCTGACAACATGTCTTCGTAAGTTCTGAATGAAATACGCCCACGATATGAAGTTCTCAGACTCCACGATGGCAAAAGCGATCGGTAGTACATTTTCGTTACCGTCTTGTGTAACCGCAATTAGAAGTATTTGCGTGTATTTTCCATAAAGCCATGTTCCATCAACTTGTACTAGTGGTTTGTAGTGGGGGAAGGCTCTAACACATGGATCGAAAGTCCAGAATAGTCGACGAAAAACTCTTCTCCCTAGTTCCAATTGTCCATTAGGGCCTCTATAAGGCAACATTTGCAAGTCCACGATAGTTCCTGGGATGTACTCCACCATCGTTGAAATCCAACCCTGAAGTTCATTGTATGACTCATCCCAGTCCCCGTACAATTGTTGCATGGCCATTTGTTTCGCCAACCACGCTTTCCTATACGAAACTCTGTACTGAAATCGAGCTTGCAATGTTGACACAGGAATGATTGGACTATCTTTCACTAGTGGCATGATGCAGTTGCAAATACTTTTGGCATCCAATTTCCGGTGGTCTTGAGACATACGTACGACACTACATGTATGATACCCTTTTAATATTCGTATTTGCCACTGTTGAGTCCTCTGTATAAATGCAGCTCGAACTCGCCAACCACACCCATCGCCGGCTCTCCAACATTCCCCAACATATAATGTCGGTGTAGATTTGACAACCTTGTAATCAATCGATAACTTCATACTGTATTGTTTGATGGCAAACACACAGTCCGCCTTGTTCTCGAACTGTGAATTTATCGCCAATCTATGAGCAGGTACTATATCAGCGTACTCAGGAAACTTGGATGCTTGCGCTGCATCTGGATCTACGTTCAACATGTCGCCCCCAGGTTTGTTTCGTAAAATAATGCCACGACTTGGGTTACTGAATGAAAGGCAGTGAACATCTTCAACCTCTTCCGAGCCTTCATCATTGATATCGTCTGGAACCTCATCAACATCGGGGTCACTAAAATATTCAATGTCTTAATTAGAATCTTCACCATTATTGGTCATTTCTCTGACATTTGCCTCTGTGCTTATTATCACCTCCGGGTGTATTTGTAAACGGGGACTGAGTGTAGGGTTGTTGTATGAACTCTCACCATAATTAGGAATTTCGTGTATTTGCGATGTTCCACCGCATTCTAATTGGTCTGTCCATCCAACATTAAGATCAAAGTCAAATTTGTGATGTTGACTTATTGGACTAACATTCTCAATAGGCTCTAAGTCTGTTAACTCAGCAAATAATTCAACTGGTTGGGGGTTCTCACTCCCAGTCGACCACCATATTTCCATCATAGTCCCAAGTCATCATTATCTAACAGCTGCATCGCACAAAATTTGAACGGATCAGTAGAGATTGGAAACTTGTAAAATAATTTGGACATCGCCCTTCCACAATGGATAGCTATTTTTGCACTGATCTTCCTTTTCATTTTTGCTAGCTTCACATTTTTTTTATCGCAAACCTACTCTTTGCTCACCTTGAAATACACAGCCAATATCACCTTCTACAATTTCACCATAAAAAACAACATACACCAAAAACACCTCATTATTCATTTTTACCAGATTTTTTGAACTTTCCTACTGAACACAACAATTACACCACTCTCTATATAAAAGAGAACCAAGAGGTGGAGCCATAAAGAATGACTCCACCAAAATACTGTGATTTTTGAGAGTATAGGGGGCCCTATAGCAATTTTACCATTTCCTGGTGGAGCCAAATAATTTGGCGCCACCCGTTTTCGAGTGGGTTATTTTGGTATTTAATTAAAAAGGTGGGTTATTTTGATAATTAATTAATTTTTTGGGTTATTTTAATAAAAAAGCCCTTTAAAATATTTAAATGTTTTATATTATAAAAAATATGGTTAATATTTAAAAAATAATATTTAAATTTTAAAAAAATTAATTTGAAATATACATTTAAAATTTATAAAAAATCATTTCAAAAGTATATATCTAAAATTTAAAAAAATAATCTAAAAATGATATTTAAAATTTAAAAATATATTTATTGAACATTTCAAATATACATTACAAATTTTTAAAATTAATAATAAACAAAAAAATAAATTAAATAAACAAAAAAATAAGAAAAAAATAAAACTTCAAATAAAATAAGAAAAAAAAATAAAAAATCTTAATTTAAAAAATTATATGTAAAATTAATAAAATATTAAACATACACTTCAAATATTATAAAACTAATAATTTCAAAAGTAATTTGAAAAATACACATTTAAAATTTATAAAATAAATTAAATAAACAAATATACATTTTAAATATACATTACAAATTTTTTAAAATTAATAATATAAATTAAATAAACAAAATAAAATAAGAAAATAATATAAAAGTAAAAAAAAAAAGGGTGTCAGGGGTGGTGGCGCCATTTCAAATGGCTCCACCAAAAAATGGAAAATTGTTTTTAAGGGCCCCAAACTTTTCAGAAACCTAAAAAAAGTAAAAAAAAAAAGACAAATTTTTTAAAAAAAAAAACTGAGGTGTCAGCGGTGGTAGCGCTATTTCAAATGGCTCCACAAAAAAATGAGAAATTATTTTAAAGCCCCCCAATTTTTCAGATTTTACAGTATTTCCCTTATATTTTATACAGGTGGAGCCATGGCTCCACCAAAAAATTATTTTTTTATTCTCCTTGCTGAAGTGGCAAGTTGGTGGAGCCATATAATTTGGCTCCACCAACTTTTACGGTAGCTTTTGGGTTATTTTGGTATTTAATTAAAAATGTGGGTTATTTTGATAATTAATTTATTTTTTTGGGTTATTTTAATAAAAAAGCCTTTTCTTTTAAATCATCATCATAAGCTGTTTTTCTTGTTGTAGATAATTTGAATATTCTTACAGGTTCATAAATAGAGATTTCATGTTGATGTATATATTGAAAATGATTTGGACTGTCTAGTGTATAATTTGGGTGAATATCTAAATGACAATAACATGCTTGAGTACTAAGGACTACATAGGTCGACTCAATTGTGGCTCGGTCAATTTTGAGGCAGTGACATCGGGTTGTAATGGCTTGTCCTTGGTTGTGGCAGTTGTCATGATGGTCAGAGAGGGGCTGGGTTGGCTACATCTGATCACAGCATTGTTTATGGTGTTACTAGTGGTGCAAGGTCACAATGTCACACCGGGTTTCACAAATATTACTGGTATCTAAAATCCATTTCTTATAAGCATTCATATGTCTCCAGTCCATAGTAACCTTATTCTTGGAAGTGCCAAAATTATAATGGTTTGAAAATAATCTTATATTGATTTGTCATGAACACATTTTATAATACCATTTTTTTCCTTTTATTGTATTGCTTGAAATGTAAGGTTACTTTTTCCAGTTGAATTGAATTAGTACGAAAAATGGAAACAATTGGCTGCTACCATCACAAGTTCTGTGTTAGAATTGATATCATGTGTACTGCCAGCAGTTGTAATATACCAACCATCTTGCTGTGTTCTTTAATGAATCCTATACTCCATCGTCATTTACGGTTGTATTTTGTCCTTATTTATTCACATGTCACGTTTCTTTCAAGGAATTTGCAGAAAACTCAGGAAGGCTTTATATTCAAGTTTGAGTTTATGGCAAAGGGTTCACAGTCGCCAGATACATCTGAATTGATAATCAGTGGAGAAAGAAAGGTGAAGAAAGAAGAATTGCATTTCAAAGTCAAGGCGAATGATGTAGAGCCAAATCATGAGAAGGAAGAATTGCATTTTAAATTGACTGTGACTCTTTTAGTCTCGAAGTACTGCTTTAACTTGGCCCACCAGCCTCGAAAGTCAGTGCCATCAAACCGGGGGCACTCCAGCTTGTGGGATTGTGAAACAATATCCATACTACCTTGGCGTTAAGAAGAGGTCAAACTTCCAATCTCTACTCGATGAAGGGTTGGCAATGACTCCTTAGGGGGAAAACATGGTGGAGGCCCTTCCAATACACCTTTTCCTTCGTCTATTGATGGTCCAGCTCCTGAAGAACCAGTCAACTTTCCCAAGTACTATTCAAACAACTCCTAAAGGTCTAACTTGAACTCACCTCTTAAATCCTCCTTCAAATCCTTGAATCGTTCCTCCAAATGAGTATCCCACCGGGAGACTTTAGTTTGCAATTTGGTCATCTCCTACTGAAGATAGGTCACCTCCTTTTACAAGCAAGTGGAAATCCCTTCACCGGTTATGAGAACTAGGGATTTAAATTGTGGTCGCGGTCGCGTTTTCGGTCGCATTACGTTTATCGCGGTTGCGGACATAACGGATACTATTGCGGTCACCGCAGGTATCGCGGTCATGAATTTTTTTAAAATTCGCACAACTTATTATAAAACATAATAATTATAATTATAATTATAAAAAGTCATTTTTAATGATTTTAGAGTGTTTTTTAACACTTATGAACTTTTATTAATATGATATGAGAACACAACTTTTACAATCATTAAATATTCTTACATTTATTTACGAATTTTCTAAGAATGTTATATTAACTAATAACAAAGTAAAAAGAAGAAGGAAATATTAAACATTTATCATATTTAATAAGTGTGAAAGTTTTATAGATAAAATAATTGAAAATTCATACTTGAGAGATGTCTACAATATTTCTTGACAACTTTGAAGATGGTGAAGATATAAACATTCTATGCTGCAAAAGGAAAAAAGGAATAGATAAATGTATAGATTCTCATTAATTATTTCTATTTCCTACCACTTATTCTCACTCTCATTCTACTTTCATATATAGTTTAACATGCTTTAATTCTTAATTATCTTTTCATAAAATATACTCCATTCATTTATCTAAAGATATATTTTAAATATTTTAATATCATCAAAATTAAGAACATTAACAAAAGTTTCCTTTAAAAAAAACAAACCTTACAAATAATGGTAGTGGTACGATTTAGTTTTCACCAATTAGTGGAATTACGAGGAAGATCAGATCCTTCACCTTCATTTTGAGAGCGTTCTTGACTTGATTCTCTTGGCCTTTGTCCAAAAATATATCCAAAAAAAATAACATTTCTACATTGGTTTTCATATAATTGATATGGAGGATATATTTGAGGAGGAGGATACATGAAAGGTGGAGGTGGGTGATACATTGGTGGTGGAGGATGCATTTGAGGCTGGTATGGCACACCATAATTAGGAAATGGTGGATAATAACCATATGGTTGTGGATAACCATGTGAAGGTTAAAAATATGAAGGTTGTTCTAGTGGATAAAAATCTTGAGTGCTAGTAGATGAATCACTATACCCAAGGTTACTAGAATTCGATCTCCTATCATATGAAGAGCCTATAGAAGTATGCTTTTTTCCTTTTCCTTTTGATGGAGCTCTAGATTCACTTTTGTCTCTCCTAGGTTCAGGAAACATATTTCTATCAAACTTTGATCTATCACGAAAATGTCCACTAGTGGTACCAACCCCATATTCTCCTCCATACTGGCTAGAAGACCTAATTTCACCTCTATCACCACTATATACATCATCCTCATCAATTGGTCTTAAACCACCACCATCGGGTCCATCGCCACTCTGACTTGGCGTTGAACTAGAACTTGAATGAGACAACTTTTGTTGTTGAGATTGATTAACATCCATTTCATCATCAGAGGTATGCATAGGTAACACACCGGCATTTTCACCATCTAATAATGGATTCTCTTTCTCATGAAGCCATTCTGATAGTGGATCAACATCTTCAAAGATATGATCAAGGCTGATAGAATTAAAACTAGCGTTTATATCATTAGTGCTCATTCTTTTTTGATGCCTTATCTGAAGCCTCATATTATAATAGGTAAACACTAGTTTCTCAATTTTTTTATACTTTAACCTATTTCTTGCCTTGGTGTGAATATAACTAAATGTGCTCCAATTTCGTTCACAATTTGATGCTGAAGTTGTTTGACTAAGCACTTTAATTGCTAATTTTTGTAATTCAGGACCACATGTGCCATATATTATCCACCACTCAGCTGCATAATATTATTTAAATTTCAAAATAACTTCAAAATGTAAAATATGATTAAATAATATAAATTAAATTAAATAATTTAATTAACTATTTACCCGAATTCATTTGCTTCCAAGCTCTTTGTGCTTGTGGAGTACCGAATGTCTCATGTTTATCTCTAAATAGTAACAACTGCATAAATAAAAGATAGAGTAAAAATAAAAAAAAATAATTCTATTTCAAGTTATGTAACTAAGTTACAAATAATAGTACTTGAATCTAACCTGATTAACCATTTTGACTTGATTATCAAGAGAAGGTTCTAATCTTTCAATTACTGATCGTGTACCCTCTAATGTTTCTATTAGTACATTCTCAGAATGCTCCACCCCAAATTGAAATTGAGGATTGAGAAAATAACCTAAGTATAATTTATAAGAATATCATCAAATAATAATAATCAAAAGCTTAAAATAATAAAATATAAAAATATTTCTTAATTATATGAAACATTTTATCTTACCAGCTGAATGCAGGTCGGAATGCATAAAATTCCATCTATTGTCAATAATCTTTTCGTATTCAGCGAAATATCGACAATCTTGTTGAATTGCTTGTTTAGCTCTATCAACAGCCTCTTAAATAAAGCCCATTGTTGGTTTTTCATCGCTATCCACAAGTCTCAGTACTTTTACTAGGGGCTCGTAAACTTTTATGAGGTCATTAGCTTTTTTCCAAAAATCTTTTCCCAAAACAATTTTTTTGGCTTCATAAGCAGGCCCTGACTTTTGCTGTCCCCATTTTGATTCTTTAAAATCTTATATATTCATAAGAAAAATTTTAAAATAATATAATTTAAATTATTTGGAACTAATAAAATCATTAAAGGTTGCTATATTTAAGTAATTATATTAACTAATTATAAAATACTAACCTTTGAATTAAACATTTCTCTCAGACCTTGCTTTTGTCTTATTATCTCTTCAAGTTGAATGAAATGAGTTGCAAATCGAGTAAGAGCGGGTCGAAGTATTTGTTTCCCTTGTGTATACTTCTTCATCAAATCAACAGTCCAAATGTGATTGTATATAAAACAAGTCACTTTCTTTGCCTCATCTAACACTTTTGCTACACTAGGCTTTTTTCCAATATCTTCAAGGCATAAATCTAAACAGTGAGCTGCACATGAGGTCCAATATAGGTGTTTTCTTTTCAACATTAATTTTTTTCCAGCAGCTTTCATTGCTGCCTCATTATCAGTCACTATTTGGACAATGTAATTTTCTCCAACTTCTTCTACAACTGAATCTAACAAACTGTAGTAGAATTCAACATATCTACTATGAACACTTGAGGCATCTATTGATTTCCAAAAAATGGTTCCTTTATTTCAATAAACAAGGAAATTAATGATACGCATTTGATTCAAACTGTTGGTCCAACCATCACACATTAGAGTTGCACCCAATTCTTTCCAATGAGTCTTTAGTCCATTTACCTAATCACGAACTCGTTGATACTCTGACTCCAAATACACATCTGAAACCTCATAAGGTGTTGGGAGCTTTACACATTGTCCAACTTTTGTTAACACTTGAATTAAGTTATACAACCATGAGAGTTTGATAATTGAAAAGGAAGTCTTTCATATATTAAAAATTTAGATACCGCTTCACCTATCTTCCTTTGAAAACTATTTAAAAAAGAGTCATTGACCTTTGGTTGCTTTGAACTTTTGCTTCTAACCAATTCAGGCATAGCTCCCCCTTAAGGTAAACTCAGACTCACTTGGGATGGATTTACTAGTTCTTTCTCTATGATATTCTCTAGCTGATCCATGAGAAGATCGCCATGCTTCATAATTGTTATCACAACCACCAGTACTTCGTCTGCATTCTTCCCTTCTATGCCACTCGTGTTGTGATTGGATACTTTCTCGAGTTGCTTGCCTTATAGTAGAAACCTCATCAATGAATTCCTCGTATTCATCCTCCTCTTCTATTAATTGAGATAAGAATTCATCTTTTCTCCTCTTTTTGTCTATTTTCTTTGTGTTGCTTTCCTTCAGTATATTTGTCATACTTTCTCTAATGACACCTGTTAATAAAATAAAAATAATTCACACTTTATATTATTATCAATATTATATAATCTTTATTGATAAATTTACAATAACATTTAAAAATAATAATGAAGTATCACATACCAGTAACATTAGGGCATGGTGCAACATTGCCGATTTTATGAGCAATGTGCTCTTTAAATCGTGTTATTCCTCCTTTCACAACTTTACCACAAAGTTCACACATGATATTTCCTCTTGCATTTGGCATTGGAGTTCCAAAGTGCCAACCTATATCATTACTTGGTGCACCCTCCAATCCTTTAGTCGGGAACTCTTCACGTGGTGACATGCTTTATTTTTATTTAATATAAGAAACATAAAATTATATTTAGAAATATAAACAACTCATTACTTATATTATCAACAATATAATACAAAAAAAAAGTAAACATCATTAACATGGAAAATTTAAATTTATTTTATAATCCATACATAATTTATTTTTTAAAAAACAACGATACACCATAACCCATTATTACTTGGTTCCAAAGTTTTTGGTATAAATAGTTTGTTTTGTTCCATTCCATCTTAATAAAATTTAAATTCAAATTGGATCAAATTTAAAAATTCAAGTTTTTCATATTATGCAAACTAAAATCAATAGAGATTTATCTAATGTTGAATTGAAGTCATCTATCGGATTTGATAAAGAAAAACACAATGAATTAATTTGTCTTGATTTTTTTACCTTTTATAATACAAGTCATAAGTGAAAATATATTTACAAAATAGGTTAAAATATGCAATAAGTCCTTATATTTTTCATAAAATTGAAATTTAGTCCTTATACTTTTAATTCTAAGAATTGAGTCTCTCTATTTTTTCGATTTCAAACTTTAAGACTAATTGTTAACACTGTTAAAACTATTTTGTTAAATCCAGCTTTAATTACAATGTCATTTTTTTAGTTACATCGCTACTAAATGATATTTTTTTTTATTTCAAAATGTCATACCAACAAATTTAACAAAAAAAAAAATTAACAGTTTTAACAATTAGATATGAATTTTGAAATTTGAAAAATAGAGTCTAAATTCTTAAAAACAAAAATACAAATATTAAATTCTTAATTTGTGAAGAGTATAGGAACTTATGGTATGTTTTGACCTATAAAATATTAATGAAATTTTGGCTTAAATCACAATGTTGATAATTTCAGGTAGGGGTTAATTTGAAAGGGTAGGCAGAGGCTTTGGCCCCTCTCAAATAGAAATTTTTCATATAAGTCCTTATTAAATTATTAAATTAAATATTAATTTGTAGTAAAATTACATTTTGACTCTTATAAATAAATAAAATTATGTTTAATCCTTTTAAAAATATGAAATCGTAAATTAATACATTGTAAAATTATATTCTGATCTTTCAAAATTTTATTATTCAATTCCAGCCCCTAAAAAATTATTGAATCCACCCCTAATTTTAGAAGTTTTATAATTTTAGTTGAAGTATTTTAGGTTTAAATTGTTTCCTTATAGTTTTTATTTAATATATATATATATATATATATATATAAACACTCTCATTGCAGTATATTTTATAAATGAATGACAATATAAAAAATTATTTTAGATAATATAAAATTCTAAAATCTAAGAATTTTATATAAAATTAGATTTATTTTAGACTTGAAAATAGTAATAACAGTTAATTTAATGTTTTTTAATTTATTATATTATTCATGCACTCTAAAAAAAATATGATGTGATATATTATTATTGAGTGATTAAAAGGAGATTTTTTAATATCATCCTATCTAAGATAAACTCTTAAAAAATTTCACATTATAACTTTAATGCCAATTTACAATGTTATTGATTTGCACTTACTAATAATATTACAAAAAAAAAAAAGAGATTAAATTATGTCAAACTAAAGTATAATAATCATATCTTAAGCCTTGATCTGTATTAAGTGATTAAAACTCTTGACAGACACTCATTTGACACAAATTTAAATTGTATGACCCCATCATTTAATATAATATATATATAAAGGGACTAAACTAAAATCAGACCAATTTAATTACAAATGGGTTAAGAAAAAATCATTAGAGTTTTCATCCCAGCAGAATTCTTATCTCAATTCATCAGTCTAAATCCAATTTTCATACTTTCTCCCTTCATCGGAGAAATCAAGAGTTTTCACCCCTTCTCCAGTTCTCCCATTCTTTCCCCTAACCCAACTTTCATCCCTAAAGTTTAAAGAAAATGTTTGCACTGTTGCAGATTCAAGACATGCAAGCAAGCAAGCATCAATAGTTCAAGACAAAATTTCAGGTAGTACTTTACTACTTACTTGAAAATTTATCAGAGAATCAGGGTAGGGTTTGCTTTTCAGATTCAAGTCCTCGGCTCCTCGCTTTCATCTGCTGGCTGCGTGTGTTGTTTGCCGAAAACGAGAAATAGAATTTCATTTTCATATTTTATATTGGTTTTGAGTTTTGAATTTGATTGTTTTTTTTTCTGTTTATTTACACTTCTTTTTATTTTTTTTGATTGAAAATCTCTGATTTTGCAGGTAGGGGAATATATTCCCTTTTGTTTTATTCTGCTTTTGTTGATTTTTATTTAGAAGATATGCTTTTTTTTTAAATTTACTGTAACGAAAAATAACGGGAATAGCGGCCCGTTATTGCTGCAATTGGCCTTTACCCGTTAAATTGCGACCGCGATCCACCGCTATTGGTGTGACTCCGCTTCACTCCGCTATTTTCAGCATTAGCTGTTTCGAACGGCACCGCTATCGCTATAGCGGACCACTATTTAAAACCCTGATGAGAACCGCCATACTCTGATACCTTTTGTTAATGATGAATTGCAAAAATAAAAAAGAAAATGAGAAAGAAAGAGGCAGAGGATGAGGAGGAAGAAAAAAGAAGAAATTTTCATTCCATAATTGTTTGCATAACCATTCCCTTCCCTCTACTGATAAACAGGAGGGAGAGAGAGAGTTTAATTTTTAGTTAGAGGCCGTTATGGCCAACTGGAGGTATGAAATACACCGTTTCATTAAACGGTTGTAACATACCCGTAGCCAAAATGCCCTCGTTTCCTTCTCACCCCCAAAACTCATCGTTTCATTAAACGATTTCCTAAAACGGGGCGTTTAATTTCAAAGCAACAAAAACAAAGAAAATATAACAGAAATTATGGAATTTCAAATCCAATTGCAGCCAAATTATATCCCATAACAAAGGATAAGAAGAAAGACAAAAGACAATAAAGATGCAAAGCACAAGGATAGAGAAAAAGAAGAGAAAAGAAACAGATGAGGAGGAGAAAAAAGAGGAAGCCGGAAAAAATGTTGTGAAGCATGAGTGGCATAGCCTCCAGGGAAATAGTAATAGAAAATATCAGGAAAGAATCAGAAGGGAAGCAAAAGGGTAAAGCAAAGGAAGGCAAAAAGAAAGATGAAGATAAATACAATGAATGTGAGAAAAGAAAGAAAATTTGAGAGGAAGATCAAAAGCAAACATCTTAATAAGCTACAACAGCAGTTTGAGAAAATTAATACCATACTAGATGCCCAACTTGAGAAAAAATCTGAAATCCTGAGGCAGATTAAAGAAGCTGAGAACAAGACCAGCGAAGTTGCTCTGTAATTGCAGACATGGACTGATGATGGCATAGCACAATGCACTGGTATGTTTTACATTTTCAGTATTGCTTTATAATAATATATCTAATGCTCTCGTAGATGTTAGATTCCCCTTGGAGTTCATATATCCATCACTCTGATATGAAGATGACAGCTAGAAGTTACAATAAAATATTTGTGGAACTTTGGAATTGGAAGAATATGAAAATAATGAATGGTTCGTGTTAGAATAGAGGAGAATAGATGGAAATTGTTGATGTGAAGGTGATCATTTGATGTAGCTTTAGAAGAAAAGTTGATGAGATTTATTTTTCCATATTCAGTTTTACTAATAGTAGATGATATAGTTGGACTCTTGTATTCAAGTAATGGGAGGCTTATGAAATCTCTCCACTTGATTTATTAACAAAAACTTCTATTTATAAACTTAAAAGATAAAGATAAATAATTACACATAATATAGAAATAAGATAAAAAAATTCAAAACTAGGATAGAAGAAAATATAAATGAGGTTTGTAAATGGATTCAAACTACTTGAAAGTAGATGCAACTTATAGAAAAGATTGGCTACTATGCTTTGGCTGGTTGAGTGGTGAGGCCAAATCCTAATGGGAAGAGGGGATCATAATGTGGATCTCCAACATGCATTGGCAACTGATCAACAGTCTTGAACCAGGTGAATGAAAGCTTGCCAGTAAAGCCAAAATCACCAAACAACACATCAGCAACTCCTTGACCCTCGCTTCCTGGCAGCCACGCAGCGACAAGAGCTTCAATGGAGGCAACATAAGGTTGGATCACAACAGGACGACCGGAAACTACAACCACAACGCATTTCACAGTTCCACATACATTTGTGATTGTGCTTGGCCCTGGTTCAGGAATTGTCAAGTTTAAGTTGTCTCCTTTTGTCTCTGCATATGGATGCTCCCCTACTACAACAATTGCATATGAGAAACCACCGGACTTGACAAACTCAGCATCAGGGTTTTCATTGTATACAACTTTAGAAGTTGGATCAACTGTGTTCTTGATGGCTGTGAGGATTGTAGTACCTGTTTATGGAAATGTCAGTTGCATAGATTCTTAAGGATTCTTCAGCAAATTGAAACAAGTGGATAAATATGAAAGTATTTTATTACCGGTTGTGAGGTTGTTTCCACTAAATCCCATCCACTTAATTGTCCATCCACCACATTGGTAACCCAGATTATCAGCATGGCTACCAGCCACTAGTATATTTGATGCCTTCTTAGGCAAGGGAAGTAATGGAGCATCTGCAGATTTTCCATTCTTTAGCAACACAAGTGATTTTCTCACTGCTTCCCTAGCCAATTCTCTGTGTGCCTGTTGAATTGGTAAGGCAATTGGTAAGGCAAAATCAGGAAACTATAATCATCTTGGTAATCGAAAGCAACCAAGCTAGTTGGCTAACCTCACATCCAAGTTGCTTAACGAACCTTTCATCTGCTAGTGGGTTCTCAAACAGACCCATCGTGAACTTAACTAGCAAAATTCTCTTCACTGCATCATCAATGCGGCTCATGGGAACAAAATTATTCTTTACCAGGTAGGTTAGTCCATCAATAAATTCTGTGTAGTTGTATGGAAGCATAATCTGAAGGATTAAAAAACAATGACCATTAGCATTTAAAGGGAAAAAAAAGCATGAAACAACTTAACAAACTAACCATGTCAAGGCCAGCATTTACTGAAGCTTCAATAGAATATGTATAGTTAGCATGGGGTGGAGAAGTGATTCTATCAATACCCTCCCAATCTGAGATGACAAAGCCCTGAAACAATGTCCCAATATACATGCATAAGAAGATTTCTTTTTACTGTTGTAAAATTAGAGGGTTTGGTACCTTGAAACGAAGGTTTTTCTTAAGGAAGTTGGTGACCATCTCATAATTAGCATGCATCTTAACTCCATTCAAGCTCGAATAGGAGATCATGACTGTTGCAACACCTTTTCTAATTGAACTGACGTAGCCTGGCAGATGAATGCTAAGCAAACCTTTATTGTCAATCACTGTGTTGTTTTCATTGATACCTTTGGTTGTTCCACCATCACCTATATAGTGCTTGGCACAAGCTGCAACACTTTCCCTGGATACCAGAACACAGATGAATTTACCTTTTTCATATTACTTAAAACATGCCTCAATTATGTGTTGTTCTTGTTTATAATAACTTGCTTACATTCCACCCACAAATGGAACACCCTTGGGATAAGTAGAAGGGATTTGTCCTTGTAATCCTGGTATAATCTCAGTCATGTCTTGAACAATCTTGGGATCTTCACTGTAACTTTCATAACATCGACCCCATCTCGGATCTCTACATACCTGCCTCATATATAATGCATTTCACTTAAAAGTTCCAATCATAAACAAGAGATAATATTTAACGTGGTTCGGGAATGTTTACCGCAATGCAAGGTGCAAAAACATAGTGAATGCCTGTAGCTCTGACTTCAAGAGCTGTTACAACTCCAATCCTATTAACTAGTTCAAGATCCCTGGTTCAAAATTAATGAGAACTTCCTCCGATTTCTGATAAGGTGATGGCTAGCAAAAGTATTCATACTTACCTGGTAGCACCGAGACCGATGTTGTGAGGAAAAATGGTTGCCTTGTAGACATTGTTATGGCCATGAACAGCATCAATCCCATAAATCATTGGAATTCCTAATCTGGATGATAATGAGCCCTTTTGAAATTCATTGACCATGTCGATCCAATCTTTCGGTGAAGCTTGTGGAGTTGGCTCATTCCCTCCTCCACTCAACAAACTACCTGGCAAATGCAAATTCATTCGCCCTTTGAGTCTAGAGGTGTCCATGGGCAATATCATTACATTATGAAAGTAAATTGATGATAGGCTTACCAATGAAGTACTTTCTCATGACCTCAGGTGAACTAACGTTGCGCTCAATCTGGATCATTTGTCCAATTTTTTCCTCTAATGTCATCCTTCCGATCAAGTCTTTGATTCTAACATTATATGGCTGGTTTGAATCTTTATAAATCATTTTTGTATCTACATTTGCTGAAGTTGCCATGCAGCACCAAACCAGGATTCCCATCAAAAGGATGCTAACAATTCTAGGTCTTTCCATTCTACTCTTTCAATGATTTTCCTTCAAAATTGAAACAAGAAAATTAACAATCCCTGTTTCAGGGTAAAATCTATATTATGACAATCTATGTTATTCATATGACATATTCTAAAATAAATTATTAAGTAAACCTAATATTATTGAAAAGGAGAAACAAAGAAAAGATTGAAGAAAAGTATCCAAATATCCATATCATGCTCCATAACTACTTTATCAAAAGATCAAATAAAAAGAAAGGACTCCAAACATGCACCATAAAAACTCAGACTTCTAAAACACCCTAAAATTTAAAACCAAAATTCACCAATAAAAAAAATCCTAAGCTTGTTTTGCATGTCACCATGGATATTGCACTTATCAGCTTCATACATACATTATGCAAGAAAAGAAAAAGAAAGGTAGAACTGGAACATACAGGAAAATCCCAGAAATACAATAATGGTGTGGTAGTGCCTACAAACAGAGACTGTTTGAAGATACAGAAAATGGTGGTTTGGAGAAGAGAGAAGGATTATAATGTTGAAAAAGAAAGCAGGGTAGTTTGGAAAACAAAACAAGAATTTTTATTTATATATATGTCCTATATCCTGAGTTTCGTAGTTGCTTTAAATCGTGTAAAAGAACAAGCGAATAACACGGATTCTCCAGTTAAAAGAGATGATGTGGTAGATAAGCAATCATTTATTTTCTTACCCTTTTTTTACCAACTTCAAATAATTTGTTTACGATTTTTATGCATTAGTATTACATAACAGATTTCTAAATCAGATCAAAACCAATATCAGTCTATGATTTAATTCTATATTTGGTCATTTAATTTAGTGGAAAGTAAGCACTAGTTTATTCATGTCATTATTTTTCAACATAATATTCATTCCATTTATATCAAGTTATTACTGTCAAATTTTAAACAATAAAAATAAAAAAAAAAATTTGAGTTTCTTTTGCTGATTGGTCACCTAAAAACATTTCCTTTTAATACAATTTTAAAATCCAATTATTTTTTGGTGTACAAAAAGGAAATTTGGGATCAAGAGTTCAGCTACATGTGAGGAAGATATTAATACCCACACGATGCTTGTTAACAAAAATGATATCATTTAATCATGTGTTATTCTTAACTTGGAAATATTGAATTTAATTTTGATGTTTAAAAGAAATTCTCTCTTGTACAATCATTTTATTTGAAATAAAAAAATTAAAAAAGAATAATAACCCCAATGGAAACCTGATAATAATTCTAAATGATAAAACAATAAATTATTTTATCCGTGAAAGGATATTCTTTCTGAATAAATAATTATTGAAGGTATCGGCGGAAACTTAACAATGACATTCAATATTATCTCACTTTAGAACGTTACCTAATTTATTTTAGAAAGAGGAAAGAGGAAAATTATTTAAATTTCATAAACACATTTAATACATAAATAATCAAATTCCAACAAAAATCTATAGAAATTATCTCGAATATAAATTATAAAATTTTAGCTGAGTAATTCAGTATTATTATAATGAAAATATCCAATCATGAATTGAATTTCTTAAAATGTATTCCTTCTGCTTAATAATCATAAAAGATACACACAGAGATGTACAAAGCTATGAATATATGTGCACTCATTTTAAAGACAACCAACACTGTGGTCAAACATACAAACCAAGCGCATCGCTGTGCTTTATGGCCGTCTTATTCACTCCAACCACTTATGACTTGTATGAAGATGAAACCAGCCCTTTTTCTCTTTAACTCTAAACTCCTCCCTACCATGTTTTTTTTTTGAACTGCCCTCTCAAAACCTCTTTACATACCCCCTTCTTTTTCTTTTTCTTTTTTTTTTTTAAATAAAAGCTTTTTAGTAATCTAGTAATTAAGTTGGAATCCGATTATTGGTCAACCAAAATTTAATTTTTTAATTTTAATAGATAGTATAGATTTTCAATTTTTTTTTTGTTTTTTAAAAAATATTTGTTGAATACGCAAATGTTGACTGAATTTAGGTTAGAAAAAATAAAATAAAAGAATTGATAAGAGGATAATAGAAAAGTAAAAGGAGAGTGACTTTTTAAATTTGTTTGATAGAAAACAAAATAAAATAAAAAAGGAAAATAATTAAATTAAAAAAATATATCTTTTTCACATTTATTAACAAAATAAATTAAAGAGGTCATCCGAACTTAGAAACAAAAGACAAGACAAATTAAGAATGATGTAAATCCAACGTGTATGTTTATATTTATGTTCGTTTGACGGTTCATGATTGCTTCTCTCAATAATATCAATTTCAAAATTCGAACCTGGGTCCTCCCATTGGGAATACAATATACCTTATCGTTACACTCAATCACTTATTAATCCTTTTTTATTTTTTTAATAGCTGGCAGGTATAAAAAGGTCCATAACAAAAAAATAAAAAAAAATTAATTGAGCTTAAATTAAATTAGCCTGTTAATAAAAAAATATAACTTAAGTTCCTCAGCTAACAATATTCATCTTTGATCACGTTGATCGTTAAAATCAATTAAGAGACCAATTAAATTGTGATGTGAGGCATCTTTCTAGTTTAATCTTATATTTTTCAAAAGAATTATAAAATACATAAAAAATAAAAAATTTATATAAACTTATAAAAATTATAAAAAAATTCATAAAAATTATAACCATTATAAAAATTCTAATAAATTATAAAAATAATTATAACAATAATAAAAATTAAAACATATTTAAAATATTTAAAACTTATAAAGAATTCATCAAAACTTATAAATATTATAAAGCTTATAAAAATTCTAAAAAAATTATAATAAATTATCATACAAATTATAAAAATTATCATTAATTATAAAACTTATAAAAAATCATAATAAGTTCTAATAAATTATAAATAAAATTATATTTTTTGAATAAATTTATAAGATATTAAAAAATATAAAAAATATATAAATTTTTTATTAGATCCTCATTTTAGAAATTAAACCCCTAAAATCAAAATAAACACCCGACATTAGACCAATAATTGGATAAAAGAAATAGCCGTTAAAATCAATGTTATTTGAATAGGACCGGATTGATCGATTGGACCAGTTGGATTGAGAATTGGTAATGGTATTAATTTGGAGAAAGCTATTAGACTGATTGACTCAGAAATTCATACAGACCTACTGAATAGGATTTTTTTTATTTATTTAAAATTTAATTAATTTTTTAATTGAATTGGATGGACTAATCAAACTGATCGAATCAGTGAACCAGGGACCTAACCGGTTTGGTTTTTAGTTTAGTTTTGAAAACTTTGATTAAAATATTTCATACTTATATATGCTAATACTTATAATTATTAAGTAACGAAATTTTGGTTTGATAGGATCTAATTATACCAAAAATACTTTTTATATCATATAATACTTAGCTAACAATTTTCAATTTTTCAATATACAAACTACTATACTTAAAAATTTAGAGATAATTTTTAAAAAATAATTTTATTAATAAAAAGGAAGAGTTCCACAATTATCGTTTTATTTATGGAAGATTAAAATATTTTATTAACATGAAAAGACTAACAATTTAAAGACTATTCCCATTATCCAGCGATTGGTCAAATCTCATGTGTTCGTTATGATTTTAGGAATTTTAAATGACTTTTTTTTAAATTTTTTTCTATTATTTGTAATTATTTATTATTTTTTTATAATTTATTATAAAATTTTAACTTTTTTAAATGTGTTTTATTAATTTTATAAAAATTTATAATTTATTAGAAATTTATAATATTTATAATATTATATAATTTTTATGATTTTTATGATTTTTAATGATTTTTTTATATATTTTTAATGAGAAACTATAAAATTAAACTATAAACTACCATGTGTCACCATTTGATTAGTCCATCAATTGATTTTAATGATTAAGATGGTTATAGACGAAAATCCTTAACAAAGCTAGTTGTATAACAAATGAAAATTAATTGAAATAAGGTGAAATACATAAGAATGGATTGTCATCGCTTTGCCTTGTAGTTGGTTCTGTAGTAATGCCAAACCCAAATGGATAGAGAGGATCATAATGCGGATCCCCGACATTCATCGGCAGTTGATCGACCGTTTTGAACCATGTACGAGGAAGCTTGCCTGTAAAACCATAGTCACCAAATACAACATCTGCAACACCTTGTCCCTCGGTACCAGGTAACCAAGCGGCGACAAGAGCATCTATGGAGGCAAGATAAGGTTCGATTACAACGGGGCGACCGGATATTATGATAACAACACATTTCATAGCTCCACATACATTTCTGATCGTGGTTGGACCAGGGTCTGCAATTGTCAAATTCATGCTATCACCATCTGTTTCTGCATACGGATGTTCCCCTACTACCACAATGGCGTAGGAGAAGTTGTTGGACTTGACGAACTCTGCGTTCGGATTCTCCTTGTATACGACATTGGTGCTTGGATCAACCGTGTTGTTGATGGCAGCTAGGATTGTTGTACCTGTTGGTAACAAGAGTCATTATAATGGTTAATGCTTTAATGTTTATAAAAGCTAGGAATATATTGGCACAGGGCTGAGAAATACCAATTGTACGGTTGTTGCCGTTAAATCCTTGCCACTCAATTGTCCATCCACCACATTGGTAACCCAAATTGTCGGCATGGCTACCTGCAACTAGTATTTTTGAGGTCTTCTTAGGTAGGGGAAGCAATGGCTGATTCGAAGATTGCCCATTCTTCAGCAAAACAAGCGATTTTCTCACTGCTTCCCTAGCCAACTCTCTATGTTCCTGTTGAATTGGTTCGGAAAAGTTACGACATTATCATCTTAATCTTTAAAGCTGAAAAACCAGGCCAATGATTTGTATTGTCCAGCATATGCCCAAGAATAACCAGTTCCATACACTTAAACATAGCTAATAAACTAACCTGACTTCCCAGTTGGTCAACCAAGCTATTATCAGCAAGTGGGTTCTCAAATAGTCCCATTACAAACTTAACTCGCAAAATTCTCCTCACTGCATCATCAATGCGGCTCATGGGGATGACATTGTTTTTCACATGGACGGTTAGCCCATCTATGAATTCTTTATAGTTGTACGGAACCATGACCTGCGATTAGTTCACATTATTATTATAAGTACATCCAACACTTTAAAAACACAAGAAAAATGAACTCTAACCATGTCGATGCCCGCATGAATTCCAGCTTGAATTGAATATGAATAGTTTGCGTGTGGTGGATATGTTATCCTATCAAGACCTTCCCAATCCGAGATGACAAACCCCTGAAACAATGTGCAGAATCTATGTTATGCTCCCGGGTTCTTTTGAAAAGCGATGTTGGTGGGCCTATGTTACTCGAGCTTTTTATTTTTTGGTTCTATGAGAAACAGTTATACCTTAAAACCAAGTGTGTTCTTGAGGAAACCCGTGATTAACTCACGATTAGCATGCATTTTAATCCCATTCCAGCTTGAATAGGAGATCATGACTGTTGAAACACCTTTCATAATTGAAGTATAGTAAGCTGGCATATGAATGCTGAGCAAACCTTGCCAGTCTATCACTGTGTTGTTCTCATTTATGCCTTTGGTTGTTCCACCATCACCTACATAGTGCTTAGAACAAGCCACTACATTGTTCCTGCATACCAAAACAGGGAGAAAAACTTAGACAAATTGGTTTCGACTTTTACAGGCTGCATAGGTTCTGCAATTAGAAAGTTGGAGTATGATATTTTACATAATAAACCAACATTAAAACATAATAACCTCTTATTTAAATGATTTCAATCTGTCATTAAAAGCTTAGAATAAGACAGTATAGGTATCTATAGGTTCCTTCTTAAAGAGCAATAAATGCTTGGAACCCCCTACATACGTTGTGGATAAGAAATAAGACCAAGCAAGTTAATTACATGATGTAAGTGGGGACTATATTTCTACTTTTGTTTTCTCTTTATAAGGAGTAGAATTCGGTTTACACAACATTAATTTTTCCCTTCAAAAATAGAGGTACAATAATTTATGGCATGACATTTATGGCATGGAACGTTAAAGGCATGACTTCTTGCTATATACAGTTAACTATGTAAAATAAGATGATCTCTTAAATGTGAAATTGAGTTGAACATGTGCAGTTTGTGAAAATTGCTTACTTTCCAGCAACGAATGGAACTCCCTTAGGAGAGTCAGTAGGGATGTCTCCTTGTAATCCAGGTATAATGTCTGTCATGTCATGAACAATCTGGGGATCTTCACTGTAACTTTCGTAACATCGACCCCATCTTGGATCTCTACACACCTGTTCAAAGTTTAATAGTTAAATTTGCTTAATTATATACCACCATAAGTTGTTCATACATCCCCAAAGATGAAAATGTAACAGGAAAAAGGCAAATGAAAGCTACCGCTATACAAGGTGCGAAAGCATATGGAATGCCAGTTGCCCTGGTTTCAAGTGCTGTTGCAGCCCCAATTTTCTTAACTAGTTCAGGGTCCCTGGTTTATAAGAAAAATAATTCAGCAAGAATGTAGAAATGTAGAACCATATTAAAGAATAAACCCAAACTGCTAAAGCGCATCTACATGCCTGCTTGCACCTAGACCAATGTTGTGAGGAAAAATAGTTGCCTTGTAAACATTGTTGTTCCCATGAACAGAATCAATCCCATAAATCATCGGAATTCCTAATCGGGTTGATAAACTACCTCTTTGAAAGTCATTGACCATGTTTATCCAAGTTTCTGCAGAAGCTTGAGGAGCTGGGACACTCCCTCCTCCACTCAATACACTTCCTGTCAAAGCAAAAGATACCCTTTTTTACTTTTGAGTATGCGTTACTCAAAAATTGCTTAATTTGGTACAATTTGTCAAAGAAGAGTGTGATGGATGTTGCTTACCAATGAAATACTCCTTCATCACCTCGGCTGAAGCAACTTTGCGTTCGATTTGGACCATCTGTCCTATTTTTTCCTCTAATGTCATCCTATCCAACAAGTCCTGGATTCGAACAGGTATAGGTTGTTTTGGATCTTTGTATTTCATATATTCTGCTTTTGCTGGGGTTGTCAAGCAACACCAAAGCACAACTCCCATTATTAAGATGGGAACTCTTGATCTTGCCATTCTGATTTTCTTCCAATTTCCTGCAAATTAAAGAATAAGCATCAATCCATGAAGCAATATATGGAACAGCTCAAAACATTCAATTATAAGTACTTGAAACAGTGGGACCAAGAATTGCAGAGAACCCATTTATGAAATAGCTCAAAATAACCCAAAAACTGCAATGGAAACTACATCCTGAATTGAGCAAAAGCAATTCAATCATAAGTAGTTGAAGTTCTGAGGGTTGTTTTCTATGTGATAATATTTGCAAGTACACATGAATGGTTTCCAAGAGAAGAAAAAAGATCAAAGCAACATGAATATTTTCTTGGATTTTGACAACACGGCATAGCGAAATATCGAACACAATGCAAACAGATTATCATGCAAAGTGAAAATGAAGAGCGTTCATAAGTTAGAAGAACGTACAGAAAACCCAGAATTCCAGTGGCTTCTGCTCCTTGAAAAGAGACACAAACAGATAGATTAAGAAAGAGACAAATCAAAATGTGATGTAGCTCACTCTTTGGGAAATCAAACTTGGAAAAGGTGGTATTTATAAAATGATTGCTTCCAACATCCATATTTGGTGATTAAGAATTCACTCGGATTTGATCAATTTCGTGCATTGAATATATTTTTATCTTATGTGATCGAACATCAAAAGTCAAAACTCCAAACAGTTCCTTATTTTTTATTTCCTTAGAAAATAAAAAAAAAATTGTTGAAATCATGAAAAGGAAAAATGGAGATGTGACTCAGAACCGCAGGTAATCAAATCGAAAATAAAGTATTTTAATGGCGCCAGCAATATAATACAACCCAAATCATCATCATTATCTTTTAAGAAATTTTCTCTTCAATGGGGATAATTTTTTAAATAATTTTCTATTATAGTGTTTGTTTCCCTTAGTTTCCGTAACTTTAACGATAACAATTAATACATTTTGTGAATTGTAAATCGGACGAGGACATGTATGATTAAAAAAATATTTTGTAAGAAAATTATGAAGTGCTAAAATTTATTTGATAAAACATCACTCTAGTCTTTCTCAATTTTAGAATCCAGTAAATTAATTTCTAAGCAATTTAATCCTTATCAATTTTGAAAGCGTGCAATTAATTACGATATTAATATTTTTCATTAATTGTACATAAATTTGATTGATTTAATAATAAATTTAGCTCTAAAAATTTATAGGTTCTTTCAATTTTGTCTTGATTTAACAAATTCAACCCACAACATTTGTACAAACGTGTAAATGTTGAGGCTAAATTTATTAATTTTTTTATAATAAAAATTAAATTGACAAATATGTTAACATCAAGGGCTAAATTTGTTATTATACTAATCAAAATTATGTACATTTGAAAGGAAGACATCGGCTTCTTGATTAATTGTCCTTATTTGCTCACTTTCAAAATTGACAGGAATTAAATTGCTCTGATTATTTTAGAGGGACCTATTTGCTCAATTTTGAAATTGAGAGGGACTGGAAAGGCCTTTTTATCAATTTATTTATTTATTTACAAAATTTAATTATTTGACATGTGTGAGTTTTAATTCAGTTTGTTGATTTTAGTCATTGTTGGAATGACTTTACCTGAATTTTACCTCATTCTCGAATAAGATTAGCCTCAAACAGTAAAACAAGCGAAAACACCTATGATTATATAAAAAATAATATATTTTGTAAGAAAATTATAAAGCACTAGATTTTATTTATTTATTTTTAGTCTTGAACAAAATTTAGTTATTATATTCTTGATATGTGTGAGTTTTAGTTTAATTTATTAACTTTTGTTTGGATTATTCTAATTCTTAATCCGTTTGTGCTATAATAATTTCATACTAGTGATTATATATATATACATATATTTGTAACCTTTTTAAAAACTAAATAAAATAATTGTTATTGCAGGGAATAATTGTTATCTATAACTAAAGCTAATAATAAGAATATAATTTCATTTAATAATAGAATTTTACTAACAAGCATTTTAAGTTTAGGATAAAGTCCACAAGCTCCTGTGATTTTCTGAAAAATATATTATAGCAAATTAAAGATTAGTGATGGATAGATTGGTAAATTCTTAAAAGGGGAAAATATAGATGTGGCTTTTCTAATTGTTTTAATGTCGGTTCTGTAGTGCTTAAAAAAAGTACTTTTGCCTCTAAAAACACTTTTGGAGGAAAAACTGTGCTAAACAAGCTGCTTTTGGCTGAAATTTTTGACTTTTCAAAAGCACTTTTAAAAATGAGAAGCTAAAATTCCTCTCCCAAACACACTTTTAGTACTTAATTATTTTTTTACCCTTCCAATAACATAGTACTTTTCCTTTTTTTTTTCTTGGTACTTAATTACAAATGTGTTAAAATCATTAATTAAAAATAAAAAATATTTTTAAAATACTAATTACAAATATTTAATGGCTATATTTAAATATTTAAAATATAGTTTATATATTTTAATTAAATTTTATAAATAATTAATATTTATTGCTTAAAAATATTTCAAAATTATATTTCATATATTAAAATATTAACAATAAGTTATAATAAATTTATTATATTCTTATTAAAATATAATAATATTAACTAATTTAAATATTATTTAAATGCATATTTGTTACTTGATAATAATATGTTTAAAATAGATATTTTATTTCTCAAAAATACTTTTTAACAGTAATAATAAATACTTAAATTTTAAATTAACTTTCCAAAAAGATTGCGAAATTAAGTTTTGAGAAGACAGAATTGCTTTTGTATTTTTGGCCAGAGTCTTACTTTTGTATTTTCTTTTTCTTACCATATGCATATAGTGATCAACATGATGAACATAACTTTGTCTCTTTTAAATAAAAAAGAAAAAGTAGACAGGATTGCTGATACGCCCCATACCTTTTCCTACTAACAATTTTAACATTAAAAATTGAATCTCATATATATAAAAAATAATCCGTAATAAATTATTAATAATAGTATTTAATATTTAAATCATGATGAATTTTTATATTATTTTTTTTAATTTATTAATGGTCTTCTTTTTTTTTTTTAAAAAAAAAGTTGTTAAATTTTCTAAAAATAATTGATGTTATTAACTTAATATGCACAACCAAGGTGACAGGAGAATAGAAATTAATTATAAAACAGAATTGCCCCATACGTTTTGATTTCAAGATCTATCAAATCCGTCTACTTGTTATGTTCTTACATATTTTATACATTTTTCTCCACGTCTTTTCTTCTTCTTTTTTTTTTCTTTTCTAACATTTATATATATTTCTTATGTTGGGGGAAAACTATTTTATATTGTTGTGATGTTGCGCACTATATTAACCTGATTTCTTTTGTTAACATTATCCATATTGCACCATCAACCACAAAAATTAAACATTAAACAAATTAATCTAAGCTATTTATTTTCGAATGTTATTATCTGATCACTAATAAAAAAAAGTGGTTGAAAAATATGAAAATCACATTTGAGTGTCAAGGGAGTGTGGAGTTGCTTACCACTAGAGCTATTTAAGATAGTTTCTATATTTGAAATGTTGACAACTTATTTAATGATATTTATGGGCTATGTTGATTATGTCGATGCTATTTAGTCCATTATTGAAGATCGTATAACTTGGAGAAATATATTTTGGAGATTGGATCGAATTGGATCACTCTATTTAATCCCTTGAATCATAGATATTGGATTGAGTTGAAACACTGATTGCTTAACTGTCAAGTGTCTATGTTTACTTTGTGCTTTATTATTATATTGTATTCAACTTATTCTTTTTCTATTTGAGAGTATCATTCTTCAAGGTGTAAAGGTGAGGAAATTGTCACTAGTGTGTGATAGATTAGGATCACTTGTTGTAAGTGTTAAAGATAGTAGATATTTCTCACAAAGCTAGGCTCTGTGGACGTAGGAAAACTAAACTGTGTAAACAACTCTTGTGTCTTTTGTTTGTTTACTATTTTTCTCGCTGTGGTGAAGGAGTGTCAATTCCCTTGTCACTCTTTCATAGTTTATAGCTTTTATCTCAACAACGATTTTAAATCTTCAATAGCTATCAAAGCTTGCCACTTAAAGTAGTTAGTGGATATCACTGGTGTTGCTAGATTCAAGCTATAGAAGGTTCTTTTACTTTAAGACCCTCTATGCTAGAGGTTGGCAATTATGCTTATTGGAAAGCTTGTATGGAGGCTTACATTAAGTCCACTGACGAGAGGTCATGGTGTGCCTTGTTGACTAGATGGGAACCACCTAAAATGGATATTGAAAGTGGAAGGGTTGTTAAGCTAGAAGCACAATGGACCTAAGATTGTCCTAAGAAAGTGGAAGAAAAAGAGAACATAAGAAAGGTTCATTATGCTTCGACAATAGGAAGTCTCATGTATGCAATGTTATGCACACACTCAAATATCTGTTTTGCAGTGGGGTTGGTGATAAATCTAAATTATAGACTTTTTTAGCATTTTCTGACTAGTATTTCGTGCAAATTTTGAGTATTTCTACAACAAATCTTGTGATTTTATAAATTACAGACATGGAAAAAATTAATAACAAATCTCCATTTTTAAACTATTTATATGCTAAACTTACATATTTTTTCTAAATTTGAAACAGTTTGGTGCAAAAGGAGAAAAGGCAATCGCAAAGCTCACTTTTTAATGGTAAAATGATACATCATTCATGTCACACTTGCCATGCAGCGAAGGATTAATAAGTAATCAGTTGTGGACATTCAAATTTATTTAATTTAATTTATGGATCATGGGATAGACTTGACCCAACTAATAATTAGATCACGAAAGTAGGCTACTTGTTGCTTAATTTTGAAGCTAAACCGTCCATTAAGGAGAAAAGAGCCCAAATTCAACTATGAGCAACCCAACCATCCATGGATTAATTAATTAAGGGTCTTTAGACTTGTTAAAAAAAATCACAAAACAACCTTAACAATTTTTCTAAGTGACCGTTCAACTCCATCCCTTAAATTAAGCCTTGGACTAGCTATTTTTAGCAAATTCGTCCACTCTATTCCTCTTCTTAAGGTGGCCGATCATAGAGGGGGGATTGGCATGCTATTTTTAGCAAACTCAAGCCATCCCTTCCTAGTATAAATACACCCCTTCACTCCCCCATTTGATCATCCCTTCTTCATCCATCTTTCTATCTTTGCTTTCCTTTCTTATTTTCCATTTTCCAAGTGAGTTGCGCAAGGATTTGAGAAGCAGCCTATTTGACCATTAGGGAAACATTTTTGCTTGGTTTCTACGAAAATGAGTGGAGCAAAAAGGAGGAGCAAGGAAGTTGTGCCATGGAGAACCATTGAAAACGACTTTGCAATTCTTTCCCTTTACTCTTTTAATTTCTTATTGTTTAGTTTAAGGAAACATGTTTGCAACTAAAGTTTATGTTTTTAATATAATTATGGTTGCTTAATTCCTTCGGTGTTAGAATAATTTAATTTCCATGGTTTAGATTATTTATACTGTTAGTGATGTTATGTGCTTCGGTTGTTTATGCATTCAGATAAAATTATGACTATGTTATTCATACATTATAGTCGTAAGGATGCAACTGAATTAATTTTTGAATCCTGTCCGGATTGTAATCAATTAACATAATATCGAAATTGATAATATTTAATCTAGATTTGGGAGAATTAGGTTAAAGTTTGTAATAATTTGGGAGAACCTTATTACCTTGCATAATTCTAGGATTAATGTGATTAAACTATTTCAGTATAGAATTATTACTATTACCTCACGTAATTTGTTTTTCTACTTACTAATTTTACTCAGTTGTTGACATAGGCATATGTTATACTTAATAACTTAGTAAGTTGAATTCTTAGACGATGCCTAAAAAGGTAACCTTGAAGTCGTGACAAACAAGCGATTAAACTTTGGACTTCGAGAGAAGCCAAAGTACTTGTAATTAAAATAGAGTTAATAAACAACCGAGTTGCAATGGAATTTTCCGTAACATCATTAATAGTATTTAAATATTTCTAAGTTAGAATGGAAAATTATTCTAACACATGCATACTATTGTGATTTTTCTTAAAGACTTGAATACTTACTTCCTCATTTATTTAATTTTAAGCATACTTAAAATAGTGTTAATAAACAACTGAGTTGCCATAGAATTTTCTGTAACATCATTAATAGTATTTAAATATTTCTAAGTTAGAACGGAAAATTATTCTAACACATGCATACTATTGTGATTTTTCTTAAAGACTTGAATACTTACTTCCTTATTTATTTAATTTTAAGCATACTTAGGTTAGTTTAATTTAGTTAAAACCCATCACTCGAATTTATTTCCATCACCAACCAATTTGCTAGAAATTAATTTCACAATACTTGACTCAAATAAGACAGTCCCTGTGGAGACGATAATTCGATATATTATCAATTTATTACTTGTTACGATTGTGTACACTTACACATTTTCACCTGTTACAAATGTTTGGCGCCGTTGCTGGGGATTGTTGCTTTAATCATTATTTGTGAAATTATTTTTGCAATTTGGTTTAGTTTTTTTTATTCACAACTTAGTTAAATTTTGTGATTTTCTTTTCAGGTACTTATGAGCATTGATCGAATTATCAACTTACTCCAAGTAGACCTTGAAATTGAATGGACATTCAAACAAAGAAGACGAGAAAGACAAGCCACAGACACGAATCCTGATCAAAACCATGATCAAAGAAATGGAGCCGCTTATGCTTACAATCCAGTCATTGCTGATAACAAAGACTGAGCTATAAGACAGTATGCCATGCCACTTCTCTATAAACTTAATCCTAGTATTGTTAGACTTGAGATCGAGGCACCACAGTTCGAGTTAAAACTTATGATGTTCCAAATGTTTCAAACAGTAGGCCAGTTTAGTAGGATGCTTATCGAAGATCCACACATTCACCTTCAATTATTCAAGGAGGTGAGCGATTCTTTCAAATTGGCTGGAGTGATCGAAGATGCACTAAGGTTGAAGTTGCTCTCATACTCATTAAGGGACAGAGTACGAGCATGACTAAATTCGTTACCACCTGGTTCAATTTATACATGGTAAGAGTTAGCAGAATGTTTCTTGATAAAGTATTTTCCACCCAGCAAAAATGCTAAACTGCGAAAAGATATCACCACATTTCAACACTTGGATGATGAATCCTTGTATGAGGCGTGTGAGAGATTCAAAAAATTATTACGAAAATGCATTCACCATGGGATTCCGCATTGCATCCAATTGGAGACTTTCTATAATGGTCTTAACGCACACATGAGGACAGTGGTAGACACTTCTGCAAATGGAGCTCTCATTTCTAAGTCTTAAAATGAGGCTTACAAAATTATTGAGAGAACTGCCAACAATAACTATCAGTGGTCAACCAATCAAGTAGCCATAGGAAGATGAGTAGCAGGAGTACATGAAGTTGATTCCCTTACTTCACTTGCAACTCAGGTATCTTCTATGTCTTCAATGCTTAAGAATTTTACTATTAACGGATTTAATAATAATGTTGTAGCTCAACCACAAAGTCAATTTGAAAACATTTCATGTGTATACTATGGACATGGATAGTCGAAACCTAGAGTCCATGTATCATATGGGAAATCCAAATTAGAACAAAAATGTGTGAGGACCACACTCCAACTTTTGTAATACCTCATGGAAGAATCACCAAAATTTCTCATAGAGTAACCAAGGAACTGGTCCTAACAATACTTACATACAACCAAGATTGAATCAACCACTAAGGTTCTTTCAGCAAGTTCAAAACCCACCACCAACTGAACCTTCGAATCGTATTGAGAATTTTTTGAAGGCTTACATAAATAGAAATGATGCCTTGATTCAAGTCCAAACAACATTGATCCAAGGCATGGCAACAATATTGAAGAATCTGGAAAATCAAGTGCGATAGTTAGCTAATGAGATTAAAAGCAAACCCCAAGGTGTTGTACCAAGCGACATAGAAAATTATTCACCAACCAATTCTTATAATAATCTTGAAAACTTATTAAAAACATACATGGAAAAGAGTGATGCAACTCTAAGGAATTTGGGGAACTAGATGGGTGTAACACCCCTTACCCGTATTCGACGCCGGAATAGGGTACGAGGCATTACCGGAATTACAAATTTATTTATCAGACATTTTATTTTAATTCAATATTTATATTTGAAACCAATCAAAATCAAACATATTGTCCCTTAAACATATTCATTTTTCTCGTCATGTCTTACTTGAATTTATTACTCGTTTCATCATACTTAATTACCTTGTATTAACATATTAAAGATAATCACATAGTAATGTCATGATAAATATCATTCACTTGCCGTTTCTTCATAAACATAAAACAGTTAATTCATCATATCAATATTTCACGTACCATCAACTTACATTTCCTTATATCACATCATTAAGTTACACGAACTTACCTGGCTAAATTTGCAGAAATATCAAAATTCAGGGGCACTTTGGAAATTTTCTATT
Source organism: Gossypium australe (assembly GCA_005393395.2). Taxonomy (NCBI): domain Eukaryota; kingdom Viridiplantae; phylum Streptophyta; class Magnoliopsida; order Malvales; family Malvaceae; genus Gossypium; species Gossypium australe. The sequence goes on from CM016624.1 coordinate 100,046,896, forward strand.
TTCATTGATTTTTTTTTCAGTCGATCTTAATCTAAATTAATAATTTCATTCAATTTTGCAATTTTAAATAATAAAATAATCTATTTCATGCAAATTGGTCATTTCCACATTTTTACAAAATTAATCATAAAATTTTACTTTTATTCAATTTAGTCCCCGAGCCTAAAACATTACAAATTAGCCATACTACCTAAGTATCCATACATATTTTCCTCCTCCTCCTCTCCATTCCACATCCTTAATGTATAAACAACACACTTGTAATTAACATTTTCTATAATTTTCATTATTTACTCAAGTGAATGTTCAAGCTGTCCATCTGTGTTATAGTCACTAAATTATTTTTATCTTGAGCCACAGAGCTTCGAATTTCAAACCGCTAATTTTCCCTGAAACTAGACTCACATATATTCATACCATAAATTTTCTAGAATTTTTGGCTTAGCCAATTAGTACAGTTTATTAGTTAAGTTTTCCCCTATTACACAGTCTGACAGCTCTGACCTCTCTTCACTAAAAATCAATTATCTCATAGTACGATTTTCATATAGTGTTTTTGATTATTTCTAATGAAAATAGACTCATTAAGGAATACAAAAATATAAATTATAACTCATAATTATTTTTATACAATTTTTAGTGAATTTCTAAAGTAAGAATAGGGGTTCACGAAGTTATTCTAAACCATTCTTACAAAAATTTAAATATCTCAAAATATAGACTTCCTTTGCTTGTTCTGTTTCTTTTATATGAAAATAGACTCAACAAGCTTTAATTCCATATCTCACTCAACTTCTAATTCAATTTATACAATTTTTAGTGATTTTTCAAAGTTAGACAATTGCTACTGTCCAAAACTGCTTTAGTGTAACATGTTGATTTCTATTTTGTCCCTAATTCCACAATTCATACAATTCAGTCCTTGCTGAATTAACCCCTCAATTGAGTTAATTTTTCTCATTTAATACTTTTATCTATCATTTTAAACTACTTCATAACCTTTAAAATCAGAATTTTAACACTAGGCCTTAATTTTAGCTATTTCACAATTAGGTCCTAAAACCAATTTCCATCAATTTCACTTGATAAAATCATCATATAGCAAAATTAAAGCTTCAAATCAATATTTATTCATCATATTCTTTCAGGACTAATCCACATAAAATTTAAAAATTAACCATAGAATCATAAACTAATGAATTAATAAGTTGGACTCAATTGTAGAAAGTCCAAAAAACATAGAAATTTCAAGGAGAAAGCAAGTATTAAACTTACATGAAGCTTGAGTATAAAAACCAACTTGAACTCTCTTCCATGACTGTTTTTCAGCTGAAGAAAATGAAGAGAAATGAAGAGAATTCTCCCGATATTTCAATTTGATCCCCTTTTTATTTAGCTAATTTTGGAAATTTTCCAATTTTCCCCATTTTTCTTCTTTCTCTTCTCTTCTTCTTTCTTTCCTTCCCCTGCTCTCTGCTTCGTTTGGTTTCTGTTTCTCCTCCCCTCTTTTTTTTTCTTTAGTTTATTATATAATATAATAATATAATAATATAATATAAATATATAATATAATAATATACTTTTTAAAAAATCTCAGATTTTCTTACGTTACACTGCCTCAACTATGCAAAATGGTATAATTACCATTTTGATCCTTCATAATTTCTTTTAATTTATAATTTAACTTTTACTTTCATTTCAGTTTAGTCCTTTTCATTTAATTTCCTACCCAAACGTTAAAATTTTCTAACGAAAGTTTAATAATAGCTTAATGACACTCCATAAATATTTTTAGAAATATTTATGGCTCACTTTATGAATTCGAGGTCTCAATACCTCGTTTTTGGCCCAATTTTTCTCATTAATTCTTTCAGTTCACAAAATTCACTAATTTTAAAATATTTCTAAAATCACACTTAACTTAAAAGTATCGATTAACAAAATTTTCTAACTTTTCGTCAGATTTAATGACCTCGAATCACTGTTCCGACACTATTTAAAATTGGGCTGTTACAATGGGGGCAGCTTTACATAGCTACATCAAAAATCCAAGAATTTCGGGAAAGGAGCATTGCAAAGTAGTCACTTTGTGAAATGGAAAGAAATAAAAGCCTAAAGTTGTCAAGGTTGAAGACGAGCCTATAGATAAGGGGCAAATTCAACCGAATGTTGGAAGTCCTGATTAACAGAAGTCGAAATTTGCAACTCCTAAAGAGGTAATATCGCAACAAGCTAATTCTAATAATCTAACTACTAAAATAAGTGCTAGAAATATTGTAACACCCTAACACGTCTCTGTCACTGTATTAGGGTTATAGAGCTTTATCGTACAATAAAAAACATTTGAACATCATATCATTCAACACGCTAATAATATCATAAATAATTCATTCACATGCATATTGTCCCTAAACTGAGCCCTCAATGCCATAAAAATAGCTTTAGGAGAAATTTGAGGCTAATTTGAAACAAATTGGAAATTTTAAGGAAAAGGTGCAAAAATTTCAAAACAGGGGTCACACGGCCGTGTGACATAGCCCCAGTCAGTGTAACTTTTGCACTAAGGACACACAGCCATGCCCCAGCCCGTGTCCTCACCCGTGTAACTCTCTGAGTAGGGTCACACTCCCGTGTGGCAGGCCATGTAACTCACTGACTTGAACCATAAGAAAATCATTAGATGTCACACTACAGTGTCGCCAGGCTATGTGCCTTACACGACTGAGTCACATGCCCGTGTCCAAGGCCATGTGAGCCCAAAATTTACCTAAAATCAAACCATTTCAAAACCATTTCATGCATAAACATTCAATCCAATTGTGCACACTTTCAAAGGACCAGAAAAATCATCCAAGCAGACATATATTTTCCATTTCCAAGACCCTAATTCAACTAGCCAAGATGCCATTCAAAGGCACCGCCATTAGCATCCAAACATCACTTACCTAAACATGTTCACATACCTCATTTCAAGCAAAAAAAATCTAGTCCATTTAGGTACTAAAACATACCATATTTAACCATTTCTAAATCATTCAAAACATACCATAAAGAGCCTTATAAACATGTATAATAACGTAACGAAAATGACATAGTTTGACAAGGCATCAAATGGTGCCAAATCAACATAACTTTCAAAACTTATACATGCCAAAACCATTAACTCATTCATCAAAATACCATTACAAAACGCCCTATACATGCCATTATAAACCTTGGCCAAAATGCTTAAGAACTACCGAATTGACTACTGGATAGTATGATAGATCTCCGATGAGCTTCCAACCAAATCGAGCTTTTAATAAACTATAAAACAAAGGAAAGAAACTACGTAAGCAACGAGTGCTTAGTAAGTCGTATAAACTTAAATACAACTTACCGTTTCATTTGCATAATGTATATAATATAAGTGTAATATCAACTAAAACCATAAGCTTAACATAAGCCTATACAACATCACCAAATTCACAAGTTAGTACTCTTGTACATGGTTCAAATGAATTCATCCATAAACAAGTGAATTTACACATATAATCACATCATTTAGTTCATAAATCCTTTTCATAAGTTTATGATACATTCTATTTAAACACTTACCATTTCATTTCCTTTTCAAACCTGTTGAACAATCTAGAATTACATCGGATACTCGGGAAAGCTTACACGAAATGTGCCTTTACATATAACTATAACCTTTCCTTTACATCATTGCTCAGACGAGCTGTAAAATGGATCTGCTTACACGAGTTGTGGGTCAGAATGTAAGCTACACGATGCTGCTCACACGAGCTGTGGAGAATCCACAACAAATGTAGGACCTCAGCCATCGGTTGGACATTCAAGACCAGCACCCAAAAAATAAAATCCCTAATGGCATGTCATTTGTATCCTAAGAATTCCTAAGGTTCAACCGGACTCAATATCCGTCAATTCGTCATAGCATTGATATATTTATCTATCTATCCTTTTACACTAAACATAACATAGTAAACATTAAATTTAAATAACATTAACACAATTACCATTCATATGGACTTACCTCGACAATTAAGGCATAGTAGTTTAATTGAACTAGTCAGAAGCTTTAACTTTTCCTTGATCTAAGTCCAAACGTGGTTTATCTTGATCTAAATAGATAATTTCACTCAATTAACTACTTCTAGTATTCAATTTAATCCACAATTCATATTTATGCAAAATTACCAATTTGCCCCTAACATTTTAACTTTTCATAATTTAGTCCTTAAGCTTATAACTTAAAATCTAACCATTTTAATCCAAATCCATGTTAATCAAAGATGTAAGGAACCTTGGAAAAACCCATATTTACCATATTTTTCAGAACAAAACCTCATCATTTATACTTTTAACAATTTAATCCCTATTTCCAAAATTCATCAAAAATCACTTAACAAAACTTGTTTATTTTTCAATAAAGATTCATAATCTATCAATTTACATCAAAACTCACTCAAAAGCATTCATGAGAAGTCCCTCAACCTTTAACAATTTTACAAATTAACCCTCAGGCTAGCTAGATTAAGCTAAAACGATCTCAAAAACATAAAAATCATTAAAAATGGGGTTGAAAATCATACCATGCAAGAGAAACATGTCTTGGCCGAACTCTCCCCTCCTTTAATGGCTAAAATTAGTTTTGGCATGAATAAAGTAAGAAGATGATATCTTTTATCTTTTAATTTACTTAACTTAATTATCAATTTACCAAACTAACTTTTTAAAATCTTTAAAATTTCATTAAAACCTATCCATGTATATCCACTATCTCATTAAATGATTTATTTACCATTCAAGTCCTTTAGTTTAAGGTTTCACAGCCATTTTATTGCTTTAACTAATAGAACTCAACTTTTTCACTTTTTACGATTTAGTCATTTTCACTTAATTAACTAAGTAAACTTCAAAATTTCTTAACAAAATTTTAAGACGACCTTACTACAAACCTATAGGCCTTAAATAAATAATAAAATAATAATTTAATCGTTGAAATTGTGGTCCCAAAATCACTGTTTTCTATATCACTAGAAACAGGCTGTTACAAATGTTACCTCGAAAGAGTTGTACAGTTCAAGCCAAGATTTTGCCTCCTCCTTATCCTTAAAGGCTCTAGCACCATAAGCAGTAACATGGTACCCAACTTAAGATAATTTTGGATGTATTGAAACAACTGCATATCAACATTCCATTGGTGGAAGTATTGGAGCAAATGCCAAACTACGCGAAAGCTATGAAAGAATTTCTTTCTAAGAAGAGAAGGTTTGGAGCGTTTGAAACTGTAGTCATAACTACAAAATGTAGCTTATTTTTGCAGAACAGGTTGCCCCCCCAAGATGATGGATCTAGAAATTTTTACCATACCTTACAATATTGGATAATCCTATTGTGGTAAGGCTTTGTGCGATTTGGGATCGAGTATTAACTTGATGCCCATGTTGGTGTTTAGACGATTGGGTGTTGGTGAGGCTAGATCGACTACTGTTACACTTCAACTGGCAGATAGATCAATAGCACATCTAAAAAGGAAGATTGAATGTGTATTGGTATGTGTTGATCAATTCATAGTTCCTACTAACTTTATTATCCTGGAATTTGAAGCAGATAAAGAAGTACCAATCGTCCTAGGAAGACCTTTCTTGGCACCTAGCAGGACATTAATCGATGCGTATAAAGGTGAATTCGCCATGCGAGTTCAAGATGAAATGACCTTTAATGTACTCACGGCCATAAGATATCCTGATAAGGTTAAAGACTTTTTGTTGTTTCCAAGTTAGATTTGTTGGTTCCTACAGAATTGGAACTTAATTCCCTAAATGATATGTTAGAATTTCAAATCAAATCATTAAAGTCGTCATCCCATGAGTTCAAGCGACTCAACCTGTCAATTAAGGGATCACCCAAAGTTGACTTAAAGTTATGGCTAGAAGATAATAGAAATTGATCTATCAAGGGACAGAGGAGATTGATCCAATATCAAGTATTTGATCCCAAAAAAAAATCAAGTGTCGATGGTTAGAAGTCGAGATCATTTATTCCATCTTTCATAACTCTTGGGTGAGTTTGGTTCAACGTATACCGAAGAAGGGGTTATCGCAATTGTAGAGAATAATAACGTTATTCCAACAAGGACAATCACGAGCAGGCAAATTTGTGGGGATGACAGAAAGTTGAATAGAGTAACTCAAAAGGATCATTTCTTGCTACCATTCCTTAATCAGATGCTGGACAGACTTGTGGGACAAGAGTATATTTTTTTCTTAGATGAGTATGGTTGGTTTGACAGATGGCCCTTTGACACCGTCTTGGTCAAAGATGATTCTAAATAAAAATGAGGGAGTTTTCTTAAATTTTATCTATCGTTATTTTATATTTTCAGTTGCCATTTATTTCATTTTTTTCTCTACTGCTATTTTACATTTTTAGTTTAAATATTAAGTTGCAACTATGAATAAAATTCAACAAATTAGCAATTTAATTTTTCCATGAAAAATGAGAAGTGTGGTAATGGTTATGTGCATGTTTAGGATTGGATCTGTCAAGGAAAAACTTGATACTTAAGCAGTCAAATCTGACTTACCTCCCTTTCCTAGGATCATACCAGAAATAATTTTTTTTTCAAACTTTTGACGAAAATTAAAATTTTCCATCAAGTTATGTTTAAGTAAAATAGTGCTCAGAAATTTATTTTTTGCTTAATTATGTTAGCTTTAGTATGAATAAAATTCTATTGTTTCAATTATTTTTATGTTAGCTTAATTATATCAAAAATGCTAAACTTGGTAATTGTGTATAAGTCAACCCATGAAAATTTATTTCCTTAGAAAAATTAAGTACGCATGAAAGTTTAAGTCTTTAGACTTGACTTAGTAATTTCCTTGAGGCGAAATCCTAGAAGGCATGGTAATTTAAAAATGATTTATGCAAACTTTTGTTTGGACCGTTTGAGCCTTTCAAGCCAACCCTAACAATAATTATCCCTTGACACAATACTTTGAGCTATATAGCCTAATTGTTTTCTGAACCTTATATTAATAAGCCATCCTTTCTTTAATAATTATCCCTACTTGTCCCAATCTTAGACTCAGTGCATCTAGAATGTTTTTTTGTGATTAAGTTTGGGGGAGTAGAGAAAAGTACTAGAATGCTCAAAATGTTGAATTGTATGCTCAAATAAAGTAATAGTGGTTGCTTAAAAAAAGAGCAATTGTTGAAAAAGATGTACAATCAGCATAAGTACTCAAACACAACATAATTGGTGTTCTTGAATATAATTATAATTGGAAGGTCCGAGGTAAGCTGAGTCTAAGGTATTAGGCTAAAAATTACCCATCTCTTTTCCATACCCTAAACCTATCCCCATTACAACCTTATGAAAGACCTATTGATTTAGATTACTATGCCGACTATATTAGTGGATAGGAATTACTGAGCTCGACATATGAAGGCACAAATTAAACTTAATGATTGTTGTTTAGTTTAATCGAAGGAAATAAAATTTGATTGAGAAGTACTTAGCACAAATTTGTTAAGGGAAGATATTTAGTACACATTTTTGTTAGTATATTAATATTTGGAATAATTGAGTGATATACGTCTTGAAGTTGTATGTTTCCAAACCTTCTATTTCTGAGCATAATTTTGCTGAACACATGACTATGGGAAAGATTTGATTTTGTTTGAAGGGATTTTTTACAAAAATGGTTCTTTGAGTTTTAATGTAAGTTAGCATTACTCGGGATGAACAATGAATTAAGTTTGGGGGTGTGATAACTCTACAACAAATTCTGAGTATTTCTACAACAAATCTTGTGATTTTATTACAAATTACCAAGATGGACAAAATTAATATTAGATCTCCATTTTTAAATTATTTATATGCTAAACTTACATATTTTTTCTAAATTTGAAGTAGTTTGGTGCAAAAAGAGAAAAGACAGTCTTAAAGCTCACCTTTTTTTATAGGAAAATGCTACAACATTCATGTCACACTTGCCATGCAGCAGAGGGATGATAATTAATCAGGTATGGACATCAAAATTTATTTAATTTAATTTATGGATCATGGGAAAAACTTGACCCAACTCGTAATTGGATCGCAGAAGGAGGCTAGCCTGCTACTTAATTTTGAAGTCAAACCATCCATTAAGGAGAAAAGAACCCAAATTCAGCTATGAGCAGCCCAACCATCCATAGATTAATTAATTAAGGGTCCCTAGACTTGTTAAAAAGTTACAAAAGAACCACAAATTTTTTTAAGTGATCGTTCTACTTCATCCCTTAAATCATGCCTTGGACTAGCTATTTTTAGCAAAGTCATCCATCCCTTCCTCTTCTTAAGGCGGTGACCATAGAAAGGGGGGTTGACATGATATTTTACCAACCTCAAGTCATCCCTCCTAGTATAAATACCCTTCTTCACCCCCTCATTTGATCATCCCTCATTCATCCATCTTTCTCTCTCTTGTCTCTTTGTTTTCCTTTCTCATTTTTCCATGTTCCAAGTGAGTTGTGCAAGGATTTGAGAAGCAGCCTATTCAACCATTGGGGAAGCATTTTTTCTTGATTTCAACGAAAAGGGGTGGAGTACAAAGGAGGAGCAAGGAACCTGTGCCATGGAGAACCACCAAAAATGGCTTTGCAATTCCTTCCCTTACTCTTTTAATTTCTTGTTGTTTAGTTTAAGGAAACATGTTTGCAATTAAAGTTTATGTTTTTAATATAATAATGGTTGCTTAATTGCTCTAGTGTTAGAATAATTTAATTTTCATGGCTTAGATTATTTATGTTGTTAACGATGTCATGTGCTTCGGTTGTTTATGCATTCAGATAAAATTATGACTATGTTATTCATACATTATAATTGTAAGGATGCAACTAAATTAATTATTAAATCCTATTGAGACTGTAATTAATTGACACAATATCTGAATGATGCATGTTTAATTTAGATTCAAGAAAATTAGGTTAAAGTTTGCAATAATTCAGGAGAACCTTATTACCTTGCATAATCTTAGGACTAATGTGATTAAGCTGTTTCAGTATAGAAATATTATTATTACCTCACATAATCTGTTTTTCTACTTATTTATTTTACTAAGTTGTTGACATAGACATATGCTATACTTAATAATTTAATAAGTTGAATTCTTAGATGATGCCTAAAAAGGTAACCTTGAGTTGTGGCAAACATAGGCATATCCAGACAAAGGGGTTAAAATTTGAACTTCGGGAAAAGCCAAAATACTTGTAATTAAAATAGGTTTAATAAACAGCCAAGTTGCCATGGAATTTTCTATAACATCATTAATAGTATTTAAATATTTCTAACTTAGAAAAGAAAATTATTCTAACACATGCATGCTACTGTGATTTTTCTTAAAGATTTGCATACTTACTTCCTCATTTATTTAATTTTAAGCATACTTAGGTTAGATTAACTTAGTTAAAACCCATCACTCGAATTTGTTCCCATCACCAACCAGTTTTTTAGTAATTAATTTCACGATACTTGATTCATATAAGATAGTCCCCGTGGAGACGATAACTCGATATACTTATCACTTTATTACTTGTTACGATTGTGTACACTTGCACATTTTCAATCGTTACAGTTGGTAAGTCGATATCAGGCGAATCCAAGACGAAGACACTAGAAAGTAGTTAAGTATATACTCAAGTATTTACGAAGAATGAGAGATTATTTTTGGAAAAACGAGTTTGGAAAATGCAACAGAAAATAGATTTAGAGAAAAACCAGAGTTTTAAATTTTTTACCAAAATAAGATCTTGGTTGTGATATCTAAAGTAATAAACACTTAATCAAAATTGTACCTTTTCGATTCGTTTAGGATGAGCGCTTCGACTGAGTAGTCTGCTCTACTATCCTCAAGCTCACGTCTGTCGAGTTTGGGCTCGCTTCGAATCAGAAAATTTTTTACAAAAATTACCAGTACGTAATTTTGCAATTTCTCTAAAATTTTGGGTCAAGTTGTAAATAAAAAAAATATCTCAAGTATTTTTTTAGAATAATCTCTTCAGAGAATTTTCTCTCTACAATTTTCTCTTGAATTAAAGTTTATGTAAATAATGACCCAAGGCTCTCTTTATATAGGGAGAGTTTAGAGAGTTCAACTATGATTAAACTTAATCACCTTAATGTTAAATTAATATAATATTTATCAAGATAAGTATTAGATTAAATTTAATATTAAATATTATTAAAATAATAGAATGTTTATCTACAAGACAAACATTAAATTAAATTTAATATCAAGATAATCACTTTAATATTAAATTAATAAAATAATATTAAGATAAATATTAAATTAAATTTAATATTAAACTATTAAAATAATATTATTTTTGGAATAGTTAATCTGAAATCAAATTCTCTAGTAGAGTCCCAGTAGAAGTGTAACTCTTCCACTACTTAACCACCGATAACAAACCATCGTCGACCACTTGGACACTGTCGTTGCAGTCGCCGACACCGCTGTGTCCAATGATGCAGGTGTGACACCCTTACGACACCCCGAGCCGGTTCAGTCCGGGTTAATGACGACTTGACCGATCTGGTCTAGCCACCGGTTGGACCGTCGGCCCGATTTCACATACTGGGCTCGGTTCGACCAGTTTTTGGATCTTGGTCTCAGTTTTGGGCTCCCGGGCCCAATTTACGATCCCAGATCCAATTTTCACGTTCAATTACCCATTGGACCAATTGTCTGACTTGAAAATTAACTTTCAAAAATATCATATAAATTTTAATTGATTTGATTAATTTAATTTTACTTGATCAAAATTAATCTTTCCAAAAATCATTTAGATTTTTCAAATTAATGTTTCAAGAAAATTCTTTAATCAAATTCTCTAGTTGAACAATTCTCGCGACTACCTAATTTAATTCCACATAGAATAAATCGACTTAATTAAATTATTCCCAAAGTCGTAGAATTTTCTTCTGATTCAAATGCAGTCTGTTCAAGTTTTTGTTGAGCAAGCGGAGGGACCAATCAGACATATACAATTAGACTATAGTGATTGTAATTATGTCCTAAAGCATTGTTCTGATAATTCACAAGTACTTAATCATGGAGTCAGTCCACAAGAAGTACCATGATTGATAACTCCTTATTGTATACTCTTTACAAAAGCAATTCATCCCAATGACTTCGTCATGTGTGTGTTACCCTCATATGATATCATTGATTTCTTTTAGTTAAATTCGTTCACTCAATACAATCATATTTTATCTCATTGTCACCATTGTGTCTTCTTAATGATTAATATGACCACTATCAACAAATGACAGTGATAAATTTCTTATTTAAGAACAAGCAACTCGTGGCCACGTTCCTTATTTATCAATTCACACAATGCTAATGAGAAAATATCATAAACTCTTTAATTGAGCTATGAATTCCACTGTTGCTAGTAAAGCCATGTCATACACAAGTTATGTACCCAACATACCGGCTATGGGCTCGATCATATTTAGAGCATAAGCCTCCACTTATATCAAAGCACATGAGTTGTATACGCATGGTCAAGGACTAACTCAAGATTTAGGTAAATCACACCATGAATGTCACAAGTGAATTAATTCACAAACGGATTTAGAATTAATTCATCTTGGGTCTAGTCCAATGTATCATTCTACCAATGAATACATCTATGTCTCTACTCATGGAGTCAACTGCTCCGATAGCCAAGACTAGCCATCTCCTTAATTGGAATTGTAGACGACATAATAATCCTTCTTAATATTTGAATCAAATGCTCATTTCAATTCTTTTACGAGATTACGTGTAACACCCCAAACCCGGCCTGGACATTATGGCTAGATCTCGAGATGCTATGTAAAACAGTTGTAAATTCGGCTTTTGTTTATTGAAAAAAAATCGTGAACTTTTGTTACTTAAAAGCCCGATTTATTTGAAAATGTGTTTTCCATAATTATTTAATTAAAATCTTGTTTGTTTACATTTTCTAAATAAATCGAATACTATGCAGTAGAAATTCTTAGATCATTATATTTTGGAAAATCGAGTTTGTTTTCTTGAAAGCAGTTGGTTGCAGAAAAATAATCATTTTTGGTAAATCGTTTTATCAATTGTCATGTAAAAATCCAAAGTAAAATCCAAAATCGAGATAGTCCTAAAATGTCCAAACTATCCAAATTTTACAAACACTTAATATAAATTAAAATAGTTAAAGAATCGAAATACTAGTAAAACCAAGCTTCTGTCGCACCGACCCGCCTAAGTCTGAGGATTACCTGAAAATATTAGTGAAACCGAGAGTGAGTTTTGAAACTCAATGTATAATGATAAACTTAACACAGTAAAATACATATAAGACAGATCCATCATAAATAGATTTATAGCAGAGTAGAGCAGATACAACACATAATGTTACCCCCAGCTACTACATACCAACTCTCTCCATCCTAACACACCATATGGGTATAAAACACTCATCCATCCCTACACACCACTTAGTTGCCACAGGACGCTTTACAGAATAGTTGCAGCTAAGCTGCCGGATCAATAGGCGATTTATCGCCTTTTACAATATCACTTCCTCCACATGTTATTTACAACCCAACCTAGATGCAGATACAGAGTATAGAAATTATCATACATATTTAGAGCAGAAATTAAACATGACATAGCTTTACATGCACAACATATTAAATACGAACCACATACTTATCATACATATACAGATTTATTACTCATTTAACGTATCCATTACTCTTACGGATAGTAGATTTTGTATCAACAGAAGTCTAGATTTCATGTCTTATAATGTATTTAGTCTCATACCGACCCTACGGAAGGCCCACAGTTGTTCGGAATGACGTGTACGACCTTAGAAAAAATTCTGAAGGCCCACACACACATGTTTGGTCCACACAACCCAAATTAGCCTAAACCCTATGTCATATACGGTCCAACACATTATCTGTCACACGGTCATGTGGCGTTAACAGTGCCCAATTTCGACTTTCGCTATTCACTATTTTTCATGTTTCTCGTTACACACCTGGTCTAGATTCGATACGAACGCCCCCATGAGTCAACCAGTACCTAAAAACATCACAAGCTTAACAGATTATTCCCTACGTACACTCCAATTTACAAAACTAAAGTCCATCAACTTCCTAAAGAATCAAAACTTCAACAACCGCAGCTATACCAAATTGACAGAATCACTTACCTTTAAATGAACAACACTTCTCCTATAAGAATTAATTCGCCGGAGGAGCGTTAAACTCACGATTCCCACCTAAATAAACAGATTCACAACCGTCAATTTCCTGTTACAAAAACCTTTACCACACTTTGTCACTCCCAAAAATTCCTAAACCAAGTGAACACATATAAACCCTACTTAACCAAACCGAAAGAAGAACCAAAAGGGATCCAAGTCACAACAACTCAGTCAAGCAATTAGAGGACAAAGTTGAAGAAAGAGGCAAAAGGGGAAGGGACAAAAAAACGTCAATAGAAAATTTGCAAAGAAACTAAAAACGTGGGGAAACAAAAAAAAAGAATTTTTAGAAACAAACCAAAAATAAAAAAAAAATTACATTCAAAATAATACTCTCAACTCCCCACTACCTTCATTACTAAGCAAATCCCACAAAATTCGACACACTAATCCTCATCCAACTACTACAGAATTTCAATTTCACAAAACCTCTACTACACAAATGGCACACACACACACAGAAGCAAAAATTATTAGCATTCACCCACACAGGGATTCAAACACAAGATCTCAGGGCTTGCTAACACCTTACCACTTGAACCAACGGGCTTATTCTAACATGAGTTGACCAGAAATATTATTTAAGCCAAACAAACAAAGATAATGTTCGGAACAAAAATAATTTAATTTTTTTCCCAAAATAAAATTCAAACCCATGACCTCAAACATACACCCAATCACTTAACCACTGAAGCAGGTGCTTATTTAATGACTAATCCAAATCAGATACTTGAATTTCTGGGGCATTACATTACGGACTCATTTAGATTATCTACTAAAGCAGATGCTTATTTAATGACTAAATCCAACAAATCAAATACTTGAATTTCTGGGGCATTACATTACGGATTCATTTATATTATCTACTAAAGTAAGTTGTCTTTCTTACAATGTAAACGTTCTTACAATGTCACTTATCTTTAATTTGAACTTTAGACAATCAATAAGCTAATATTTGCTTGTCACAATTTCAGTATGCATGCAAAATATAAAAGACGGAAAATACAAAAGACATAATAGCGAAATGTGAAATTAACTTTATTTATTTATTCATCATTCAAATAAATAGAAAAAATTTACTTATTTACTATAATATCGGAACATTTCCCAACAATTATATGCTTGTGTATTTTAGAGGAGATCTTACTCTTATCAGATATACTAGTTTTGACTTCCAAACATGTCGAGATTTGAGGAAATCATCATCATGTTGTGTTTTTATCCTAGGTAGTGGGTGCATTGTGTGGAGAAATGTAAAACAGAGTTGTACTACTAACTTCACTATGAAGGGCCAAATATGAGGTATGTAAAAGCTATGACGTTATAACATTACAAATATAGGTAAAGCTCAAAGAAACCACATAAGGATAAAACACATTGATAATAAGGGAGACAATAGTGTTTCGCGGAATAGTGGACGTAGTCAAAGATCACATATGAGGACAAACCACGAGGATTTCCTTTACCAAGAATCTACTAGCTAGAGAGTTCTTTGGGAAACATATGAAGGGGCACAAGAATGTGAAACATGACTCATCTATTTCAATAGGGCAAGTGGGAGACTGTTGGATCTGGTGCCCTAAGTGTAGTATTTTCATCAATGTACACTTGCAATTTTTTCGAACAAATTGGTTAATAAAATTATTCATGAATTACATTAATAATTTGTATAATGTCCTCATATGGTTTTTGCATGCAAAGAAAAATGGAAGCAAATGTTTCTCACTGTTTGTCTAATGGTTAACTAATACTAAGTGATATTACATGGTCAGATTGTAATATAGAAAGGCAACATATATTAGTAGACGAACCTAAACATGTCATTAGTCTAATAAAAAATGAGGAAACCAATTAAAAGATCAATATGTCATCTATCAAGTCCAATTGGAGATATGTTTTGTCTTAGGCATCGGAGCGGATGGCTCCTAGAAAATAGATACATAAATGTGACTGATTGGACTGACAAGACACAGAATAGAATCCAAGTAGAATAGATCCTAAATCCATTTATCGATTTATTCACTTGTGATGTTCATAGTGTGACAAACCTAAATCTTGAGTGGATGGCTAACTATACATGCGTAACTCGTACACTTTGATGTAAGTAAAAGCCTGGGTTCAAATAAATAAGGAACCTAAAGCTGCTGCGTTGGGTGTACAACTTCTGCAGTATGTAGCATCATTCATAGTAGTGGAATTCATATTTTGAGACATGGGTAAATGATATCCTCTTATTGGCATTACATGGTTGATAAAAAGTAAATGTGGTCATGAGTCGTTCGTCTTTGTGATGAATGGCTTCATTACTATTTGGTAGTAGTTGAGTTTTCAGAAAGGAAGTGTAATTGTTACCAAAAGATCAAATAGAATCATATTGGGAAAACATATATTATTTCAAAGAGATTAAGGATATCCTATGAGGGTAACACACTTATGACAAGGTAATTGGATAAGCACTAATTGAGTTGTTTTCATAATGGTATATCGTTGGGGAGAGCTCAGTCATAATACTATAGTGGAATGAATTTGTGACTAAATGAGTTTATAATTAATAGGCGAAAAGTTGGAACTTATTTATAAATAATTTGAGCCTTAATTACATATGTCCAATCGGTCCCTCAGCTAGCTTGTTAAAACCAGAAATGAATTGCGTGTTGAATTAAAATGAATAGAACAAATAGAAATGGAGAAATGGAAAACATTTAAGAAATGATTGTGGTTTTCTCAAAATGGAAATGAAAATGAAAATGAGAAATGAATTCATTTGCAAGTGAGCAAGTATTTCTCATAAATAATCAGAAGATTAAGTTTATGTTTTTAAACTATTTTAAAGCTCGAAAATGAAAATAAACCATGCAATCATAGCGAACAAGTTGAATGATGAAATATTAAATATATTTTCTCGAAAATTTTATTAGGGGTAAAATCATCATAATTTTACACTCGGTAAAATTAGGATATGAAAATTATTTAATATTGAAGTTTATTTTAGGAAATAAAATAATAAATATTGGGTTGGATCAAATTATAATGTATTGGATTAAAAGCTCGAGAAATACTTGTAATTGAACTCGATATGAAAGAGGCCCAAAAGCCCCTTATGTAATAAGGGGAGACAACAAACACTAGTATATTTAACTAGGGTTGTTGCCCCTTACATCCTAGTAGAACAAGGATTTTATTTTTCTATTTGAAATAAACTTCTTTAATTAAACAAGGGTTCTACCTTCTCTCCTTATAAATAGATGGCACCAGTAGGGCTATTTACAGAACTTGAAGATATTATTACTCTGCCGAAAAATAGAGAGAATTTATTCCCAACTATTAAATATATTTTTTCTGAAATAACAATTCTATCGGTTTCTATTTTAAGAAGAGAATTTCCACTTTCACCTAAAAGAAAAGAAAAATATTTCTAGTTCTGTGTTTTGATTAGATTTGATTGAGCCCACACTCGAGGCAATTCGTTGTATGGGAATAGCAAAGAAGATCATTTGATTGAAAGTCGAGAACAACAAGGATCCGTCTATCTGAAAACACAGGTACGATTTCGGTCTAAGGTTTATTGCTTTAAATATCACAAATCAGGTCGATTTTCAAAGTTTTTGTTTTCTGTTGTTTAAGAAAATCATTTTCAAAACGGATTTTTTCTAGCAGTTCTAGTTGATTCCATTGATAAGCCTTGTGATATACATAGTGCAATGGCATGTTTTAAGTGCTGTGAGGTTGTGTGCGATGAGTTTGTTGCATTAGTTTGTAATAAGATTTGGACCTGAATTCCCATTCCTAGTCATAGGAAACCAGTAGGCTATTGCCGGTTTTTCAAGATCAAATGTAATTCTGATGGTTCTATTGCATGGTACAAGGTGCAGCTGGTGGCAAAAAGCTGGACTAAATTTTCAAGAAACCTTTAGCCCTGTGGTCAAGGCTAATACTATTCGAACAATTCTTACATTGGCTATCTTCAACAAGTGGAAATTGAGATTGATTTATGTGAATAACACATTCTTAGATACTGAGTTGATCGAATATGTGTTTATGCTTCAGCGACCATGTAACATCCTGAATAGGGCCTATGCATTTTCAGTTTAATTGTACGAAATGTCAAGTCTCAAGTACTACGAATAAATTTTTGATATTTTTGGAAACCTAGAAATGGAAATGGAAATGGAAATGAACATTTTGGAAACTTGAACATTTTGGAAACCTGAACATTTTTGGAAACCTGAACATTTTTGGAAATGATTCAAAAATGGAAAGTAAACATTTCTGGAAACTTGGAAATGTAAGAAAAATGGCAAGTTACAGAGCCGATCGAAAATTTTAGGAAACTTAGAAATGATGCCGAAATGTCAAATTCTAAAGTTCAAAATAGGAAATAAGGGCTAGAGGGCCTTAAAAGAAAAAGATGGAGAAGTTTGACACACAAACAGGCTTGGAAAAGTGGCCTGAAGATGCCACTTAAGGCCTAAGGAGATGGCGTCACATGCAGGGAAATAGGCCTGAGTTCGAGTCACTTGAGAAGCAAATAAATAAGTTTTATTTTTGCTTCCAGAAGGCTGAGGTGGACGGCATGGGTTTCTAGAAAAGGAAGAGTTTTATTTGCATAAATATGTGAATAATAAGTGATAAATAAAGGATTTTCTTTTAAGATAATTGAGGAGATAATTGATGGATTAAAGGCTTTTATCTTTTAAATAAAAGAGATAATATTATCAAAAAGAGGAGTGGTGGCCAAGTAAGGGACTCCTAGGCTGATAACTTTGGCTATAAAAGGAGGGCAGGAGGGCTACTCATTCACTTTTGCTTCCTCTTTGCCGAAATTTTCCTAGCTCTCTCCCCCTCTCTGCCGAATTTTTCTTTAAGCAAGATCCATCTTCTTTTCTTCTATTTTCTTCTCTGTTTCTACTGTCAAAGCCGAATCTTTGTTGATTCTAAGTAAAGGAGCAATCAACTACAACATCAAAAGGGTTTCTACAACTGTCGAATACAAGGATCAAGGATCTAAGGTAAGATAAATTTATTTGATTAAGGGTTATGATGTATATGTTAGATTAGATCTAACATGAAGATTTCGACAGACATATAGGGCAAGGAATCCTCTTCAGATTTGGAATTTGTATGGTAAGTGATATTCGGCCAAGGCTTAATTTTGGTATTTAGAATTATTTTCCATTATTTCAAAAGCCGGAAACTGACATGGTTACATGTCTAGTGATAGCCGATTTCAAGGAAAAAGAATACTAGCAAATTTTTGGGACTTGATCATCCTATTCGGCAACAAGGTAAGTAATACAAATCCTACTAGGATTTGGTTTTTAAGCCAAATAGGTTTGTTAATATGTTTTATTGAATGGCCGAATATAGGAGTCAAAGATCTAGATCGGTAGATCGTTCTTCGGGATTTCAAGGAATCTAATAAGCGAATCAAGTGTGTACCCTACCCTAAGTTTTGATAGGTTCATGGCTATGTTTAAATTAAATGTATTATTAAGAATGTGTGTACTCACATTAATTTTCGATATATCATATGGCAATTATTTTTAATATATGAATATGCATAAGAATGTGAATGTGGCTAAGTACCACAAATGTGGTAAGAGTACCCAGGTACGTTTCCTACTTTCGATAGGATTACGAATATGTTATATTGTTAACATGTGAATAATGAGAAATTAAGTATGTTATGCATGATATATGGGGCATTCGGGATATATGTGAAAGGGGAAGAAGGTGTTGACTTCTGTCTCACCAACGGAATATGGTGACTAAGGTCACAAAATTTGAATATGGTAACTCCGGTTACATTATCTGAATTTGGTAACTTCGGTTACATTATTTGAATATGGTCTCTAATGACACAAATTATATGGGCGATAAGCACATCGACTGCAGCGACTGCCTTCGATGGTGTGTAGCGGATGGAGGGTTGACTTAGTAGTCCCCATGGTGTGACTGGCAGGTACGGGTGGTGTGTAGCGGATGGACCATTAGGTTTGGGTTTGGGTTGCATCATTTATTTTATATGAACATGAACTTGATATGAACTTGTATGCCTGATTTGTTGAATGTTAATGTTGTGTACACATTGAGTCTGTTGACTCACCCCGTTGTGGGAACTATTTTCAGGTGATGAACAGTGACGGACCGGGACGGTAGACCTTGAGGTGGCCATGCATCATTTGAAGAATTTATTTAATTTGGACTTTATTTCTTTTTAGTACCTTTAATTTTATTATTGGATTTTACTTGATGTAATAAGGCCATAAGGCCCAGTGGATTTTCTTTATTTTGCTTTACTTTTAATTATTATGTTACGAACAATTTTGATTAAAGTTAAGTACAAGAATGATTTCTTTAAAAACAAACCCTAAAAATTATTTTGTCACCTTAATAAAATCGAATTTTTAAAAAGATTAAATGAGTTTCCCAACCTAAGCCCAATCCAAAACAATATTTTCCTAAAATTTTACAAATTTTCTCTAAGTAACAAAGAATTTGAAAACCGGTTTACTTAAGGAACATACCAGATCCGATCCGGGCTCGTGGGCCGGGTGTGGGGTGTTTCAGCTTGGTATCAGAGCCCAGTTTTAAACTCTCGGCCTGTGGGCTAAGGCCCAAAACGTTTTGAATTCGAGCCCAAATGATTTTCTTTGAACATAAGCAGGTTTTATGGCATGGCACCTAAAGTCTTCGACCCGCAGTCCACCAGGTAAGTACCCCTAACTTTATGTGTGATTCTGTGATTTATGAACTATATAAGGGTAGAAAAGGCATGGAACGTAGAATAGAATGATAGGAACTTGGACCCTAGGACTAGTCTACTCAAACACAAACGCATAAGACTTAATGCACTGAACAAACCTATGGCTAAGTCACTAAGTTAGGGTGTGGTAACCCCTATACGCATGTCTAGGATTGGATCCGGAAGAGCCTGGTATTTAAGTAGTCCTAGTGACTCACCTCCTCTTCGCAGGAATCCTACCTGGTGCGTAGCTTCGGTTCACCCTAACTCAGAGGGCTCAGTGGTGTGGCAACCTCTGTGCGCATGTCTGGGAATGGTTTCGGTGGGAGCTTGGTATTTAAGCAGTCCGCGTGACTCACCTCCTCTCCACTCGAATCCTGCCTGGTGCGTAGCTTTGGTTCACCCTGATCAAAGAGGGCTCGGACATAGGCTAAACATAATGACTAAAACCCGAAAGGGAACTAGCCATGTTTAAAAAAAAAAAAATTATTTTTACAACATTTTCTGAAAAACTCCTGATTTGCAAAAATTACAAAAATGCCCTTGGTGGTAAAATTACTAAAATGCCCTTGATTCACAAAATATCAAACTTTTCAATGGTTTTGTCAAAATTTCATTATTTTATAAACATTCAAAAACCCTAATTTGTAAAATACAAAAATACCTTGATTTTGGAAAATTACAAAATTGCCCCTAACTTACAAATTACCAAAATGACCCTGATTTCCAAAATCTTTGCAACATCCCCATTTTTGAAGGAACACTTTTCAAAAAGAACCCTCAAAGTTTTACAACTTTTGAAATATCTCTAACTTATTAAATTTTACAAATTTACCCTGGTTTTGGAAAATTACCGAAATACCCCTGAGGTTAAAAATTACCGAAATACCTCCAGATTTTAAAATTTTCCAAATTACCTCGGGATTTTGAAATTACCAAAATACTTTTTGACGAAATCACCGAGGAACTCTTCCCTTTTGAAAATTACGAAAATGTCCCTGTAGGACAAAATTACGAAAATACCCCTAGGTAGTGGAAAAACATCAACGATGAAAACTACAACGTTTCTCTGAATGAACGGAAGTTCATACTTGTTTGATGGATGAATGAATGAATGGAAAGACTATGTGTTTGTATGAATACGAAAGAACCACTCCTAAAACTCTTGTCATAAAATTTCTTCGCGAGTAAACAAGTGAAACCAAAGTACTAATACATAAAACTTCTTAATCAGATCTCGACGCCGAAATGAGCTCTAGAGGACATGGCCGTCGTGGACGCGGTAGAGGAAGAATGACTAGATCAGAACCCGTTAGATCGGGTCAAGGATCCGATAATGAGGTACCACCGCCCCCACCACTTCCAGCCGTTGGTGTGGAGCAGCAAGCTCAAACGGGGGACGATGCTGTGTCACGGGCTGTGCTGCGAGTTTTGGAATTGGTGGCTGGTGCAGGAGGAAATTCGGGAACTCGAAAATCTGTGCCTGAACGGCTCCGAGCTAATGGAGCGGAAATATTTCGTGGAGTGTCTGGAGTAGCACCCAGTACGGCTGAGTACTGGTTGGAAGCAACGGAGCGTATCATGGATGAGCTCAATCTGGCTCCTGAGGAAAAGTTGAAAGGGATGGTGGCGTTGTTACGCGATGAAGCGTATCAATGGTGGTTAACTGTGCGGGATGGTGCCACGGCTGAGGATCTGACCTGGGAGTACGTTAAGGAAGCGTACCAAAAGAAGTATGTGGGAACCAGGTACACTGATGCGCAACGGAAAGCTTTTCTGGGGCTGGTCCAAGGAAACAAGTCTGTTGCAGAATATGAAGCGGAATTCCTGAGGTTGAGCCGGTACGCTCGAGGTGTCGTGGCGACTGAGCATGAGTGCTGTGTCCGTTTTGAGGACGGGCTAAGGGATGATCTGAGACTGTTGATAGCACCGCATCAATAGCGGGAATTTTCTACGTTAGTGGAAAAGGCTAAAGTGGCTGAAGGAATTAAGGATTCTGCAAGGCAGAACACTGATCGGAATAGGCCAGAAAGAGGTTTTGGATCGTCTGGCTCATCTGGGAATAAGAGGCCTAGAGTTGATGGGCCGCGAGGTCAGCAAGTTGGTTCAGAAGGGCGATATCGACCTTGTGAACATTGTGGAAAGAGGCACTTGGGAGAGTGCTGGAGAAAGACGGGAGGATGTTTCAAGTGTGGGTCCAAGGACCATATGCTTAAGGATTGTCCCAAGCAAACAGATGAGAGCTGACCGGCAGTTCAGAATGCTAGCCAGACGGGTAGAGGAGGACAGCAGCCTCAGCAAGGTCGTGGACTGAACCATGGAGGAAATGGTTCGGGCCTTGGACGTGAAGCACCAAGAAGAGGTGCTGAAGGTGCAGACGCGAGGCAACCAATGTTGGTTTATGCAGTTGGCCGTCGCGAGGAGGAAGATGTGCCAGATGTGACAACGGGTACGTTCCTCATTTCTGGATTACCCTTAATTGCTTTGCTTGTTATAGGGTTAGCTTATTCTTGTATTGCTGGTGAAGTGACTGAAACTTTGGATGTAAACCTAGAGAATGTGCCTAGAAAGTATGATAGTTCTTTAGGATCAGAGTGCGCAGCAATAGCGTAGTGGGGTGAGTTAGACCGTACGATTATTCGTTAGTAAGTAATTTCGAGGACGAAATTTTGTTTAAGGGGGGTAGAACTGTAACATCCTGAATAGGGCCTATGCATTTTCAGTTTAATTGTACGAAATGTCAAGTCTCAAGTACTACGAATAAATTTTTGATATTTTTGGAAACCTAGAAATGGAAATGGAAATGGAAATGAACATTTTTGGAAACTTGAACATTTTGGAAACTTGAACATTTTGGAAACCTGAACATTTTTGGAAACCTGAACATTTTTGGAAATGATTCAAAAATGGAAAGTAAACATTTCTGGAAACTTGGAAATGTAAGAAAAATGGCAAGTTACAGAGCCGATCGAAAATTTTAGGAAACTTAGAAATGATGCCGAAATGTCAAATTCTAAAGTTCAAAATAGGAAATAAGGGCTAGAGGGCCTTAAAAGAAAAAGATGGAGAAGTTTGACACACAAATAGGCTTGGAAAAGTGGTCTGAAGATGCCACTTAAGGCCTAAGGAGATGGCATCACATGCAGGGAAATAGGCCTGAGTTCGAGTCACTTGAGAAGGAAATAAATAAGTTTTATTTTTGCTTCCAGAAGGCTGAGGTGGACGGCATGGGTTTCTAGAAAAGGAAGAGTTTTATTTGCATAAATATGTGAATAATAAGTGATAAATAAATGATTTTCTTTTAAGATAATTGAGGAGATAATTGATGGATTAAAGGCTTTTATCTTTTAAATAAAAGAGATAATATTATCAAAAAGAGGAGTGGTGGCCAAGTAAGGGACTCCTAGGCTGATAACTTTGGCTATAAAAGGAGGGCAGGAGGGCTACTCATTCACTTTTGCTTCCTCTTTGCCGAAATTTTCTTAGCTCTCTCCCCCTCTCTACCGAATTTTTCTTTAAGCAAGATCCATCTTCTTTTCTTCTATTTTCTTCTCTGTTTCTACTGTCAAAGCCGAATCTTTGTTGATTCTAAGTAAAGGAGCAATCAACTACAACATCAAAAGGGTTTCTACAACTGTCGAATACAAGGATCAAGGATCTAAGGTAAGATAAATTTATTTGATTAAGGGTTATGATGTATATGTTAGATTAGATCTAACATGAAGATTTCGACAGACATATAGGGCAAGGAATCCTCTTCAGATTTGGAATTTGTATGGTAAGTGATATTCGGCCAAGGCTTAATTTTGGTATTTAGAATTATTTTCCATTATTTCAAAAGCCGGAAACTGACATGGTTACATGTCTAGTGATAGCCGATTTCAAGGAAAAAGAATACTAGCAAATTTTTGGGACTTGATCATCCTATTCGGCAACAAGGTAAGTAATACAAATCCTACTAGGATTTGGTTTTTAAGCCAAATAGGTTTGTTAATATGTTTTATTGAATGGCCGAATATAGGAGTCAAAGATCTAGATCGGTAGATCGTTCTTCGGGATTTCAAGGAATCTAATAAGCGAATCAGGTGTGTACCCTACCCTAAGTTTTGATAGGTTCATGGCTATGTTTAAATTAAATGTATTATTAAGAATGTGTGTACTCACATTAATTTTTGATATATCATATGGAAATTATTTTTAATATATGAATATGCATAAGAATGTGAATGTGGCTAAGTACCACAAATGTGGTAAGAGTACCCAGGTACGTTTCCTACTTTCGATAGGATTACGAATATGTTATATTGTTAACATGTGAATAATGAGAAATTAAGTATGTTATGCATGATATATGGGGCATTCGGGATATATGTGAAAGGGGAAGAAGGTGTTGACTTCGATCTCACCAACGGAATATGGTGACTACGGTCACAAAATTTGAATATGGTAACTCCGGTTACATTATCTGAATTTGGTAACTTCGGTTACATTATTTGAATATGGTGTCTAATGACACAAATTATATGGGCGATGAGCACGTCGACTGCAGCGACTACCTTCGATGGTGTGTAGCGGATGGAGGGTTGACTTAGTAGTCCCCACGGTGTGACTGGCAGGTACGGGTGGTGTGTAGCGGATGGACCATTAGGTTTGGGTTTGGGTTGCATCATTTATTTTATATGAACATGAACTTGATATGAACTTGTATGCCTGATTTGTTGAATGTTAATGTTGTGTACACATTGAGTCTGTTGACTCACCCCGTTGTGGGAACTATTTTCAGGTGATGAACAGTGACGGACCGGGACGGTAGACCTTGAGGTGGCCATGCATCATTTGAAGAATTTATTTAATTTGGACTTTATTTCTTTTTAGTACCTTTAATTTTATTATTGGATTTTACTTGATGTAATAAGGCCATAAGGCCCAGTGGATTTTCTTTATTTTGCTTTACTTTTAATTATTATGTTACGAACAATTTTGATTAAAGTTAAGTACAAGAATGATTTCTTTAAAAACAAACCCTAAAAATTATTTTGTCACCTTAATAAAATTTGATTTTTAAAAAGATTAAATGGGTTTCCCAACCTAAGCCCAATCCAAAACAATATTTTCCTAAAATTTTACAAATTTTCTCTAAGTAACAAAGAATTTGAAAACCGGTTTACTTAAGGAACATACCAGATCCGGTCCGGGCTCGTGGGCCGGGTGTGGGGTGTTTCAGACCAGGTTTGAACAACTAAGTGTTGATGGGAGACCACTAGTTATCAATATAGTTGTTCATTATGTCTTACGTGAGAAAATGAAGCATGTCGAACTGGATGTTCATTTCATTCACGAAAATGGGTAACAATGGGTGTTGTGTGTCAATCATGTTCCTACTGAAGAACAAATTGTAGATATTTTTTATTGAACCTTTTTCATATTCTTCCTTTGTTTAATATGTTTTTCTCATGTTTTTATTTAGTTTTTGTTATTTGTCTTAATAAGTGAAATGTTGTGTTTTATATGCCACTTTTGAGACTCGAAATGGCCAAATAAGCCATAGGGAACCTAATGGTTGATTGAGTGTTGTAGGGAATCATAGGAGGCCTAAATGTGAGTGAAGACATCACCTAGAATGGGGTATTGTGATATCGAGGTATGAAAGTCATGATACCTCTGACAGTGCTGAATTGAAGAGGATTGAGATCACCTACAGTGGTATCGGGATACCCAACTCCCAAGGATTCCCCCAAGTCAAGAATGATGTGGGTATCGTAATACCCCTGGCAAAAAGAGAGAAAAAAATTATTGGAGGGGCAAACTTGTCCAACTTCAACACCAATAAAAAACACACGCTAAGGGGCATTTTGGGCATAAATTTTGGGTCAGAAAAATGCTAAAATAGGCCAAATTTGGCTGAGAGAAAAGATATACCACACATTATCTAGTTTTTACCTTTTTCTTTTAATCTTTTAGGGTTTAGTTCTTCTTCTCTATAGCTTAGGGTTTATTTCCATGTTCATTTTTTGTTTCTCTTAGTTCTATTGTTGGTAGCTAAGTTAGTTATTACTGTAGCTAGGATTTATCTACTTGCTAAACCCTTCAAACTTTCTCGTATTTGCACTT
Source organism: Gossypium australe (assembly GCA_005393395.2). Taxonomy (NCBI): domain Eukaryota; kingdom Viridiplantae; phylum Streptophyta; class Magnoliopsida; order Malvales; family Malvaceae; genus Gossypium; species Gossypium australe. The sequence goes on from CM016624.1 coordinate 100,073,045, forward strand.
TAATCCATTAATTTAATATCAATCAGCTTTGTTATATTTCCTCTGTTAAAAAACTTATCTTAAGTGTTTTTATTTATCTTATTTGTTGTCATTAATGTGTTCCTCAAGCTTTTGCAAGAAATATTGAGTCTTTTGCAACTTTCTTTTAGGTTAAGTTAATGGTGTTTTTACTCGATTCCTTGTGGTTAATAGGGTAAAATAGAAGCATGAATAGCTAAATTGTAAGTCGTTGGCTGATGGAATTTATGGGTAATTGATTTTTGGATTTAAGGACTATGTCTAAAAAATTGGAGTAAATCAAATAGACTTTAAAAATCAGGATTGACGCCCCTAAGGGAAAATTAAGCTAAGTGATATAGAGAGATCTTATTGGACATCAATTTGATAGTCTCAAGTTAGTTTGATGAGATCGAGAGATAAATCGGACTAATTTGTCGAAATTGATAAAGTTGAGGCCGAGAGGTAAAATTGAGCCAATTTATAAGTAATAACGAATTAGATCCCTAATTTAGAAGTTAAGCAACCACATGGAAATCAACCAACCGCTCTATGTTAATGTATTTGTTCGTATTGGGCAGTTTCATATTTTGCTTTGTTTATAAAGTATTTTCATGTTTCTAGATAATTTATGGAATCAAACTCTTGTATGCCTGTCGTAATATGACACTTAGTGAGTAGTTAGTTAGACTCCTTCAACCATGTTCATAGTTTAGGAATTGCTTAATCACCGACTCATTTGGGTTCAACCCTTGAAACACACAAATATTCTATTGGACACTAAATATTACAAGTGATACAGTCCGTTTGCACACAAAACTGCACATCTAAAATTGCTTTATAAAGTTGTTCGTTTTTATGCGTACGCGTGATACAGGTCACACACCAAACTGTTAGGTGCATACACCTAAGGATTGTTTTTAATTTACACAATGTGGGAGAAGGAGAAAGAGAGAAGGGGAAATATTATAGATTGAGTCGTATGTTGAAATGCAGTTGAAGTGGTAAGTATAGTTTTGGTTTAGTTGTAAAATTTTGCTGAGTTGTAAAGTTGTAATAGTTGGTAGCTAGTAACTGTCATGGAGTCATTCACGATGTACATCAGTCTAAATATTGTGTATAGATTCACAAGCTAGTAGGTTGCTCTCCTGCAAATAAAATCAGTCTAAATATTTTTTTTAAAAAAATTAATGAAAATAATACTTATAACTTAAATTATTAATTTTTTAATTTATAACTTGTAAATTGTAATTATCATTTTCTAATATTATAAAATATGCCAATTTAGCTTACACCATATGATTTTGATAGCAAATTGCAAATAACTAAACACTTATTAATATATATTATCTCTTTGTTTGCAAGTAACACTACAGCAAAACAGACTTTTAGCGGCGTTTTTAAGCGCCACTAATAGAGCTTGCGGCGCTTTGTAAAACGCCACAAAAAACGCCGCTAAATGAGGCGCCGCAAAATTTAGCGGCGTTTTTGTGAGAAAAACGCCGCTACAAACCATGACTTTTAGCGGTGCCTTTCCGACAAACGCCGCTAAAAACATGACTTTTAGCGGTGCTCTTCACACAAACGCCGCTAAAGGTGGCGACTTTTAGCGGCGCTTTTTTTTAAAACGCCGCGAAAAACATGACTTTTAGCGGCGCTTTTTTTTAAAATGCCGCGAAAAACATGACTTTTAGCGGCGCTTTTTTTTAAAACGCCGCTAAAAACATGACTTTTGGCGGCGCACATCACACAAACGCCGCTAAAGGTGGCGACTTTTAGTGGCGCCTTTTTTGCAAACGCCGCTAAAAACATGACTTTTAGCGGCGCTCCTAACACAAACGCTGCTAAAGGTGGCGACTTGTAGCGGCGCTTTTTTTTGCAAACGCCGCGAAAAACATGACTTTTAGCGGCGCTCCTGACACAAACGCCGCTAAAGGTGACGACTTGTAGCGGCGCTTTTTTTGAAAACACCGCTACAAACAATGACTTTTTAGCGACGCTTGTGTCACAAACGCCGCTACAGGTTTGACTTTTAGCGGCGCTTTTGCCCACAAACGCCGCTAACTTGTACAGATTTAAAATATTCAATTTATCCAATATCATACCCCTCCTGCACTAAAACCAACCAATGACAACAAATATAGTATATAATTTCAACCCAAATAACAAATGTAGCATAAAAATTGCACCAACTACATTAATTCTAAATGATATTTTAAAATAAATAAAAGATATATGATATCGTACAGAATATTCTTACAAAAATGTTAAATGTAACAAAATCATCTTACAATAAGAACATAAATGTCTAAGATGGCAGCGTCTGCGACTGCTGTAACATCTTCATCATAGCCTGAAGCTGTAGTTGAAATTCTTCATACTTCCTGTTCTGCTCTACCTCCCTTGCTGCTGCTTCCGCTTTAAGTAGAGAAATTTGCTCTGCCTCCCTCGCTGCTGTCTCGGCTCTAAGTTGAGAAATTTGCTCAACCGTGCTAGCTTGCATCTGAGCTATCTGGTCTTTTAGCCTCTGAACTTCAGCACGAGATTGACTCCCGGAAGGCATATATTGTTGGGAGTCGGATCCAAAATATTGGGTCGGAGTAACACCAGATCCTTGAAGTCGAACCCGACCGTACCTTTCAACACCCAAAACATTAGTGATAATTTTGTTATAAATATACTCAAGATTAACAGAACTATCAGTCGAAGCAGTCGTACCTTTCAGGACCCAAAACATCGGTAATAATTCTGTTATCGACATCCTCAAGATGAACAGAACTATCACTCGAAGCAGCCGCTTCATAATGTGTCTTCTTATCCTTTAGTTTCTCCTAATAAATTAATCAAAAAGTTAGAAACGAAATATACAATAAGAAGGAATGCATCATAACTTAACATTATTAATTTAAAACTACTAACGAAGAATTAAACTATTATAAGTAAACATTATAAATCCATTTTTAATAAATCAAATTTTATTAAGTAAATATACCATAATCTCTCCAGCTTCGGGTGTCATCGGAGACCCATCCTTCTTCCTATGCGTAATGTCAAAAAGCTGAACGCGTCCAACTTTTTGATCGGTGGAAAGTTCCTACAGTGTTGTATTACAAATATAATTTAATAGTATAAAGTCATTAATATTTGACAGAATTAATAAATTATAATACCTCGGCCTCAGCTACAGAAGCAAAACTTCTCGATCCTGCCGTGTGCGTGAATTTTTGTTTCTGCCTGCTGCTTGTTCCGACATGCTCACGGTCCTACATAACGATATTATTGTTACGTATATAGTAAATACTATACACCGAAAAATTTATAAGAGTTTAGAACTAGGTAATACCTCTCCTTTCTTTGAGTTCCAGAATCTAACCGCATCTTCCCATTGATACCTCAACATTCCCGGTGGGACATTTCGCAGTTTATCCTGGAGGCTTATTTCTTTCTTAAAATATTCTTTTTTCAATATGCTTTTGTTGTCTCTCCATTTTTTTCCCAATGTCTTTTTTATATAGTCATCGGAGACCTCCAAATTAAACCTCTCCTAAAAAAAACATAAATTTAAAAAGTAAATATAAATGAAACTTCAACCAAAGTATTATAAATTACATTCATGTTTTGTTACCTTAATGTTCTCCAGAGCTTGATTTTTGTTTGCGACAGGCATGTGATGCCATGACTCGTAATTGATGGGCAACATATTTGCATTTCATGCAATAATGCCCAAATAGCCTGCTAGAACTCGAGCTTCAGGGCCATTAGGCTGGCCATGACTGTTTCTCCTTACTTTCACACGGTCGCTGGAATTTAATTCGTATAAACCTTTAAGCAGCGTACGTCTGCGACCTCTGCGCGTCCCACCACTCTCAGCTGACCAATGATAAATTATTGTTATATTAAAATTGAAAAATAAATCAATAAAAAAAGTCAACATGCATGTAAAATAATTTAATTTTACTTTGTAATTCTGTAGGCTGATCATCTATGTCAGGCACATTAGAGGATCCAACTATTGTTTGCTGTTCACTATTGCCCTCTCCGGAATTTATAGTATCATGTACAATATTTAAATCTTGTATTCTTCTTCTACTCATTTTCCCTGCAATACATATAAAATAGTTGAAATATTAGTAACAAATAACAACAATAATGGTACATATAAAATATTTAAATTACATAAAATGACCATGATTAAAATTATAATATTACATATAAATAAAAAAATAGTAAAATCTTACTACATCATAATTCGTAAATATCTTCGTCCACATCCTGACGAACCCATTGAAATTGTGCACTAGTACTAGGGATATTTTCATTTAAGTTTTGTTCTGGAAAAGGCAGAGTTTCTGATATTTCGACGATGTCATATCTACTTCCATTGCCCATGTCGAACAAGTCTCTAGGAGTATTTCGAAGTACAATATACCAACCCTCATCAGTTGGATCTTCCGAGTAAAAAACTTGTTTCACTTGAGAAGAAAACACATACGGCTCGTCTATCAGTTGTTCTCCGGTGTGAATCAATCGAGAGAAATTCACCATTGTAAAACCATATTGATCTTTTTTAATTCCGCGAGCCGTATTCACATCAGCCCATTCACCTCGAAACAAGACAACTTTCCATTTGCCGTAATAATCCAACTCAATGATGTCAGTAATAAGTCCATAATACTCCAGATTCCCCTCGACAGGATTACTGTCCCTAGCACTAGAATAACTCGTAATTGAAGAATTAACAACAATTCCACAATTTTGGGTTCTCCTCAACCTCTCGCGATACCTTGTATGAAATCTGTATCCGTTGATGAGGAATGCACTATATCTTTTCACTATTCGGTTTGGACCTTGTGAAAGCCATTTAACTTCATCATTTACTTCATTTCGACTCCAAACCTATTGAATCAAAAGTAAATCGAGTAATTATAAATGTTGTGCGAAAACATTATTACTTGTCAATGAAAACTTCAATTGCATACCGTTTGGCTTAACCATTCATGAAATGATTCTGTGAACATCTTATTAATTTCTCGTCGATGTAACCTTCGGGACCGTGAACGAGCTCTCAATACTTGTTTGTACTCACTATGTTAAAAAATGGTTACTTTGTTAGAAGACAAAGAAGTTATAAGTGATGAGTATTTATCAAATTCTAGAACTTACTTCCGTAATGGTTCCATTGAATCGTGATGAAAAAGAACGTATCGATGTGCTTGGACCCATGATCTATCGTCTAATTCTGCAATTTCGACTTTGCCGATCGGTTCTCCGAAACTTTGAAATAAATAAGTTCCGGCTAAGTTATGATCTGTGAGCCCAGCATTTCTACTTGGTCTATTCATTCTTGTTTCAACATCTTCCAAATACCTTGAACAGAAAGTCATACATTCTTCTGCCAAGTAGCCTTCGGCAATTGATCCTTTCGGATAACGTTTATTGCGGCAATAAGACTTCAATTTGGAGAGGAACCTAAACATGGAATAGAACATTATCAAAAGTTGGAACTAAAGGCATTTAGGTGAATGAAGGAATAATTTGCAAATAAATTAAGACCTTTCAATGGGATACATCCATCGATAGAACACGGGTCCACCAAGTATCGCTTCACGCTGGAGATGAATTAACAAGTGCACCATAATTGTGAAGAAGGAAGGCGGGAAGATATTCTCCAGATTGCATAAAATCAGTGCGGCTCGATCTTGTAGTGTCTCAAGTTCTTGAACGTCCAAAACTTTGCCACAAATGCCTTTCATTATGTTGGACAGTTCAATTACACAAGACGTCACCTTTTTTGACATACAACACCGCGTAGCAACTGGCAGTAAGTCTTGCATCAAGATGTGATGGTCATGCGATTTTAAGCCATATAGTCTTCGATCTTTAAGACTAACACATCGAGATATATTTGATGCATACGCATCTGGGACCTTTATATCCTTCAACACCGTACAGAACACTTCTTTTTCCGTTTTCGACATTGAATAAATAGCAGGCGGTAACTGATATTTCATATTCGGAAGTGCTTGGGGATGAAGCTCACGCCGAATTCCCATGTGGACTAAATCAAGTCGACTTTGAAGATTGTCTTTTGATTTTCCATCGACATTCAAAATAGTCCCAATGATGTTCTCGCAGAAATTTTTCTCAATGTGCATGACATCAAGATTATGGCATAACATCTGATGCTCCCAATAAGACAACTCAAAAAAAAACTTCTTTTTTTCCACAACTCCGCCTCATTAGGATCATCCTCTTCGTCAGATTCATCATCAGATTCATCCCTTGATCTTCTATTTCTTTGCGGCTTGGCCGGTTGATTCATCTTCCCATAAATAAAATTTATATCTTTCAACATGAATAATATTTCGGATCCACTGGTCTGCGATGGAGCTTCTTTGAACTCTTCAGTACCGTCAAACTGAGCACTCTGATATCTAAATCTATGATTTTCTGGTAACTACCGACGATGCCCCATATAAGAGAACTTCTTCCCATTATATAACCATTTCGAACATGTCTGCGCAGCACAACAAGGACAAGCATAACGTCCCCTAGTACTCCAACCAGATAAATTAGCATAAGCCGGGAAGTCATTAATAGTCCACATCAAAGCTGCACGTAAGTTAAAGTTCTCTTTTCTCATTGCATCGTATGTCTCAACACCAACCCATAGTTGTTTTAACTCTTCAACAAGTGGCTGCAAATATATATCAATATCATTCCCGGGCCCTTTCTCTTCAGGTATAATCATAGATAAGATAAAAAATGACTGTTTCATGCAAACCCATGGAGGTAAATTGTAAGGAACAAGCACCACCAGCCAAGTACTATGCGCTGTGCTCATGAGTTTGTAAGGGTTAAATCCATCTGATGCTAGCCCAAGCCTGACACTCCGAGGATCGCGTGCAAAGCTTGGAAATTTTGAGTCAAATGATTTCCAAGCTAAAGAATCTGCGGGGTGCCTTAACAATCCATCATCGGTTCGTCCATCATGGTGCCACGTCATTGACTCGGCTGTCTTCGACGACATGAAAAGCCTTTGAAGCCTTGGTATTAGCGGGAAATACCACAAAATCTTAACCGGCTGCTTCCTTGACTGTGTATCCTGTTCGTCCTCGTTACCATCCTCTGCATTTCTTTTAATCCAACGAGATTCACCGCAGGCATGACAACACTGTTGGTTTATCCGGTCACCCCAATACAACATGCAATCATTTCGACAACTATGAATTTTGTTGTAGCCAAGACCCAAATCCTTTATCAGTTTCTTCATGTCTTTGGACGATTTAGGGATTTTCGCAAACGGGAACATTTCTTGTAGAAACTCTAACAGCATTGTCAACGAGTTTCCGATCCATCCTCCTAAACATTTCAAGCGAAAAAGACGAATACAGAAAGACAGTTTGGAAAATTTTGATCCCTCATACAGTTCTTCATTCATTTCACCAAGTAACGTGTAGAACCTTGCCGCTTCTTCATTTGGCTGTTCATCATGTACAGTTCTTCCCCCTTCGGCAAAAGTATTTCCACCAAAACTATAATCATCGGTTGCACCCATGTCAGGTGGAAATGACCCGAAACCATCACTGTGCATATTAAAAGCATCCCGCAACATGCCTTCCATGTTATAATCTCTAACATTCTGATTGTAAGCACTATGAAGATAACCTAGATTCATCGATGATGATGCTCCACTAGATGTCCACTCTCCATGAAAAATCCATTTTTTGTACCCCCGGACAAAGCCATCAACAACTAAATGTTCGTAGACAACTTCACGGTAATGCCAATTGGTATTGCAACACTTCTCACACGGGCAAAGAATCATATTCTCTTGGCTTGCATTTTGAAATGCGAAATTCAGAAAAGTTTCTACTCCATTTCGATAACCGTTGCTTACCCTTGACAATTTCATCCAACTCCTATCCATTTCGTTGTTGTTGAAGTCTAAAGTTGACAATAATTTACACGGCTAAATTGTTAATTGACAAGAATTTGATTTTTAAAACAAAAATTTCTTTAAGATTCATCATACATGGCATTGTAAGTTACGTATTCTTTAAGATTCATCATACTGGGCATTGTTACACCTGGGGAGGATCCGTTATATCTTCCAGTGAGATATAAGGCAACCCGTCAGGTTTCCAGCCTATATACTTTGAATCTTTTTTTTATCTATACAAGTATTATATAAGTTATGTAATATGTAAGTTATGTAAGTTATGTATTATGTAAGTTAAATAATTTGATGAAAGCTATGTCAGTTATGTATTATGTAAGTTAAATAATTTTATGCAAGTTATGTATTATGTATTATGTATTCTTTAAGATTCATCATACGTGGCATTGTTACACCTAGGGAGGATCCATTATATCTAACAGTGAGATATAAGGCAACCCGTCAGGTTTCCAGCCTATATACTTTGAATCTTTTTTTTTTATCTATACAAGTATTATATAAGTTATTGAATATGTAAGTTATGTAAGTTATGTATTATGTAAGTTAAATAATTTGATGAAAGCTATGTAAGTTATGTATTATGTAAGTTAAATAATTTTATGTAAGTTATGTATCATGTATTATGTAAGTTAAATTAAAATTTCAAATCGAGAATCAGTTGATGTGTGAACATATATGGCATGCATTACATTGTAGTTTTCTTTTTTAAATATTAATTGGTTTTAGTTTTTCGTTTGAGGTAGGCTGGAAAATGTTATTATATGTTTTTTTTATAATCGAAATTTGGTGTGATGTTAAATTTAAAAAGTTTTAAAATTACTTCTTTTAAAAAAAGAATTTATTTTTTATAATAAAACGTATTTAAATAATTACCAATATTATTATATTGATAACAAAATATTATTACCATTTTGGAAAACATTGAAAATATTAAATATTAAAATCAAACATTAATATAAAAAATTAGTAACTTGATTTTTATATGAAAATATATTTAAATAATGAAAAAACCATTTTAAGAATTTTATGTTGGGGGTTTGACTAAAACAAAACCGATTTCTAAAAAAAAAATTTAATTTTAGCATATTCGAATATTTAAGATGTTGGTATCAAATTATAAACCAATGTTGTTTTCATAAAATATCGGAAGCTTAATCACTACCAAAATCATCACGCTATAATAAACAGCAATATAATAAACAGTATATATACCAACCAAGCAGGATAGTAAACAGCAATTTGGATAGCAATTTGGACCGGCATTTTTGAAGATTCATCATACGTGGCATTGTCAAACCTAGGGAGGATCCATTATATCTTACAATGAGATATAAGGCAACCCGTTAGGTTTCCAGCCTATATACTTTGAATCTTTTTTTTTTGGACAGCAGTATAACAAACAGCATATATACCAACCAATCAGGATAATAAATAGCATATGAATTACCAACAAATCCAATCCAACAACATATATACCTATTAAGTTATTACCAACAAATCAAATCCAACAGTTGCAGGAGCAGTAGGCAGCAGTAACTGAAATACAAACAACATATGAATGAACAAGTGATATTGATTAATAATGCTATTTACTAAAAACTAATACTCACATTATTTGACTGAAAGAAAAATAGTCAATTCAGTAGTCGAACTAAGTCCTCTTCAATTCTACTCACTTGCAAAGTACAGATACCTTTCTCAATACAAATCTGTAACAAATACGTATGAAATTTATTAAAACAAAAGTCTATTCACATACATTATTAAACACTAATATGAAATTTTATACAAATATATGTATATGTATTACACATATATTCAAATTAGTATTCTTATTTTATATCACTTTTTTTTAATACCTATTACTTTTATTATACATACTGTTCATATCCTTTACAATAATCTATATATAGTCCAACTATTAATAAGCACATAAATTTAGAATGCCGATTGCTAACTAATTTGCTGCTTATAATTTTCTAAACTAAAAATTGTAATGTTAATTTAGGAGGAAAGTATAATTGTATTACCTACTTAGACTAATTTTCAAGTTTCATAAAATATAATTACCAAATTCAATCAATTTTCGTAGAACAATCAAATACATCTCATGCATTTCCTGCTTATGTTTATCAGAGTGAGCAAATGGATAAAACTTAACATTGTTTAAACAGAAGTATTTCATACAAAAGTGAAACATTGTCTTTTGTTCTTAAAATATGTTAAAATGTTTAATTTTAAAATCTTTAAAGATATTATTTTCTTTTATATTTCAATGCAGTAGTCACCTTTTGCTTCTGAAAGCAAACCTAACTAAATAGAAAAAAAAGCGAAAAGCAACAACCAGACACCAATAATATTTAATTGAACTCAGTGCAACTAAAATATGCTGAACAGGTAATAAAGTAAAAATGCACAACAACCAAAAATTTAACAACAACCAAAAATTACAAGAATTAAATTTAATTTATAACAAATTTGTAACATTTTTTAACAATTAAATTTTATATTGTGTTTATGTTAATCTGTATATCGTTCCATACCTTTAACTTAGTTAAATTAGAACCAAGTTGTTAATGTACTTGATGTATTTTTTGTTGACATTTGAGCTGATAAATCAACTTTACCAAGTGTGCAAGTTTAGTTTAGTTTCAATGTAAGTAGTGGTAGTAGGTAGATGTTTAGGTGAAATTTGTTTGTTTTTTATCACCCTATTATATGTAATGGCATTATGCCTCAATTTGAAGTTAATGAAAATACACATTTTCTTCTTCATTTTTTTTGGCTTTCACTCAAGCAAATAGCTTAAGCTTCATATCTGATTTCTTTTGTTTGCTTAAGAAGCATCTAGGCTTCAAGCTCAAGTTTCTGTCTTTGTAATTCATCATCATTCTTAGTTCCAACACAGCCACGCATCCTAGGCTTAAAAAATTCAATTACAACTTTCACAGCTATAGGCTTCAAATCACAACATTCTTAGCAAAATGAAAAGAAATCAAACAAAGCAGAATTACAGCATTTAAATTTATCAATTTGCAGCAAAAAAGGGATATATATACAACATGATCTACTTAACAAGCTCCAGCAATGCTAAAACAATACCTAAAATCTTATTATATTATAAACAAAGAAAGTCACAATTCTAATTTTTTTCAGAGATTAATCAATAAAATATGAAAAAGAAAACCATATGTTTGACATATTCAAGTAGGATTAGTATTGAATTTCATAAACAACCTTAAAGGAAATAGATATTCAGAATCCGAAACCATTTTTAGTTTCAACCAGAACATTGGCACATGTTATGAATTGATTAACTTTAGCAACTACTGTAAAACGAAAATTTAAACCAATCAAATCGCTTAAACAACATATACATACCTCTAGAAATGAAGACAACCCCTAGAAATGTCAGAAATGGTGCTGCCAACTTCTTGAGATCAAATACCAGAATCAAACAGCCCCAAATATCTTCTTATCTACAAACATCATTTTATAAAACAATAATGGTTAGATTCTTGTCATTAAGAAACATTAATCAAACACATAACTAAATTTCAATATAATTCAGTTTTTATTGATTTTATATAAAAGGAGATAAAAATATTTTCATAATCGAAAATAATAAAATAAATGAAAAATAAAATGGTATAAATATCAAAAGTACAAGTGAATTAACTTACATTCTTGGTTGGTGAAAATGTAGAGGTGAAACGATTGCTCTCAATACTGCTTATTCATCTTGTTCAGTTTGCTGTCAAGGAATCAGATTCAGTAAAAAAAACTTTTCAAGATAGACTATAAGATTTTGATCCATTAAAAGGAAACTACTACAATTTTTGGATAAATTTAATAGAAGAAATAAAAATAAGAAAGATGAAAGTATACCTGTTAACATGTTATTGGTAAGAGAAAATGTTTGGAGAGAAAGTCAATTTTTCAATAACACCTGAAACATATAATTAAATTAATCAAAATTTACAAATAAATAATCCAAAACTTGCAAACAGCACCACAAAACTTAATAAGGGAGAGGAAGCTAGTTGATCTATTGAAAACTTTCGGATTGTTTTTGTTATATTCAACCTGTTCTGAAAACAGAAGACACAAATTTAGTCATATGGACCAAACTTTGAATGGTAAATGCTGCTGATGAAAAACATTCACGCTTCTTGAAGAATGAATATGAAAAGTATTACTGTCAAATGCAAACAATATCCAGCATAAAATGGTGCGATGTACTTCATTTTATTTAGCATAAAAAATATATTCATATGAAATTCAAAATATATAGGGCACAACAGTATTAGCTCATCTTAAGGTTTTCTGACAGACTCTGTCTGTATTGGGCATTTGAAGTGCAATTTTAAGCTTGCAGCTAGTAAAAAGCTTCAGAGCAAAGCAAGGATCATCTTGCAAAAGATTTAGTACGAAACAGAAGCATTTTGCTTTTTCAATAAAATTAAGCAATTGAAACACTAATATAGTAAAAGAGTAAAGGAGCTTATCTTGAGGAGGGTAGAAAGGAAGTAGCTGAGACCAAACTACTATGTTGTAAACTTGAATAAGAAGAATAAAAAGTTTCTTTACAAAACCAGGGTTAAAGTAATATGATTTGTTTGTTGAATGAATAGGATGGTGGGCTTATCCCACTAACTAACTTGGTCTTAAAAGAAAACATGGTTAAGGCCACCAAAGGATGCTTCAAAGGCACTAAACACTGATGTTAAGACAAATACAAATTCTAGTTCTTTAAATAGTAGCAAAGAATGACAAAAGATGTTGACTGTGAAAAAGATACTGATGATGTCGATTCTAGCAGGAATGTGAGGCATTACTTTTGAACCATTAGCACAGTGAGTGAAAGAGGAGTTACTATTTGAACCATTAGAGAAAGTTAATGTTCAGACTAAGAACTTCTTAAACGAAACGGATGAAAGTTGGGTCATTCTTGGCGACTTTAACCAATTCTTAAACGAAAAGGCCAAATTATCACTAAAGCATTTAGATGTATAAGGGAATTCAAGCTTTCAAGATTGCTTTGCAATCGTAAAACCTCAAAGGTAGTTCTACGCATGGACAAACAATAGAGAAGGAGCAACTAATTTAAAGTGCAGGAATACAGTAATGTTAGAAATTAAAAACATTCAGGCTTCTTGAAGAATGAATATGAAAAGTATCGGGGTCAAATGCAAACAATATGGAAGAGGTTGTTTACTCTCAAAACTAACAGTATAAAAGACTTACCCGTCGGTCGATGGAGACGGCGACTCGCGACGAGGCAGATGGAGGCGAACGCGATGGCAGAATGGACAATCGAGGGCGCCGTTTTGCTAAAAAATCGAGGCGAACACGAAGCAGGAGATGGTCAGATTCGATTAGAGCTTCTGATTTTTTTGGGAAATTAGGGATTGGGAAAATAGGTGAAGACTTAGGCATTTCGTGAAAACAACTGAGTAAAAACAAACACAAACAAACGGTGTCGTTTTGCTACAAAATTCTTAAACTTTGCGGCGTTTTTTTATAAAGCGCCACTATTGCTTACTTATAGCGGCGTTTTTCTATAAAGCGCCACTAAAACTTTAACTTAAAATTAGTTTTTTCAGATTTTAATAGATTTTTATAGATTTTTTAAATTTTATAGATTTTTTAAATTTTATTATACATAAAGTTTACCTACTGATAATTTAATATATAAAAAATTTAAAACATTCTGATAATTTAATATATTAAAAAAATTATCTCTTTTACCATTATATAATAAATTATTTAATATATAATTTCAAAAATAATAAGTCATATACCCAAAACAACTTTAAAAGTATTTTAATAATAGTATTTTAATTTTTTCATTTTTTACATATATTTTTTTAATGTTGGTAGTTCTAAATTTTTTATACATGTCATTAATTTTTTAAAATTTTTTTAACAATTACATTACAATTAAATTTTATTTTAATTAATATAAAGAAATTACTTAATTAATAGATCAAATAGTTTAAATTTAAACCCTAAGTCAAACCCTAAACCCAAAAAACCCTAAATTCATAAAATATGTATCCATAAACTCTAAACCATAAACCCTAACTCCTAAACTCGTAACCCTAAACACAAGTCCCTGAAATCTAAATTGTAACCAATCAAAATAAAAAATAAATTTATTCTTATTCCTAAATTAAATTAGTGTTTGCAGTTTAGGGGTTTATGGTCGAGTATTTCGAGTAATGATTTAGGGTTTAGAATATAAATTCGATACTTAAAGTTTAGGGTTTAGACTGTGCAGGGTTTACATTTTAGTGTTTACCGTTTAGGGTTTATGGATTAACAGATGCACAGTCAGATTTAATTTATAGCATATATTTTTATAATTTTTTAATGATTAAATGAAATTTGATATCCTGTCTTCGTTTAATAAACCCTAAACCCGTGAACCTTAAACCATACACCCACAACAAACCCATAAACCCTAAACCCTAAACTTATAACCCTAAACCCTAAATTTTAAATCATAGATCTTAAACCCTAATTCCTAAATCTTGAAATACTGAACTCGAAACTCATAACCTTTATCCTCTATCCCATAAACCCTAAATCATAAACTATAAAACCCTAACCCCTGACCCTTAACCTATTAACCCCAAACCCTTAACCATTTACCTTTAAACTCATTAACCCTAACTTTTAACCCATGAAACCCTAACACATTCCCCTTTAAACCTTAAACCGCAAATCATAACCCATAATCCCTAAACAAATAGTAACTCCTAAACCTTACACCCTAATCCCTAAACATTAAAATAGTAACTCCTAAACCTTACACCCTAAACTATAAACCATAAACCCTAAACAATAATAAGAATTAATTCAATATTTTAAAATTAATACTATCTCTTTTACGATTATATAAGAAATTATTTAGTATTTTTTTCATTTTTAACAAATATTTTACTCTTAAATAATTTAAACTAGAATCATAATTTTAATGTATTAAAATTAATGTTATCTCTTTTACAATTATATAATAAATTATTTAATATATAAATTTAAAAACAATCACTCATATATAACCAAAAAAACTTTCAAATTATTTGCGGCGTATTTAAAGAAGCGCCGCTAATACTTAGACTTTTAGCGGCGTTTTTCGAGAAGCGCCACTAATACTCAGACTTTTAGCGGCGTTTTTCGAGAAGCGCCGCTAATACTCAGACTTTTAGCTGTATTTTCCAAGAAGCGCCGCTAATACTCAGACTTTTAGCGGCGTTTTCCAAGAAGCGCCGCTAATACTCAGACTTGTAGCGGCGTTTTTCAAGAAGCGACGCTAATACTCAGACTTTTAGCGGCGTGTTTCAAGAAGCGCCGCTAATGCTCAGACCTTTAGCGGCGTTTTATGAAAAAACGCCGGTATATATCATTTTTAGTGGCGTTTTGGATATAAACGCCGCTATTGCTCATTTTTTGGCGGCGTTTTCGTACAAACGCCGCTAATGTATAATATTTGCGGCGTTTTTATTTAAAACGCCACAAAAAACGCCGCTAAAAGTCTGTTTTGGTGTAGTGTAAAAATAATAAGAGGAGAAATTTCAAAATAAAAATAAAAAAATCTTTAAAAAGCTGATATATTTTAAAATCTCAAAAACTTTTTTTTTATTTTGATGTTTTTTGTGTTCAAAATCTTTAAAATTTTGAATTTGTTCTTTTCATTTAGTTTTTACATGTGTTTTAAATCCTAACAATCTAATTGATTTTTGTTTTTCCCATAAAGTTTAAATTAGATAATGTTATTAACAATAATATCAAAATTTAGATTAAAATTGTTATTAAAAAATATTTATAATAATAATTTAAAAATAAAATAAATAATAATAATTATTTTTGTCAAATCAAAGGTTCTGGTTTTATATATTATATAGGTTAATTAATTAAGATTTGTTATATTTTATTTAAAAAATTATTTCTAAAATTATTGATTTTATAATAATTTTAAATTGATTAAATAATTTGTTTAACTTTGATTCGATTTTATTTTATTTTAAAATTAAGAAGCCAAATTTATGTCAAGCCTAAAACATATAAATAATTTGAATCTAAAATGAATTGGTTCAAAAATAAACTCATGTATTAAATTAAACGAGAATAACTAGATATGAAATGATCATAACCTCGAATGGTTCAAATTCAAAATGATCTGACTCGAAAAAATCAACCATCAAACTTAAAATGACTTGAACCAATAATAATGTAAATTTAAATTGTTTTAAATTTAAAATTACTCGAAATCATAATTAACTCAAACCCAAAATTGAAACTGATTTGAATCAACTCCACCATCCAATTTAAAGGTCTAAATTATTTATAGACAATTTTGAAGATTATGTGATGTATTGGAAAGATTGCGTTTGGAAAAAAAAAATGTCATTGTCTCCACGATAAAAATTAGATTAAGCATAAAGTATGATGGGAGTTTGTTATGAATATATAGATGCATTATTCTTGTTAGATTAGGTAAACAAAATTATTTAGAAAATATATATAAAACAAACCTAAAGAATTTTTTTTTTAGAAACAAACATCAAGAATCAATCTTTAAAAAAAATGGTAGTTTAAGCTATTTAATTTTTTAAAAAAATTTTATAAAATTATTATTTATAATATTTTTTTAAATGAAATTAGAGTTCAATTAACTCGTAACACCAATTCAATCATAAGTTTATAAGTTATATAAATATAAATATAAATTATTTTTTGAGGTAGGCACTTAACCCAGAAAGCCATTACTAGACATATTAAAATAATATATTAATCTTTTATTTGAACGAATTAATTTTTTATTTTTCATTCCTACCACATACGATATTATCTCTCCCAAAAATCTTATTCTCATGTAAGTTTTTTGTTTTTTTACACATCAACCATTCTTTTCATTCCCATAAATAGGCATACTCTCTTTTTGTCTTTTCATCTACTTATAACCAGCACCACATTCAACATTTTTGTTTTCCCACATCAACAATTTGTTCTTTTTCATTTCATTATTTATTTGATGTAGGCTGTTATTTTAGGGGTAAATCTTGATACTCATAGGTGTCCAGTTTTTTGTGGGATTTATTTCTCCACAAAATTTATATTCAAGATTTATTGGAAAATATATACAAAGATTAGACTTGATCTCAAGTTTAAAGTACGGTTCGTGCACATACATGCAAAATTTGATTCCTAAATGATAAGATATGACTAAACTTAACATTGACTTCGATGTCAAGGCCAATCTTATTTATCAGAGATCTCTGAAAGAATTTTGTACTTGCATCGATATAGGTTCACATATACTATATCCGGGTGAAGTCAATGTAAATTTGTACAATAAAACCTTAAACCCATTAATGTCAAATCTAAAAAAAAACTTCATTATCAAATTTATCTCCTCAAAATTTAAACTCTTAAGTTTACAAATTTTGTCAAGCAAGTTTTTGTATTTTGGAATTTTTATGTTACTGGTATTATTAATAGTTTTAGAAATTTTTATGTTTTATTGGATGCCATTTTTATATTGTTGAATTTCGTTACCATGATTAAGAAAGTATTATTGAAAATTTCTGATTGTAATAGAATTTTTCCTAATGTTAATTAGTAAGTTAACAATATTTATAATTTCAATTGATAAGATGATGAATCAATTTATTGCACGAATCTATTATAATGGATCAATTACGATGACTAATATAGTATGCTCGTTTTTGAATTGGACAATTTGGTAACGCAATGTTTAAGATGGATGTCTCGTTGCAGGAAATGAAACTAATGATTCGTAGGAAAATTAGAATTGGAAGTACGAAAAGGATATCCAGTTTAAAGTATAGATGGCAAGGGCCTATGAGAGGTGGTGTTCATTTTGTTGCAAGCATGTTTAATGATGACGATGATGTCTATGTTGAGACCATGGTGTTTTGACACTGGCAAACAAGCAATTGCTCCGTTGAGATATACGTAGAGGTCAAAGATGTAGAATATGGGTACAAAGTTGATGATTATCCATTCGTATAAACATTCCTTCGTTTCCAAAATCAATTGGAAAATCGCCTAAACTTCCAATATTTTCCTACTCAAGAATTGATAATGCTTGAGATGTACAAGGTGTTTCAAATGATGTTGAATTTATCATTGTCAACACCAACAAGATCGATTCACCATATCAGTCATCAATACTTTCAAATAAATTGATTCAATCAGATCACACAAAGATGCCTACAACCTTAGTAGGAGACACCGAAAGGTGGAAGAATAGGACATTATGAACTCAAATATCGATCCTTGAAATAGATTTTCCCTTCCAATCGATAAGTTGGTTATAGCAATCGAGGATCCCTCAAATCGCCAACTCTTCCTCTCATAGTCGATCCTGGTATCACCTGCAAATCGACCCTTTTCAAATTTCCATCCACGTGGCACGTACTCGTAATTTAAGACTTCGACACCCTTACGATCTGAAAAGCCCAACTTGAATTAACTGCTTCAATCATGTGGGTCGTTTAAATCTGATCACTATCTCCCTTGACGGAATCCAACTAGCTTTTTCCAATTGAACACGCCAATTTGTTCACAGGATTTTGAATACAACACCGCTGACTCAACTTCCCAACTGTATGCCAAACGACTCCAACCCACCGCGAGCTTTTTGAATTGAAATCAAATCAACTTTGAGGGACGAATTTGTACTATCTCATATACCAAAGAGATAGCGAATACCGAATTGTAAAGTCTTTAATATGGGTTTATATCTCACGATTACTTTGTCAAAGTGATAACCGGGCTAAGGCTAAAAAAGATTTAGTTAATTATGAAAAAAAACATGCTTCGAAAGTGGTTTTGTGGAACTGTGAAAGGTGGAAAGGGAAAGGGCCTTGGAAGGAAATTAAACCAAAAAACTAAAAGTTAAAGAAAAAAAATGAAAGAACAGAGGTGACGCAAGATGAGAGAAAAGAAAAAAAAATAAAGAATTTATTAAATACCAAAAGTAAAGTGTGTTTAATTGGTTGTAGTCGCTAAATATTTATACACATTTTTAGTGCTAAAATTTAGCTAAATTTTTGCTAAATATTATCACTAAATAATTCTATATACTATCACTAAATAATTCTATATATATATATATAATTTTCTAAAATTTTGAAAAGAAATTTAAAAGAAATATTTGACAACTTCATAAATGGTATTGGTATCACTTCCAAAATTTAAAAATGTTAACAAAATATTCCTAATTTTTTTTTTTGTAGAAAATAGAATTTCAAACTAAATATTAGTAATTTTCTGCAGAAAGCAAAATAACCGTTAGAAATTATTATTTCAGGAAACAAAAAAAAAATTGTTTTTTCTTTTTTTATTTCTAAAATTTGGAACATATTTGTAGTTTTTAATTTTAATTTAATTTTTAAAATCTTATTTCATTTCTCGGAAACTAATTTTTTCAATTTTTTATGAATTTTAAAATAAATTTTTAAAAATTTTCAATTTTTTGGATTTTTTTACTTCTTGAGAACCTTTTAGAATTATTTAGTATACATACGGTGGAAATTCTTAACTTTAAAGTTATGATTTTACCATGTGTTTTAAGTTGTATTTAAATAAATAAATAATAGAACATATGAAAAAAATCTCAACTTGTTTGTAGAGTTAAAAATTTTCACTTTCAATATACTAAGTAGTTACCATTTTAAATTTCTTTTATAGGTTTTAATATTTTTTATTTTTATTTTAATTTTTAGGAATTTTTTTATCCATAAATTTTAGGAATTTTTAAATGTTATATATATATATATATATATATATATATAGAAATTCAACTAACTCGTTTGGTGACACAACAAAGAATTTGGATATCGAGAAATTGACGCGATCACAAATTTTAGTTTCTGGCAGTTTCGAATAATTACGAAGGTAGTTGATGTGGCTGAGAACGAGAGTGATGATTTGTTGTTCTCTACATATAATCCGGTTGAAGGTGAATTCGTGTCGGATGTCAGGCATGTGCTGATTTAGAGAAGAATCTCATCCTCTTTTGGTCTTTAGGACTCAAATGGTTTGTAGAATGTTTGAGGCAAGGTTGGTGGCAGAAGGTTACAGTCAGATGGAGAGAATTGATGTTTTCTCTCCTATTTAAGTATTATTGGCCCTTGTTGCATTATACAACTTTGATTTGAAGACTGGAAGTCTTTCAGTTTTCAAGTTCAAGCATGACTTAGACTCGGTTAAAGTTCTACAAAATTCGAGTTAGGCCTGTGACGGGGCATGGAAAAGGAGGCGTGATAAAAATGAGTAAAGGTGGAGATTTTTGGGGTGTGCCTCGCATTTAGACGAGAATCGATGAGCAACTGAATGAGGCCCAAAATAGGCCCGACGTCAGGACGATGTGGCAGTTTTTGGCAATGGACATGGCAACGATGTCATGATGAGAAAAGTCAGGATGTTATACAGCCACGTTTTGTACAGCTCAACAAGACTTCTTCTCTTAGTTAGACTTTGATTACTTCAAGGTTATTTTAGTCGTTTTGGCCTTTGGTATTGAGCCTATTTAAAGGGCTTTTATAACCTTGATTTAGACATGCCAACCAACAAGGGCTTTTCTTTGAAGGCGATAAGATGTAGTCACAAATGAGTTTTGGTGAGAGTTTTCATGGTAACTATGGAGAGAATGTAACACCCCTTACTCGTGTTCGACGTCGGAACAGGGTACGAGGCATTACAGAAACAAAACACATACAGTCGTACTAAACCGAGACATAAAATTTACATCCAAATTTAAAAATTTTTAATTTTTATCACACCCTCATTCAACCTAGTCATGCATCTCATAAATTGCATCATCATAAACACATATAACTTGATCAATAATAGCTAACATCAATGGCCTTATACAAAATGAGCTATCAAATAACATAGGCCATCATTTTAGGCCAAATCAATTATGACACATAACAAAACAACCAAGTCCTCTATACATGCCATAATTCAAAATATTAATTTCAAAATACCAAAAGAGTGTTGATAGTGTGAATGGATCTTCGACAATCTCCGAATCCCGAGCTAGCTTGGTGACACTATAAAACAAGGGAAAAGAGAAAGGAGTAAATATATAGCTTAGTAAGTAAGTATGTAAATAATAAACAATCTATTAACATGACTTTAACAATCCTCATAATATGTTCTCAAGATAATGCAATCATAATTACACATAGTTCCACCATTTACTCATGTTCATCTTAAGCTGTCTACTTGAGTCACAGTCACTAAATTATTTATATCTCGAGCTACAGAACTCCAAATTAAGATCCGTTAATTTTTCCTGAAACTAAACTCAAATATCTTCTTACCGTAAAATTTTCAGAATTTTTGGTTTAGCCAATAAGTACAGTTTAATCTTTAAAATATCCCATGTTTTGTTGTCTGATAGTTTCGACCTTTCTTCACTAAAAATTAATTATCTCATTGTACAGAACTCAAATGATGTTACTGTTTGTTTCTATTGAAAATAGACTCATTAAGAAATTCAAGGATATAAATTTTATCCCATTATTATTTTTTTACAATTTTTAATTAATTTCCAAAGTCAGAATAGGGTATTCCGAAATCATTCTGACTCTATCTCACCAAAATTCAAATATCTTAGAATATAAAATTATTTTGCTTACACCGTTTCTTTTATGCGAAAATAGACTCAATAAGATTTAATTTAATATCTTATTAAAATTCTAATTCAATTTCCACCATTTTTGGTGATTTTTCAAAGACACATAATTGCTGTTGTCCAAAACTGTTTTATTTCTAAATTTCATTCTCTCATGTTTTCTATATAGTAACTTTCATTGTAACACTTACTCCGTATCAATCTTACCAAAGTTCGATCACATATCGAGCACATTGCTCATAAGTTTACGCACATATACCTACACTTATTCATCACATAATCACAGTCATTTACACTTAGTCATTTCCCATTGAACACATCAGAATATTAACGGATGCATCGAAATATTGCACATAGTGCCACACTTGTAGCCAAAGCTACTTCACATCAGTTATCACACACAGGCTCGTTCTCGAGCTATTCACATAAGAGTCTCGATGCAATCCAAAGTCATCAATCAAAAATGACTTTACTTGTTGCACAAGTAACCAGGCTTAATTCACAAAAAAAAAAAAAAAACTATTCTTCAAGTCTTTAATTTCAATTCAATTGGTTTTCATGTTTTGGGTTTTAATTTATCTAAATGTTATCAAAATAGATAAACGAATACTTTTATTCTAAAATTTTCCAACTTTGAAAATAGAAAAAATTAACAATAGCATAGTGCGTGAAATTACGGCACTATTCCAACCACAAAAACAACCGAACAATTAACTTTATCTTTAAATTGGTAAACGCAATTCTGTGAAATGTTGTTAAAAGAGTTTTGGTTCATAACTCATGCTTTTAATACCAACTTATTCATTTTCTTTATTATTATTACAAACAGAGAGAGAGTTTTCAATTATCCGAAAATTTTATGACTTTGCTATATTATACAGTCAACACAAGGAAATTTCAAATATTTTGAAGGGTTAAACTCCGAGAAGAGATGATAATGATGATTAGGAAGCATTCTTATCATAAAAAGAGGGGAAAAAATGTTGAAATTTTACTCATTGAAGAATTTTCTGTACAGGAAATATTGATTTTTATATATCTATATTGATGTAACTTGAATATTTGATTTTTTTAATTTTAAATTCAAGAACATATAATTAAATTAAATGAATATTCTTGTTAATCATGTACTATTTTAAGTATGGGTAAACTATACAAATAGTCACTTAACTATATATATATATTTTTTTTATAGACACTTAAAATAAAAAATTTGCAATTTAAGCACCAACGTTACATAGTTCGATAATTTTTGTCACTTTCGTTAAAATCACAAACAACAAGATAAAGTGACAGTTAAAAGAATTGATATAATTAGGCACTTAAAATAAAAAAAAGTTTGCAATTTAAGCACTCACGTTACATAGCTTGGCCATTTTGGTCATTCTCGTTAAAATCACAAACAATAAGATGAAGTGACAGTTAAAAGAATCGGTATATTTAGAGGTGAGCGTTCGATCGAATAGAATAATTTTTTTTTGAGTTAATCGAGTTGATAAGTCCTCTTTTATCATCCTAATTCGATTTGAAATTTTTTTGAATTGAGTCGAGTGAAATGGAGTTTGACTTGAGTTGAATCGAAAAAATTAAACATGTGAAATTAAAATCTTATTACAGTATAACTAATTCTTGAAAACTTTTTTTTTGAATATTAATCGGCTAAATTTTATTAACAAAAGAAATTAGAAACATATTTGGGCTTTTTGTTTTTTCTTTGGGATAAACCTAAGGCCTGCTATAACCATTTGGTTAGGCCGAAATGAAAACATAATAACAACAAACATCAGACTCCTAGGGAAAGCAAAAATTAAGACTAAAAAAAAAGAAAAAGGAAACCTCGAAAATTGAAAAAGTAGCCGATTCTCAATATCTGGGCATCATTTCGTGGTACCTTTTCTTCTTCGTCCAGTCCCATCCATCGTCAGACGATAGCCGCTTCATATCCTCCATTTTGCTATCTGTTGCTCCTTACCTTTCTTTGCATCATTTCAATCTGGAGATCTTCTCCATCTACCTTCCGGGAATGCTTATGGGTTGTGCAAATCCCCTCCTCCTAAGTACGCTCGTTCTTCTCTTTTTAAAGCTTCCTCTGCTATTCTTTATGCCATCTTTTTTTCACTCCTGTTAATGAACTGAAATTCGATTTTTAGAAATTGCTTCGATAATTCCTGAATATCCCTGATTATTGCGCTAATCACTAATTTGTCTATCTTGTTTGTTTGGCATTTCTTAATGACTGTTCGTGAGTCCCCCTTTATCTTGACTGATTGAAAGCCCATTGAGATTCCAAGCTTGACTGCATGAAGTCTGGCATATGCTTCTACTGAGAAGGGAGATGAAACATTTGAGTTTGGGATAGTCTCTGTTTTAATGATTCCTCCTGTTCGATCCATAGCCACTAGACCCGCCATCGACTTGTTACTTCTTTCATTGAAGGCAGCATCGAAATAAATCGTTGTCTCTGAAGTTGTATCTTGCTGGTTCATGTTTGTGAATATGTTTAAGGTACTCTTCCCTTACTGTATACCATCAATCTCTGCTATATATCGCATTACACTCGTTGATAACTCCTTTGCTGATTCGGTTTTCTTTTCATGAATGAGTCTGTTTCTTGACCCCCACATTAGCCATATTGTGCTGCAAAATAGTCGACATTGTTTGAGGCTGCTTCTTCCAAAAACCCAGGTAATCCATTCATAGAAATTCTGAATTGTGAAGTTATTAACCAAGGCTAGTTTTAAGAGTTGCCATACCTCATTTGTTGCAGGGCAGAATCTGAAAACGTGACCAATATCCTCTTCCCCAGATCTACACCGAGGACAGACCGTATTATCAACTATTTTCTTTGATCTAAGATTAACAAGCGTAGGTAGATAGTTCCAAGAGGCTCTCCACATTGTAATCAGAATCTTAGATGGTAGTTGTAAATTCCATAGCCTTTTGTAGAAATTTTTTAGATCAGTCTGTAATAATAGGTCATTAGAATCCAAGCTAGCATTTTGTAATAGTTTGTAAGCACTTCTGACTGAGAAATCGCCAGAAAGCTCTCCCCTCCATACCTAAAAGTCTGCTCCTGGATTCTTCGCCAAAGGAATTTGCAGGATCTTTTTGGCAATGTCTGCTGTGAAGGTATGTTCCACTAAATCTGTTTTCCACTCACTATTTGCTGCATCAATTAAATTCGCGACTAATTTCACTTCATTATCGTTTCGATGACCCCATCCATCTACCTCCTTCCCTGGTATCCAATGGTCGTCCCAAACAGAAATTTCAATTCCCCGTCCTACTCTCCAACTCATTCCAGTGCGAAGCAATCCCTTGGCAGCCCACATACTCCTCCAGGTAAGTGATGGTAAGTTACCTAATTGCGCATTCAAGAAGTCTGAATTTGGATAATACTTGGCTTTAAGAACTTTTGCTAATAATGAATCCGGATAATTAATTAATCTCCAACCTTGTTTGGCGAGCAAAGCGATATTAAACTGGCAAATGTTTCGAAAACCAAGACCACCCTCTCTTTCAAAGTACAAAATTTCCTCCATTCACACCAGTGAATACCCTTTTTTCCCATGTCCTTTCTGCCACCAGAATTTGGCCATGATAATCTCAATCTCAGCACATAACGTTTTAGGTAAAAGGAAACATGCCATCGTATAAGTCGGAATGGCTTGCAGGATCGACTTAATAAATACTTCCTTCCCCTCTTGCGATAAATGTCTCGTACTCCAATGGTCAATACGCTGCTTCATTCTGTCTTTCAAGATCTGAAATAACTCATTTTTCTTCCTTCCCACCATGTTCGGCAACCCTAAATATCGCTCTGGATTATTCGAACTTTTTACTCCTAATGTGCTAATCACCAAACTTCTTTCCGTCTCTGAAGTATTTTTGCTGAAAAAAGTAGTTGAGTTATCAAAGTTATCGCATTGTCCGGAACATCTTCTATACTTTCTGAGAATTTCCTTTAGAACGGTAGCTCCTCTATTTGATGCTTCACTAAATAAAATGCAATCATCTGCAAAGAGTAAATGTGAAATCTTCGGTCCACTCCTACTAGCTTTGACCCCTTTCAAGATGTCTTCATGTATTTCCAGCCGCATTAAACTCGATAAACCTTCTCCGTACACAAGAAACATAAATAGACTAAGTGGGTCTCCTTGGCACAATCCCCTAGTTGGCCGGAAATTCTCCTATTTAAAACCATTGATAACCACCGAATAAGAAACAGATGTTATGCACTCCATAATAGTTTCTATCCAACTAGACGCAAAGCCCATTCGAATCATAACCTCTTTTACAAAATTCCATTCCACTCTATCGTATGCCTTACTCATATCGAGTTTAACTGTCATGAAACCTCTCCTCCCCACTCTCTTCAGTTTTAGTGTGTGAAGAATTTCGTAAGCAAGAAGAATATTGTCTGAAATCAATCTTTTAGGTACAAAAGCGCTCTGAGCCGTATCTATGCACTTCTCAATAACTCCTCTTAGTCTATTTGCGATAGCTTTTGCCATAATTTTGTAAATTACATTACAGAGACTGATTGGCCTAAACTGTTTCATATTCATTGGGCTTGCAATTTTAGGGATGAGTACTATATGTGTGGAGTTTACCTGTTTAAAATATTTTTCTTCATTCAGAGTTTGTAAACATAATCTGTTGACTTCGTCTTCAACGATATGCCAACACTTTTGATAAAATATTGCCGGAAAACCATCCCCCCTGGGGCTTTTGTAGGTCCCATCCCAAATGTTGCTACCTTCATCTCTTCCTTTGTGTAGGGTGCCATGAGAATCTGATTATCCTCTTCAATTATGCATTTTTTGATTCCTGACAGCAAATAATTACAACATTCCCTTCTTCTGATCCGAACAGGTTCTGAAAATAGAATCTTGTAATGTTTTCTATGTCATGAATGTTCTCTGTTTCCCTTCCATTCTCATCTTGTATTTCTGGATCGTGTTCTTTTTTCTTCGATATATGGCCTGACTATGAAAAAAAGCAGTGTTTTTGTCCCCATGTCTCAACCAATTTATACGCTCTCATTTCTCCCAATACCGTTCATCTTTGTCAATTTCCAGATTCAGTTGAATTTTAGTGTCGATCAACTCAGCCAAATTTTGATCATCTCTGTCTTCTACTAGAATTTCTGAAAGTCTGCTATTGAGAAATGCCTTTCGTTTCTTCCGGTCCGCTTGAATTCTATTAGCCAATCTTCTCAATCCAGTCTTCAATTTGTCTAATTTCAGCAGCAAATTGCCTGGCGACGATTCCCAGATACGTTTAACTTCATCGTCAAAAGTTTCCTCCATTATCCACCATGCTTCGAATCTAAAGTCTGCTACTTTAGCCCCCCGTTCTTCCCTTCTTGTGTTCACTAGTAGGGGCAGTGATCAGAAAAAGAATGAGTTAAATGTTGAATTAAACCTTCGGGAAACATAATCTGCCAATCTTCATTTGCAACTCCTCTGTCAAGCCTTTCACGTATATTGGTCTCAGGTAGATTTCCCCTCTCCCATGTAAACCATCTTCCAAAAAATCCCATGTCCATTAGACCACATTCAGCTAAAACTTTTCTGAAAACCTCTATTTGTCTTTCATCTCTGGGTACCCCTCCCTTTTTTTTTCAAAGCCGCACATAATTTCGTTGAAATCCCCACAAACGAACCATGGGAATCTCTCTCCTGTATATAAGCTTTTTAATTTATCCCATGAATTACTTCTATCTCGTTCATACGGGGACCCATAAAAACCAGTGAACCTCCATTTACCTCTTGTCTTTTCATCGTCAATCACCTCATCTATATGTCTTTTAAAAAATTGTCGAAGTGTAACACTCACCCCCTGTTTCCATGCCAAACATAACCCTCCTCTAGTACCCTCTGGATCAACTTCAATTCCATTAACATACCCACAACGGTATCGAATTCTTTCCCTTTTACTTCTACAAATCTTTGTCTCCATGAAGAAAACAATTTGGGGATTTTAAAACTTCAGCATATACCGAAGTCTTCGAACTGTTCGTGGACTCCCCAATCCACGAACGTTCCAGCTCAACGGCGCTATTGCGACCAGTCGGCTTGCCTCTTGGCGGCCGCCGATATAAATTGGTTACCTTCTGATACGAACCTGATTTCGTGAATTGATCCAGTCGTAAGATTGCCCGATCGTTAAGCAAGAAGGTTCCGTTTGGATTCGAAAAGGATTTATAAAGTTTGATTTTTAAAAGAGTGGTAAACAAAAAAAAGGGCTCGATAGAGGGGTGGTTATGGATTAAAGAGGCTCGACGATGAAAGAAATGGACAAGTCGGGTTATAGGATGATCGGTAACTTAAGGTCAAGAATGAACCAAACTTCGGATGAAGGTTGACCCGAGACTTATAAGACTTTAAGTTAATTTGGAAGGAATTATGTGACCTTAACCCACTATCTAAAGAGATAGGAACCTCGGTATAAAGTTTCGAACGCCACACGATAACGTGATAAGTTCGGATTAACAAAGAAACTATTGACGCCACTACCTAGATAGATAAGTCAACGAATCTTTGGACGAAATTTGAGAGAAAATTTCTCAACAAATTTAAGGGTAAATTCATTCATGAAATTCTGCCTTACAAATGAAAATAGCAAAATATTTATAGGCCTGTGCCTGCCGAATTCTTCAAAGAAATACAAAGGTACATGCTCCTATTTGTAAAATTTAATCCCCCAATACTCTTTGCCGTCCACCATGGTTCCCCCATCACCATTTTTTTAATTCATGCAAATGCCATCCTTGCTTCAATCCATTATGATCTTCCATTACTTTAAAGAAATTCCAAGAATGTTCATGAATTTAAAAATCTCATGCTTTGTTATCCAACCTCCCACTAATGTTTTTACATTTTATTCTATTTCCACTAACTGTCCAAGCCTCATGCTTCCACAAACTTCAACTTTAATTTTTAATTTCCACCATGTGACCATAAACATCAAAGCCCCCCCTCCATGCCGTCCATTTACCTCAAGTGCTTGTCCAACTCAATTCCAATTTATTTTGCTTGGCCATTCAACATGAATTATGAAACCATGCTTTGATTTATTTATTCCATCTTGTGCCCTTCTCCTTCATGTACATTAATTCGACCTTGCTTGTTCTCCATGAGTAATTCGACTAGCAACATAATTAAAACCTGCACATTTATTCAAAATTAAAACATGAAATAAAATGTGACAAATTAATTTAGGCTTAGATAAATTAAATCCAACACTAAATTAATTATTTTAGACACATTTAATTTATTAGGACGCATTAACGTGCTGTAGAAATAAAAAAATAAAAATAAATAAAACGATGCAATTTTATTTAAACATTAAATTAAAAACTAATGTAGCTCATTGATCTAAATTTGAGCTAGCTGAACGTGAAGGATATTGCATGGCTTGCTCGATTCATCGTTCCCAAAATTTTCAGCCATGGCATTACTCCAAATTTTGCTTACGAGAACCGTCACTTCCTCTTTAAGCCTTTTAGTACGAGCACGAGTGATAGGCCCCTTTGGTAGCTCCAAGGGATCTTCGGTAGCTTTAGTGGGTGCCCGAGCCATGGTCGTATCATCCCCTCTCCCTTCGAAACGACTTGTCCTTAAGTCGTCACCTACATCATATGGAGATAAATCAGACACATTAAAACTAGCGCTCACGTTATACTCTCCGGGGAGATCGATTTTATAAGAATTATCATTGATCCTCTCCAAGACTTGAAAAGGACCATCGCCTCTTGGCATTAGTTTGGATTTTCGTTGGGCTGGGAATCTTTCTTTCCTCATGTGTACCCACACCCAATCTCCTGGCTCAAAGGTAATTTTCTTGCATCCTTTATTAGCCTTCTACTCATATTGCTTGGTTCGTTCTTCGATATTCCTACGCACCTTCTCATGTAAGCCTTTCACGAACTCAGTCTTCTTTTTTGCATCTGCATTTACAAATTGTTCGTTAGGTAGTGGAATTAAATCTAAAGGTGTTAACGGATTGAAACCATAAACAATCTCAAAAAGAGAGTGTTGAGTAGCCGAATGGGTAGAACGATTATAAGTGAATTCAATGTGCGGTAGGCACTCCTCTCACGACTTAAGATTCTTTCGTATTATAGCACGCAACAACATAGACAAGATTCAATTTACTACTTCCGTTTGCCTGTCCGTCTGAGGATGGCAAGTAGTCGAAAACAACAGCTTTGTGCCAATTTTTCCCCAAAGCGTTCTCCAAAAATGGCTCAGGAACTTAGTGTCTCGATCAGAAATAATAGTCCTCGGTACTCCATGCAAACGTACAACCTCCCTAAAAAATAGGTTAGCAACATGTAAAGCATCATCAGTTTTGTTACATGCAATGAAGTGTGCCATTTTCGAAAACCTATCTACAACGACAAAGATTGAGTCTTTGCCATCCTTGGTTCTAGGAAGACCTAGAACAAAGTCCATTGAGATGTCGATCCAAGGTCCTTCCGGGATAGGTAACAGGGTGTATAATCCGTGAGGTTGAACCTTTGACTTGGCCTTCTTGCAGGTGATACACCGCTCGCACACTCGCTCCAATTTCGTTTCATTTTTGGCCAATAGAAGTGTTCGCGCAACGTTGCCATCGTCTTTGCTATTCCAAAATGGCCCATGAGGCCTCCACTGTGCGCCTCATTCACCAAAATGTTCCGGATGGATCCTTGAGGGACACAGAGCTTGCCTTCTCGAAACAAGTAGTCATTGCTACGATAAAATTTATCACAAGTACCAGATTTGCAAGCTTTGTACATTTCAGCAAAATCAGGGTGAGTAATATAGAATTCTTTCAAATACGCAAATTCCATCAATTTTGTCTCTAATGAATTGAAAAGAGCATACCTCCTAGACAATGCGTCCGCCACCACATTTTCTTTACCTTTCTTATATTTTATGACGTATGGAAACGATTCGAGGAACTCCATCCATTTGGTATGCCGTTTGTTTAGTTTATGTTGGCCCTTTAAATGCTTCAATGCCTCGTGATCGGTATGGATGACGAATTCCTTTGGCCACAAGTAATGTTGCCACGTTTCCAAAGCCCGAATCAACGCGTACATCTCCTTATCGTAAGTGGGGTAGTTAAGTGTTGCCCCGTTCAACTTTTCACTAAAGCACGCTACTGGGCGTCCTTCTTGCATAAGTACAGCTCCAATGCCTAGGCCCGAGGCATCACACTCGATTTCAAATGTTTTCTAAAAATCTGGCAAAACAAGTAAAGGAGCGTTAGTTAATAGGTCTTTAATAGAATTAAAAGCACGCTCTTGTTCGTCATTCCAGAAGAAGGCAGAGTTTTTCTTAATAACACTAGTTAATGGAGCAGCAACAGTGCTAAAGTTTGGAACGAAACGCCTATAGAAACTCGCCAAGCCGTGGAAGCTTCGAACTTGGCTGATGCTAGTAGGTCTCAGCCATTCACGGATTGCCTTAACCTTCTCTTGGTTTACTTCAAGCCCCTTTGCGCTAACAACAAAACCTAAGAAAACAACCTGATTGGAACAGAAAGTGCATTTCTCAAGGTTAACGTATAATGTTTCCTTACGCAAAACTTGAAGTACGGCTCGCAAATGGTTTATGTGATCTTCCAACGATCTGCTATAAATAAGAATGTCGTCAAAATAAACAACACAAAATTTTCTGATAAAAGCTCGCAAAACATAATTCATTAACCGCATAAATGTACTGGGTGCATTAGTTAAGCCGAATGGCATAACCAACCACTCATACCAACCGTGCTTGGTTTTAAAAGCCGTTTTCCACTCATCTCCTTCCCGCATCCGGATATGATGATATCCGCTCTTGAGGTCAATCTTGGAGAAGAGTTTTGCTCCACTGAGTTCGTCTAACATGTCATCTAGGCGCGGAATAGGATGCCTATACTTAATGGTGATCTTATTGACAGCTCGGAAATCCACACACATACGCCAAGTACCATCTTTCTTCGGTGCTAGAAGCACAGGAACAGCGCACGGGCTTAGACTTTCCCGAATGTAGCCCTTGGCCATCAACTCGGCCACTTGTCGTTGCAACTTTTTGGTTTCTTCAGGGTTGCTTCGATATGCTGGGAGATTTGGTATTGTGGCTCCGGGAACGAAGTCAATCTGGTGCTCGATCCCTCGAATAGGTGGTAGGCCACTAGGGATGTCGTCCGGAAATAAATCTTCGAAATCCTGCAACAAAGATACAATCGAAGATGGAAGTGAAGCATCTAGTTCGTTAGTATTAAGGAAACTCTCCTTATACATAAGAACTACCATTGGTTGCCGAAGCAACAACATTTTTCGAATCTCTCGTGCTTTTGCATACACGTTCAATTTTGTAATCCCCTCCTCATCTCGTTTTTCTTGTTCTTTACTCACTTTTTGCTCACTCCCTTTGTTTTTACCTCTTGCCTTTATTTCTCATTTTTCCTTTATTTTTCCACTCTTTGTCTCTATTTCTTTTTCCTCTTTCTTTGTTTGTTCTTTCGCTTTCATTTGTTGATCAGAACTTTTCAAGCGTACTTGGTCCTCGTACACTTGTTTGGGAGTCATTGGTGCTAGAGTCACACTTTTGCCACGATGTTGGAAGGTATAGCGATTTGTATAACTGTCATGAATGGCTCGTCGATCGAACTGTCATTGTCTTCCCAAAAGTAAGTGGCTCGCATGCATTGTGACCACATTGCAAACAACTTCGTCACTATACTTGCCGATGGAAAAAGGGATGACAGCTTGCTTGGTACCTCTCAATTCGCCTTCGTTGTTCAGCCAATGTAATTTGTAAGGCTGAGGGTGTTTTGTCATTGGTAAGTCCAACTTTTCAATAAGCATGCTGCTAACTACGTTTGTACAGCTACCTCCATCGATGATCATGCTGCATACTTTGCCTTGAATATGACATCTTGAATGGAAGATGTTTTCTCGTTGTAGTTCATCTTCGGTACTTTGAATACTCAAACTGCGTTTTTACCACGAACAACTCACCTTCAAAGGCAAATTCAAGTTCTTCTTCCTTCTCTTCTTCAGTAGAAGGGTCGTGTTCAATCTCTTCTTCGTCACCCGATTCAATCTCACCGTCGGGTTTCATGATCATCACTCGCTGATTTGGACACTGATTGGATATATGACCCCTACCGAGACACTTGAAACACTTGATGTCTCTAACAAAATTACGTCCGGCCTCATTGTTAGGTTTGCTTGTTTCCCCACTTGGCTTGTTAATCTTTGGACTTGCAACGTTTTCTCGTGCTCGAAAAGGAATCTCCTTCTTACCGGCTCCTTGATTCCACTTTTGGGTAGGAGTGGAGTTTGGATAGACACCGCGAGCGGGGCCTTTCCTTTTGAGCTGCTTCTCCACTTTGATGGCCATGTGCACCATCTCTTCGATCTCGACGTAGTGCTGGAGTTCAACCACGTTAGCAATATCTTTGTTTAATCCAATCAAAAATCACGCCATGGTTGCTTCAAGGTCTTCTTTGATGTTGGCTCGGATCATGGCTATCTCCATTTCTTTGTAATAATCATCTACACTCCGACTGCCTTGAGTGAGATGTTGTAACTTCTGGTACAGTTCTCGATGATAGTATGCTGGAATGAACCTCTTACGCATCAATGCTTTCATTTCGGCCCAAGTGTTAACAGGTCGCTCTCCATTCCTTCTCCGACTAGTGGTTAGTTGATCTCACCAGACCATTGCGTAGTCAGAGAATTCAATGGCCGCTATCTTTACCTTCTTGTTTTCTGAGTAGTTGTGACACTCAAAGACTAACTCAATATTCTTTTCCCATTCTAAGTACAACTCCCGGTTCGGTTTTGCCTTGAAATCAGGGTATGAACAATTTGAGATTCTTCAAGTCATCATCTACTCGACCTCGATCTCGTTGGCCTCTTCGTCGTCCACTATAATTGGACCCATGATCGCTCTCGGCTTCACTTGGTTCAGACCATTCTTCTTCGGGTACTCGTTGCCTTCCACGTTCCCTTGGTGGGCTTTGAAGAATTCTTCCTCGACGGGAGCGCTCTTCAACTTGGTCGAGCCTTTCTTGGATTGGCTCGAGTTTACGGTCGAACAATCGCTCTACTTCACGTAACAAGGCTTGATGATTGAGATCAGGTATATTTCTCGCATGTTGTCTATCCGTTCTCTCGGCCATGTTGCGTTCCGGACTTCGGGACATGGTTTAAATTTAATCCTCACTACAAATCCTCTCGATCGCTCGGAAAGAAAAGAATAAATGTCACTCACACTCATGTTTGCACTCTATTTCGACTTTTACCTCCACTCTATTGTGCTCACGCACTCTTGCCTTTTTTTTTCGCTCGTTTCTTCTCTCGTGATTTCGTATAAGATTCGGGTGACCAGATCTACTAGGTTAACGGGTCGGTTTCAAGATTAGTTAACAGAGGTTTGGCGTTGGGTATCGGGTAGGCTAAAAGAAAGAAAAGACAAATGGAGTAAAGATGGGTGGCGTTGGGTGAAAAGAGAAAATACCAATTGATGGTAAAAGAAAAAAAATAAAAATAAAAAATAAAAATTGAAGATCAGGGTAGGAATATGAAAGTAAAGCAAAACTTGCAAACTTCACACTTTTTTTTTGAACTCTCTCTTTTTTTTTTACTCGAATTTTTTTTTTAACTTCGATTTTTTTTTGAATTTTCGTATCTCTTTTTTTTACAACACCAAATGCACTATATGTGAATTACAAAGAAAGAAAGAAAAGAAAAAAAATTAAATCGAAACTTTGAATTTTTTTATTTTTTTTTACTTCGTAATTTTTTTTAAAATACGTACCTAATTTGGGTTTGCTTCGAACGTCCGAGCTTCTCGTTTAATTAGCTCTGATACTAGATGATACGAACCCGGTTCCGTGAATTGATCCGAGTCGTAAGCTTGCCCGATCGTTAAACAAGAAGGTTCCGTTCAGATTCGAAAAGGATTTATAAAGTTTGATTTTTAGAAGAGTGGTAAACATAAAAAAAAGGGCTCGATAGAGGGGTGGTTATGGATTAAAGAGGCTCGACGATGAAAGAAATGGACAAGTCGGGTTATAGGATGATCGGTAACTTAAGGTCAAGAATGAACCAAACTTCGGATGAAGGTTGACCCGAGACTTATAAGACTTTAAGTTAATTTGGAAGGAATTATGAGACCTTGACCCACTATATAAAGAGATAGGAACCTCGGTATAAAGTTTCGAACGCCACACGATAATGTGATAAGTTCGGATTAACAAAGAAACTATTGACGCCACTACCTAGATAGATAAGTCAACGAATCTTTGGACGAAATTTGAGAGAAAATTTCTCAACAAATTTAAGGGTAAATTCATTCATGAAATTCTGCCTTACAAATGAAAATAGCAAAATATTTATAGGCCTGTGCCTGCCGAATTCTTCAAAGAAATACAAAGGTACATGCTCCTATTTGTAAAATTTAATCCCCCAATACTCTTTGCCGTCCACCATGGTTCCCCCATCACCATTTTTTTAATTCATGCAAATGCCATCCTTGCTTCAATCCATTATGATCTTCCATTACTTTAAAGAAATTCCAAGAATGTTCATGAATTTAAAAATCTCATGCTTTGTTATCCAACCTCCCACTAATGTTTTTACATTTTATTCTATTTCCACTAACCGTCCAAGCCTTATGCTTCCACAAACTTCAACTTTAATTTTTAATTTCCACCATGTGACCATAAACATCAAAGCCCCCCTCCATGCCGTCCATTTACCTCAAGTACTTGTCCAACTCAATTCCAATTTATTTTGCTTGGCCATTCAACATGAATTATGAAACCATGCTTTGATTTATTTATTCCATCTTGTGCCCTTCTCCTTCATGTACATTAATTCGACCTTGCTTGTTCTCCATGAGTAATTCGACTAGCAACATAATTAAAACCTGCACATTTATTCAAAATTAAAACATGAAATAAAATGTGACAAATTAATTTAGGCTTAGATAAATTAAATCCAACACTAAATTAATTATTTTAGACACATTTAATTTATTAGGACGCATTAACGTGCTGTAGAAATAAAAAAATAAAAATAAATAAAACGATGCAATTTTATTTAAAACATTAAATTAAAAAGTAATGTAGCTCATTGATCTAAATTTGAGCTAGCTGAACGTGAAGGATATTGCATGGCTTGCTCGATTCATCGTTCCCAAAATGTTCAGCCATGAATTACTCCAAATTTTGCTTACGAGAACCGTCACTTCCTCTTTAAGCCTTTTAGCATGAGCACGAGTGATAGGCCCCTTTGGTAGCTCCAAGGGATCTTCGGTAGCTTTTGTGGGTGCCTGAGCCACGGTCGTATCACCTTCCAGCACTCTCCTATTCCTCCTTGTCGTTGTTTTCTCATCTCTTACAACTATCATATTGTCCATCTCCCCTCTAGCATGTTTATTCCCTTCTTCTCCAATCAGAACCCCATCTTCCTTATCTTGCTCCATGTCAACTATAGAATGGTCAACTCTTTGATTAACCTCTAACTATTTCTCCCAAATCTTTCTGCCTTCCAAGTTAAATCCCAAAATTGGATCAAAGGATTCTCTATGTTTTACTACCTGATTTTTCCTGGTCCAGGCATCAATC
Organism: Gossypium australe; assembly: GCA_005393395.2. Lineage (NCBI taxonomy): Eukaryota > Viridiplantae > Streptophyta > Magnoliopsida > Malvales > Malvaceae > Gossypium > Gossypium australe. The sequence goes on from CM016624.1 coordinate 100,109,299, forward strand.
TCTAAAGTAGACGTATCTTCAGCATTGTCTTTTAGCTTCCCGTCCTCTTCCTCTCTCAACCACACATTATTCGTTGTTACTGCCCTCCTAGATTGCGCCCGTAGTGATAAATCCCAGCCCATTTCTGCCACTTCCGTTCCTAACATCATCTTCGCATCACAAAAAGAATCATTATGCCCCAACCGCCCACAAAAAAAGTAAAAGAGTGAGAGTCATTCGTATCGAAACTTTACATATGAGAACTTCCCATAACACAAAATTTGTTTCCTCCTCTTTAGAGGACGTCTAACATCAATCTTGACTCTTATCCTCATATAATTTCTATTTTCTTTGCCCAAATTAGATCCATCGTATTCCATAAATTCCCCTATAAAATTGCCCAATTGAATTGCCAAATTTTCAGAAAAAAATCCAATAGGGATGTCATGGATTTGAATCCAGAAAGGTGCCTTGATTAAAGGAATTCTAAGAGGGTCTTCACCCCACTGTATCGTATGAAGTACCAGCAGATGATTATTAAAAGTCCATGGACACCCTTTCAACACTCTCTCCAGATCCATACTATGATAAAATTGAAACAAAAATCTTTTTTACCCAAATCTCGAATATGCACACCCCGTACAGGATGCCACAGATTTGCCATAGTATTTTTCATTATCGGAAAATTTATAAGCAGTTAGAAAACACCCCACTAACCTGAAAACTTCTTCTCTTCTTTCGTCAGTTCGTTCTGTTTGGATATGTAAAACTGCATCTTCTTCTTCGTCAAGTGATAATCCTGTTAATTCATTCTCCATTTGTTTCAGATGAATCTCTGCACACAGAACCGCTATATGACAACACAAAACCAGGATCTTTGATCTCGTTGTTGCCACTCCTCCACCAGTAAAAAAAACTAAAGCCAGAAACACAAAGGAAAACCTAACCAAGAAACGTGCTAATTAGGGCAGACCAGAGACGTGACAGAGCAGGCAGCCTTTTGAATTAGGATCCATTCTCTTAAATTGGAAAGAAGGTTTATTCTTGAAAACTTTTTCAGAGCAAAATAATAATAAAAAAGATACTTTAGTATGATAAACTTAAATAATTAATTAAATTATATAGTTCCCAAAGTTATTATTTTATAAAATTTTTAAATTTTTAACTTTATATATTTTTTAGATTTTTTTAAAAAATTATAAATTTTTTAAAAGATAAATTTTAAAAATTTTAAAAATATTTTGAATTTTAAAAATTTTAAAATTGACAAGGACCAAAAGGGTATTTACACCAGTCTGTTATTCAAGTTATTTGAATTGTAAAATTCAACTTGACTCGAACTCGAAACTTGAATTACTTATTCAAGTTTACTCGAATAACTCAATTCAATTAACTTGAAATTCAATTTTTTTTTCAATTTTTGAATTGAATCAAGTTTTGTCCACCCCTAGGTATAATAACAAATTTAGCCATCAACTTTTACATAATATATCAATTTAGTCATAATTTTAAAAAATTAACACTTAAAATTTACAAATGATCTTAATTTGTTCCTAATTTTCAAAAAAATTAAAAATATATAAATACATAAATATTTTTTAAAATATAATAATAAATTTTAAAAAATATATAAAAATTTCAAGAAATAATAACATATAAAATTTAAAAATATATCAAATAAAGAAATATTTTAAAAAAATATAAAATAAATTAAAAAAACCCCATTCCTCATACCTCTCTTTTTACCCCATCCCTGTTTGGACACGAGGAGATGTTAATAAGGTGACTTCTATGGTAACTAGGATAGGCAAAGCGTTTCACTTCTCTTTTTTCCTTTACTAGTATTTTAATTCCTAAGGCTGCTAATGTGTATTATGATAATTTCCAACTATCTTAAAAACGGTTGTATCCAATAAATCTGTTAGCTCCCTCCATATCTTTGGATCTTTTCAAGGTTGCAATATGTAGACACCACTCCTTGTTTGATATTTTAGTAGCTGTAATCCTAATCTTCATTATTTAAAATGTTTAAATAATTTCCACCCAATTTTAAGTCAAATCTATTTAAATTTTTAATTTACTTTAAAATTTTAAATATATCTTCCTTCAACTCAACAATTAAATTTAAAATACCATTTTTAAGAATTTTGAAATAGTGATGTATAAACCATGGAATGCAAGCATCTATATCTATATATATATATATATATATATATATATATGATGAATTATAAAAGGAGAGTAAAACTCTAATAGTAACATGGGTAGCGCGACTCGAATTCAAATTATATCTGGAATGATAAACACCTTGGCCATCAAATTAATACACAAATATCTAAATATTAGAGAAAAGCATATCCAACATGACTTTTTTCCCTTAAATTATTTGTATGACTTTTCATTTAAATCTTTATCTCCTTAAATCAATCAACTCGTTTTATCATATGTGGTTGCAATTTGCTAATTAAAATCACTGTTTATTTATAAATTATGAGAGTCTTGAATATAATATTGACTCTTATCATTTGACATTTCCACATACTTTGTTAAATAATAAACATTAAACTGATCGGTTTCTGTTTAAAACTGTCTCAGTTTGGACATTTTTTTTATAGGAAAATGATTTAACAAGGCAGCCCAAGCGTTGATGAAAATGTTGGATGATGTCTCACAAGAAGGGAGTGGGATAGAATTTGGGTATTAGGAAAATGAACCACAACTATAGGAGTTGGGTGGTATAGTGGTGTAGATACAAAGTTAAACCCGTTTGGAGTTGGTTTTTAAGTTAATTGTTGGAAATCAATCAATTGAATTTACCGCTATTGTTATTGATTATTTGCCGCTTGCTTTTCCATTCTTTTATTATGATAGATAAAATAAAAAAGACTGAGATAAACAAAACCTTTCTGCATTGTAATACAACTTCCACATATTCAGGCTTCTCAATGGTTGCTGTAACCCAATAATAAACACAGACCTTAAAGTAGTATCATGGTTGATAATTAAAATAAATAAACTATACTCTTCACTTTTATCCTACGATTCTAACTTTTTAATTATTTCATAACACCCTTTTTTTGCTTACCAACAAAAAGATTATATGTATCTTAAGTTGCACGTCAAACTAACAAAAAGATTTGAAGGAAAAACGATTACAACTTGCCCCCTTCACTTCACCCTCAACCCTACATTATTTTGTCGGATAAAGATGGAAGCCTTCGGAAGAAGTTCAGTGCCGGTGACGGCATCCGATCCCGGAACAACGGATGCCGGAAATAGTAGAACCCGAATGCCATTGCTATCATCTTTGGTGGTACCAAATATAACACGAATGCCACCATCAAACATAATCCAACAAAAATGGCCGTCGCACGTGGGTCTCGCCATGTTACCAATGCTTGAACACGTTCGCCTTGCGTGGCGACATCACCCAATATGTTTTGCACACGTGCACCGATTGCGCGTAACTTATCATACCTCGTGCGTATAATGTCCGGCGATCGGGTGCTTGGCATTGTATCGAACTCTTCATCGAGTTCATCACGATCCACGCTGTCCGCCAATGACATCTTAGGACAAAAGTGGGGTAATTTCTCCTTTGATCTAAACCTGTAGTTCCATACTCCAATCGCAAACACATAAAATGCCAACGTGGGAATGATCAAATCAGGGAACCACACCAGCATCACTAGCAATGCATGCACAAGTATCGTAGCCGTTGGATTCTTCCACATACGTGTATCCTCTATCCACCGTACCATATCGATCAAACACGATAGCACATTGACTATCCTTGACCAATTCGCACGTACTTTTCGCATGCTGAAAGTGTGTGAGTCGGCATCGAGCATGTAACGTACCACTTCACTCCTCAGAGGTGGCTCTGATCGCGACAAGTGTGCGGCCAAGATTTTCACGGATGTGCTCCTCAACATCTCTTGTTGGGGCATTCCTAAAGGCTTTATATGGTGCATCAACGGTAACAAAGGCTGAGAGTACACGTGTAAGAAATCTAGCGTTGGAGCTGCACGGACAAACCTCACAGCCACCTCCAGCTCACCCATTTTTTGTACCCCGCTATTACCCAACATCACCAACGGATATGTATTTTTGTACACCTTACCCGTTTCCAAAGTAGATACGCGTATTCGTACTTTTCCCATACGGAAGTCAGGACGCGTGGCTTCTTTTCCACTGTCGATGTCCAATGCCCCCCAACTATCGAACACACCTATTGTCAACACCGTACATGGATCATGTACCTTCCACGTGTACTGCTCATTCCATTTCGGATCTAAAGAATCGGACACTGTACGAGTTCGGACCCATTTCGACCCGTATTTTGCCACGGTGTATGCATCCGTGGACCCTTTACTGTTTATAGTTTTCATCGGCAGCAAATTCTTACAACCAATGATCCCAAGCTCAAGTGTCCCAACCGGCGGTTTCCACAACTGTCTTGCAGTCGGCCGGTAATCGCTGCAGACGTGCGCCGCCTCATCCATCACGTGATATCCGCCGTCAAAACATAGGCTCAAATGTACTCTGCCTTTGTAGCCTTTCTTATCACTTTTTGGATCCTCGAGATTGAACCATCGAGATATCACTTTCCGATCATCGACACGACGTTCAATGGAGGTCAGCGGGATTCCGACGACTCCTAGTGTCACCGGTCCTTTCTGTTGGCGGTACTCGAGATAGAATATTAAATGTTCGGCAAATGGCTCGGCGGCTACGAACATGAGATCTTCATTCCATGATGGATTTCCGTTACGAGAAACAGAAGCTTTAGTTTTCTGCACTTGGAATCCCAATTGCGCTTTCATTTGAAATGAGCCTTCTTTCAACGCCGTCAATGGCAAAATATCTTGCGCTTCGAGGACGGAAGCTCGAAGGTACCAAAGCTTAGGAGAGAGATATATTTTGGCGCGAGAATTCACAAGGTTACTGGCGGCGTCCGATTTCCACGAATCAGGAAATGCTTCGTCAGCCTGGGTTCCGATCCAAGTAGCAAGCATTAGATCACCTCTATGAGCTCCACCTCCTTCCAACCTATACCATTGCGGCGCCAAGGGGCTGTCCGGTGGGTCTCTTAAAGGAATCTCCGTCGCGTCGAAACAAACCCCGCCTAAGAAATTGGCGCCACCCGCATCGGCCCAAACAGACACTTCTAGAAACGAGGAAGTTTCCGGTGTGTCGCGGGCGAAGGCAAATGTCTGGTCCCACTCAAAATACTTGGCTTTTCGAGCTGGTTTTGATGTCACGTGGCAACCCGCGACGGCGATCTTAACGATGGGGTTTCCATTGGTGGGTAGGCTGCCTGCTTTCACTACCTTGACGAAAACGTAATGCATTTTTTCAACAAGATCAAACGAGGACCGTTCGATCCGAGTGTGATCAGGTGGGTCCACGGAGGAAGCATAACTGGCAGGGGTTGCTGGCCGTGTGAGTGGCGGCGGAGCAGAGGTGGTTCGTGTAACTTTGATTTCCGGAATAGACCCGGATGTAGCTGATGCCATGATACCCGACTGTGGCGGCGGGACCCAATTGGCTGATGTAGGATCAAGTACAATATCATCATGATCATCAGCTTGTACGGATTTCGAATCTGCTTCTGGCTCCACCTGATCATATCCTTCTGCTGGCTTCTCGCCTTCAGCTTCACCCTTTTCTTCTCCCGCTGGGGCAGCTTCAACAGCCTTCACGGACTCACCGTCCGCAGGCGGACTTGCAGCATTGTCATCAGGCTTCACCTCAGCTGGCGGTGGTTGTTGGTCAGACGGCACAGGGGCCGCTGCATTATCTGAAGGCGGCTCCACCTTTCCCTCCTCCGCTTTCGCCTCCTCAACAGGCGGAGGAGGAGGTGGCGGCACATCATCAACATAATAAATCTTCAAACCAATCTCACCACGAATCCAACTAAGCAAATATTTCTTCTCCAAAGGATAATAAATCAAAGCTTCTTCACCCTTCTTAACGAACTGTCCCGAACTCAACTTCAGCCTTCCCAGGGAATTTTGCCTACTGGTTGGCCCATGATTCTTATCATGATAAACATCAAGTTCAAGCATGTCACTGAAAACATCAGAGGGTTTTTCGACATTGAACTGAAGAACCTCGTTCCATGTAGGGTTTATGTCCCTGGTAACCGTCCTTGTCCGCTTCCTTTGTCCGTAGTAGTCGACCACAACGTAAGGACTCGACGTCCCGTGACCATCTTTGGGTACTAAATTACGTGCATCAACCACTTCTACCACAAGTTTCTGAGTCGTCGCCATGACAAAACAAAGAAACAATCAAAACCTCTTCTTTTTTTTCCTTCTTAATTTTCAAATATATTACATTACATTATAATTTTGAGTGAGAGAGGAAAAGGGCTTTTTTCTGGGTTTATAGAGAGATGTTATATAGTGTGAAAGGTAAAGAGATTTAAAGGTGCATAATAGCTTAACCTACAAGGAGACACAAAACCTTTTCTTTTAGAAATACCATGACAGTTAAAGATTCTTAGGGTTCTTTTTAAAGCTTTTGCTTTTGACCGTCCTTTAGGCTTTAGCAGCATATATGTTTAAACAATGCATCATGTGGAGTAGATGATGAGCTGAGCAGCATAAAGAAGGCAAGGGGTGATGGAATCAAGGAAGCTTTTGTCAAAGATTAGGCTCTTTTCTTTTTAGAAGTCGGTGCCAATCTTTGTTTTATGAGAGGGGGTAATTTGACAATGATGTAGCAAATGGCGATTACCAGTACTGAAGTAGTCAGCAACAACACCGCCCCTTCTTTTTTTCCTTTCTCGCAATCCAATGAAACCCTGATTGGAACATGTAGGGCAATTCTAGTTTGTAGCCCCATGCCAGTGGGGATCTACCATTACTACTTTTTCCTCACTTTTTTGAAACCGAGTAGTGGAGCAAAATTTATGTTTCAAACAAAATGATGGGATTCTTGAAAACCAAATTAAAGCCCTTTGCTTATATGTGAAAATTGTTTATATATCTTTGACAAGAGAGTCGTTTCTACTTTTATTTAGTTTCATAAAATAGAAGTGAGCAGCTGTTAAAACTATCTATACGAAGAAATTGACGATTTCGTAAAGAAAAAGTGGGGTTTTTCAAGGAAATATATACATGAGAATCAGTTTGGCATTTCTGTTTGTTTAAAGTTGCTTTTCAAAAGTTACTATTGAGGAAATGTGTTCGGTTAATATCAAGTATTTGATATTATTGTAAAAAAAAGTTTATTGTTGAAAGTTAAAATGTTTTAAATACGATATTAGAAAATAAAAAATATGTTATGAATATGTGAATTAAAAATGTTATTCAATTAGAGTTTGTTGAAAAAAAATAAAAAAAATAATTATTTGTTTTTCGTTTGCCTCTTTCTAGCATAGGTTTTTCGTTTGTCCTCGTTGACACATATCTTTTCACTTTTTTAACGGATCTGGTTTAGTTTTGTGCAATTTTTCTTCCAGAGCATCATGGAAGATGAGATGGCGAATCTGTGTCTCGCTGATGAAGAGGAAGATGTGTTTCAGGAAAATTTTAAAATGACTGCTCCTGGTCTCCAATTTTGCCTTGTCGGAGCTTGCTTAATGAATAGTGTTTTTCACTTTCCATCCCTTCAAAACACAATGGCTGACCTTTGGCGCCTGATTAGAGGTATCACCATCACAAATTTGGGTGAGAAAAGATATCTATTTAAATTCTTTTATGCGGTTGACATAAAAAGGGTCCTAGATGGAATGCCGTGATTTTTCAACAATCATCTTCTGTTACTTCATGAATTAAGACTAAATGATGACCCCTTAGCAATTATTCTAAACCATGTTGTGTTTTGGGGCCAAATACATGATTTGCCTCCGGGGTTGATGTCGGAAACAATGGCAAGGCGGTTTGGGTCTTTTTTGGTTGAGTTTCTCAAATATGATACCAAGATCCCATCATTGGGGATTCAACAGTACATGAGAATAAGGGTACGATTGGATGTAAGCTTAGCCAACGAAAAAAAGAAAAGGTTCAGTTGGGAGAAAAAATATACTATGCCAAGTTTCAGTATGAAAAGCTTATCTTATTTTGTTTCAGTTGTGGTAAGCTTGGCCATGGGGAAAGTTTTTGTAACATCCCCAAACCCGGCCCACGAGCCACGGCCGAATTCAGAAATGCCACTGCGGAAAACGTTTGAAAAATATTTTGATTTAGAAGTGAAAACATAACTCCGTTGTCTTTAGTAAAACACTGTATTTAAAATTCTAGATAAAATTTTGATGTTACAAATTATCCGGACTTAAAAGCTTTAATATATATTTTTGAAGATATAATTTGCCGAAAATAAAACATTTCCAACTAATAATTCAATTATTAATCCATCTTAAAACATAATAAAAATACTTAATAAAAATACTTAAACCCTTTAACAAACTTCAAATACTTTAAGCGGCCCTTATTACAATAAATACTAAATCCAAATACTGAAAGTATAAAATACGTAAACAAATATAAATAACTTCTGCATGGGCTACCTCGTATCCACTCCAACCCGGTCCGAGCTTTATGCATCACCTGTAAGGTTGATAAAATTGGATGAGTCATACAGACTCAGTGTGCAATTAGTCCACTGAATTCCACCCACATATCAAACCACATATCATATATCAATGCATCTTATTCCTATATGTTCACTTACTGGGCTTGGCCCATAACCACATCAAACACATAGCTTATAACATTACAACTTATTCACATAGTTTTTATTAACAGATTGGGCTTGGCCCATTTCCATACCACATATCGGATAATAACATATTTAACCACATGTTTCCACATACTGGGCTTGGCCCATTACCACTTTAGTCCACTTCACATGTCATATTGGGCTTGGCCCATTTTCACATTGATTCACATAACACATTGGGCTTGGCCCATTTTCCTATTAATTCTCATAGCAAGCAGATTTATGCAAAATGCACCCAACCCAGCCTAGGGTCCATCCTCTACACACCCCCGTACCCAGCCACCACACACCAGGGGATTACTGAATCACCCTCCAACCGCTACACATCCATTTTGGCAACAAATGCCGTCCACGCGAACTTAATCGCAAATAATCCACAACGCGACCTCAGTCAGGGCCAATCCACGATGTAGCCGAAGCTAACATCAAAACCACGATGAGCACAAAGCCATCATTAACCACGATATGGCACAAAGCCTATATCAACCACGTACTCGAAGTACACCCTGTCCTTCTTTCATAATCATATCCCATCCCATGCACATGCAACATATAATAATGCCACGATAACTAATGCATGCACATGTTATCCAAGTATTCAGTCACATATTCACATTAATAACCACATCACATTCAGATATTGGTACTTACCGGATTATCGACATACCCCTTAAGGGTATCCATATTATAATTTCCACTGCACTGATTAGCACATACACATAACACATACAATTACAATCACATACCCGGAAAACGGTAGGCTAACTACACGCCTGATAACTTGAAGAACTATGCTCTCGATCCCGATGCTATCGCTAAGCGACACTACGGCTATCTGCCTACTTTCTTGCTCTTACGCTGGCCCACACCCCGGTGGCCAATCCCGAACTGCAGAAACGGATCTCTTCTTGAACTTAGGGATAGGGACTACCCCTTGCCCTCCTTGACTGATATTCGCCTCCATCAACGATACTTAATCAGATCAAACGGTTAATCACTAATACTTTAATCTAAATATATCGAATCGAATCCGCACTTACTAATATCCTTACCAGAATAATCTTGAATCCCAAAATCTTGCTTACTATGTCGATTTGTCCCTAGAAACCAAGGTACACAATCGGTCATCACTTTTACCAAATATGGCTTATGGCCGAATACTACCAACCACTTACCAAACTTACCAGAATCCCGAAACTGTCACTTGTTCCTTGAATAGTCGAAATCCCTAAGTGAAACCATAACAAAATCGGCTTAAGCATAAATCCATAAATATGGCCTTTGGCCGAAACTACACTGGCTTACCTTGATGGATCGAATCCAAGAACCTCCTTTGATGCTGCTTAACGTTGGCACTACACAAAAGAAACACTTAATGGCACTATGACATTCAGCCATGCTATAAAAACCAAGACCAAACACTTGGTTTCGGCACACCAATAAAAGGAACCCAAACTGATTGCTAAGGGAGAATACACTTACCACTATCACACGTTCTGAAAAGAGAGAGATCACAAGCAAGTAGCCGACAGCACCTTCCTATGTTCGGCCACAGAGACTTGCGAGATAGAAGAGAGAGTGAGAGACAAAAAGGATTCGGCAATGGTGATCAATAACAGAGAGATTTCGGCTTTTGTCAATAATGAGAGTAAAGTTTGATCTTGGGGAAAGTGGTGATTTCGAATGAACAAGCAAAGAAGAAAAGGAGAGAATAAGGGCTATAAGGTTCGGCTATGACTTTTAATGGAAAAGGGGCATTCGGCTTCAAGGAAATAGAAATGGATTTGGTGTTGGAAGAAAGAGGAGAAGAATAGGAGAAAGTAGAAGAAATTTCGGCAACTCACCTTATGCCAAATGACCGAAACTTGAAGAGAAAACAAAAGAGAGGAAACAAGGTCATTAACTAAGAATTTCGGCACTTATGCCTCACACCTCAAAACCGAATATGCAAGCCCCTAGAGTCCTACAATCGGCCACCATATCTCCACTTATCAAATCCCAAATTAATCTCCTATTTTATCTCCTTATCACACCTTCTAAGTAAATAAAATAAAACATTCATTATCCTTTACTAATCACCTATTTAATCTCTTATCCTCCCATTTAAACTAAATAAAATAAACAACAATTATCCTACTCTTCTTAGCCGAAAATTTAAAAGAAAAGCAAGGCTTAATCCTCATCCAATTAAAAGTCCAATTGCCGTCCAACCTCTCTCCAGCTTGACGCAAAAATAAACTCCCATTCGCTTCCTCTGTAACTCGAACCAAGGCCCTTGCCCACTGCACATGGCGTCATTCTCCAAGGCCCTAAGTGGCGCTTTGCAGCCACTTTACCAAGGCATTTCTTATGTCCAATTTCCTGTACAAATTCCCTTAAGGCCTCCTTTTCCACGCTTCCCCTTTTTAGACTCAATTTTTAATATTTTCCAAGGTTACATCCTAGGGTTCTCAAAACCCCTAAAACACACTCAACCATACACTAAGCCTATTATCACTTGAATTATGCACCAAATGCATAACCCCTAATTCTATGGTATTACAGTTTTTGTCCTATAAGAGCTCGTGTAGATCTAGAGAAAATTATTTTCGGGTGGGATATCACCTTAAGGGCATCAATAAGGGGAGGGTCAGCAAAGTAGGAGGATATCACCTATTAGTAATGCGGGTATTAAAGTTGGAATTGGGCCAAGTGGTCTTAGAGATACTATTAATGGGCTCATGGAATTGGGGTTTGATGGTGAAAGTAGCCCTATTCATACTGATGATGGGAAAAAGCGACAAAGGACTTTGGTTAGCGTTTCTATGACTTTAAGAGATTCAACTATGCCACACGGGAAAGATGATATAGACTGGCTCTGCTAGACAACGCAACTGAGCGTTATGAAAATCTTCAATTGGAATGTCCGTGGGCTGGGGAATTTTCAAGAATCACTTGAGAGAAATTTGTCCCTAAATTTTCTTTTAATGTAAACAAAAATAAGTGCGAGGAAAATGGAAGGCGTTAGATGAAAATGTGGTTTTCCAAATGGTATAGAGATTGGTGCTGAGAGTTCGAAAAGGGGATTGTGTTTAGGGTGGAGGCAACATAATGTGGCCATTCTTAGGAGTTTTTTCACATCATCATATCGACGTGAAAATTCAAGAAGAGTGGGATGGATTATGTTGGCGCTTTACCGGGATCCATGGAAACCTAGACGAACGGTTGCGAAGATATTCTTGGGATTTTCTTCGTCAGTTAGGTGGTGATCAAAGCCTCACATGGTTGGTTGTGGGAGATTTTAATGAAGTTGCTTTCTCTTTCGAAAAAAGGGAGGTCGTATTTGGGCAAAGAAGAATATGGTAGCTTTTCGTTCGGCACTATCCGATTGCGATATTAATGACCTAGGTTTTTCTAGAATGTGGTATATTCGGGAGAGGAAGATTTGTAGGGACAAATATTCGAGAGAGACTAGATCGAGGGGTTACAAATCAGACATGGTGGGATCAGTTCCCTGAATTTTTGGTAGAACATTTATGTTATTCAATATCTGACCATTGTCACATCTCGGTGAAAATAAGGAGACAGAACCATTATTCTCATGGAAATAGCAAACAACAGTTTAGGTTTAATGTGGATTGGTGTTTAGAATGGGACTACGATGAAGTAATCAAGACTTATTGGGAGTCTACGTCAGACAAGTTACCTACGAAACTTCTGAGTTTAGGCAAACAACTTTCTGTGTGGAATTTAACTGTAAAGAGAAATTGAAAGTGCACAAGCAAGAGTTAATCGATAGAATGAAGGAACTCTATGACATAAAACCTACTGACGCCACTCTTGCTAAATTGACCGAGATTCAGATTGGTTTGAATCTAGAGGTGGACAAGGAGGAGATCTTTTAGAAACAAAAGGCTTGAGCCAATTGGCTCTCTTATGGAGATTGAAGCAGTACTTTCTTTCAAAAGGTAACCATAGGGAGGAGAAAATGAAACACTATCAAAGAGCTTGAACATGATAATGAAAGATGGGTTTTTGATTAAGATGGTATTCTAAAAACAATTTTCGGGTATTTTCATAAGTTATTCACGGCTTCCGAAGATGGAGACGCTTCAGACATATTCGACAAGGTACAGTGTAGGATTTCGGATGAAATGAATGCACAACTATTAAAACCATTTTCTGAAGAGGAGACCTGGGGTGTAGTCAAAGATATGGGGCCACTTAAGGCTCCAAGAGTTGACGGCTTTACAACCTTGTTCTTTTAGAAATATTGACATATATTAGGCCCGGAGGTTACCTCTTACTGTTTTGATGTGCTTTGAGGTGATGCAGCATTCGATGATATTAATGCCACACATATTGTTTTGATTCCTAAGGTTAGTAAACCACGTACTATTATGAAATTTAGACAATTAGCTTTTGTAATGTTATATACAAGATTATTGCTATGGTCATTGTAAATAGAATAAGTGGTTTTTTAAATCTTTGTGTTCATGAGACACATGAGGCTTTCATACCGGGATGACAAATTTCTAACAATGTTTTGGTTGCCTATGAGATCTTACACATTTTGAAAAGCAAAAAATGGGGCAAGAAAGGTAACTTTGCTCTCAAGCTCGACATGAGTAAGACTTATGACAGAGTCAAGTGATATTTCTTGGTAGGGATGATGTTAAAGTTGGGCTTTCATGTAGACTAGATCACTTTTGTAATGCCCTGATTCTTTTATTTTTGCTTCTGAAAATTTTTAAGACAAATATTTGTTTGCTTCAGTGGTTATGTGTTCTGAGTATGTGTGTGAGGTCCCAAGTTCAAGTCTTACCCTTAAAAAATTTTATTATTTTTGGATTCAAGCCTCATCCTTGTTCAGTGAGCTTATACTTAATTACTGTAATTTCATGTCAGAATGAGCCTACTGGTCCAAGTGGTAAGGGAATTTGTGTGTTGGTGGTCTTGTGTTTGAACCCCAGCGCGAGCATGGGAATTTGTTTCTGCTCGGTTTCCTGAATGAGTTTGGATAGGATTGGGATTCTGAGTTAGTGGGTGGTTATGGATGTGGATGTAGTGAGATTTGGGTTAATCTGTTTTCCCAAAAATCTCTCTTGTTAAAAAAAATTGACGTCCACATTTCTTCCTCCTTCGTTTTTCCTTTTTCTTTTCAAATAGAATTTTTCTCTTTTCTTTCCTGTTTTAACAAAGACTGTTCTTTTTTGGGGGTTTCGAAGCATTATGTTTTTACGTTCGGTAAGTAAAGGATTTTTGCTTGAATTGGGAGTTCTTCTTTTAATCCGATAGAGCGATGTGGATATTTCCCATTAATGTTGAACTCGTGTTTTGGCAGTAGCAATTCGTCTTGATCGTGATTCTCCTATTGCGGAATTGTAGTCAATCGTTCGGAGTGTTGGGGTAAGAGATGAGCGTTGATTTGAGTTATCATGGTTTGAGTTCTCGATTTAATCATGTTTTAAGATGATTTTGAGCGTTGGTATGCCGATTGTTAGGTTCTGGAGTGTTCGTATTTACAGCAGCATTAAAATCGTACCAGGTGTGTACCTGAAACGTAAAAAATGAAGCTTTGGCAAAAGTCAAAAAACAAAACTGTCGATGCCACATGGGCGTGTGGTCGCCCGTGTGGTAGGCTGTGTGTGAGAACACCGTGTGGTCGACGAGGGCATGGACGTGTGCAACACACGGCCATGTGGTGGTTCGAGTGTGGCCGTGTGGGCCACAGGGGCTAGGCCAAGTTGGGCGTGTTGGCCCACACGGGCATGTGAGCCTATTATACTAAACTTTTCCCTAGGGTCGCATGGGTCGCTCCAATCAACTATGGGCCTACCGTAGGGTTAGTAAGGTCTAATAAAACCCTAATTTGTATGCTATGTGATTCTGATAGACTGATTTGAATAGGATATTAATGTATGCCTATTTATACTGATACATATGAATATGTTATTTATATTAAGCATGTGGAGCATGTCTTGTCTAACAAATCTGTATATGATTTCTGCATCTGTTATGGGGTGGATTTTATATATCTGTGGAGGAAGTGTTTTGTATGACGATCATCGCCTATTTTTCTGGCAGCTTGACTGCACTATATCTGATACATGTCGTAACGACACAATGTGGTGTGTAGGCTTAGGTGGATGTTTTTAACCCCACATATGGTGTGATGGGATGGTTAGAGCTGGTGTTTAAAGGATGGGGGTAGGACTTTGCATATCTATTATCTTATCTGTACATCCATATCTATAATTGTATCTGAGATGGGCAAAAGCCCTATTCTGTATCTAATTGTCTGAAATGTTTTTGTATGTTTACTTGCCTATTCCTGTTGGATTACATACTGAGTTTACGTAAACTCACATCTGTTTTTCTGTTCTGTCAGGTAATCCCCAAATTTAGGCAGAGCGGAGTGGCAGAGACACAGTGGTGATCACTATATCGTAAAACCGATAAACTTAGTTCTTTTGGTTTATTCTAAAATTTTGGACATATTGGATAGTTGTAATTTTTTTGAGGACTCTCTGGACTTTATGATTTTTAATTGTGGTTTTGGTTTGTTTATAATTGGCATGCCATGATAAACTATTTTATGAAATTGACGATTTTGACTATAATAAGATTTTTCCTAAAAATAAATCGGATTTAAAAAACATAACGATTTGTTAAGCTTTCGTTGTAAAATAGGTTTTTGCAAATAAACCAACTAATTAACATTTTTAAAAATGGAGATAAAGTATATGAGTTTATAACTGAAATAATTTTACGTAAATAAGCCCATTCCTTGTGACATCACCTGATTCGGCCATAACGTCTAAGTCGGGTTTTGGGTGTTACATTTAGTGGTATCAGAGCCAGATTACAAAACTCGGCTATGAATTTTGGGTTCCAAAATTATGTTTTAAAAAGAATTGCTTTTCAAATTATCTTGAAAATTTTGAAAAGTATGTGGTACACCGAGTCTCTGGCGCCGATCCTGTAAGTATTTCTGTATTTAGATAGAATTGTTTTGAAACACTGTAGTTAGTACCCTTTGAAATTGTACTGAAATAGTTAGAAGACTGAAACTTCTGAAAACATTTATGAACTTCTGATAAATTATGCATAAAATATCTGTTAATAAATATTTGAACTGATGCATAAAACTCTATAATGTAGATAAAATTTGAATTTCACTATGAGCGCTCGTGGAACACCCAGACGTAGCATTCGTGGCCATGGTAAAGGCCGTAGGGGGCTCAAACTGAGTCTTCCTCTCTAGGTAATATGCCAAATCTGGATACAAGTGAGACACCAGTTTCACCTGCTACTGAGACTGGGTCTCAGAGTCATTCGGCTAGGAACGATGCACTGTCCCAAGCCATGCTGAGGATATTGGAAAGGGTCATTGGACCCCATTCTAGTTTTAGGGATCGAGGGTCGGTAACTGAATGATTCTGGTCTAATGGTGCTGAGCTGTTTAGGGGTGTCACTGGAGTCACCCCTAATGTGGCTGAGTATTGGTTGGAGGTCACGAAGAGGATTATGAATGATCTGGACTGCACTCTTGAGCAGAAACTGAAGAGTGTAATCTCTCTGCTTCGCGATGAGGCTTATCAGTGGTGATTGACGGTTGAGGAGGGTACTCAGTCTGATCGATTGAGTTGGGACTTCTTTAAGATCACCTTTTAGAGTAAGTTCGTGGGGGTGAGCTATATGGATGTTTGTAGGCATGAGTTCATGAACTTCACGTAAGGCGATAGGTTTGGGGCCAAGTATGAGGCCAAATTTTTTAGGTTGAGCTGTCACGCTCAAGGCATGGTAGCGTCTGAGTACGAAATGTGCGTTCGATTTGAGGATGGCTTAAGAGATGGTTTGAGGGTACTGATTGCTCTACAGAGAGAGAGAGAGTTTGTTGTTTTAGTTGAGAAGGCGAAGATCGCCGAGGATGTTAAGCGCTTGGAGCGCCAAAATAGAGATTGAGTGATAGGCAAGAACAAGAGGGAATCGGAGCC
Organism: Gossypium australe; assembly: GCA_005393395.2. Lineage (NCBI taxonomy): Eukaryota > Viridiplantae > Streptophyta > Magnoliopsida > Malvales > Malvaceae > Gossypium > Gossypium australe. The sequence continues at coordinate 100,125,987 of CM016624.1, forward strand.
CTCTAGTTCTGTTTTAAGGCCTAAGAAAAAGGCCAAATTTGATGGGCTGGTTAGAGTGGGGGTGCCTGTTGCTTCTACTGGAATTCAGTCATGCAGTGACTGTGGTAGGTGCCATCCGGAAGAGTGTTGGAAGAGGATAGGGGCTTGTCTGAGGTGTGGGTCTCTTGAGCACCGTATTAGGGACTGTCCACAGAAGACAGATCAGATACAAGTTTCAGCTCTGAATTATGTGCTGCCTTAAAGGGCAGTTCAATAGCAACCTAGAGGCCATGGTCAGGTTAGGGGTTGTAATGGTATGGGTCGATGGCAGAAAGCACGGGGCAAAAGTGTTGGACAGACTGAGGCGAGGTAACATGCACTTGTTGATGCTGCTCGATGTCAAGAGGATAGAGATGCTCCAGATGTTATCACCGGTACGTTTCTTATATTTGTTGTCCCTTATACTACTTTGACAGATATAGGTTCTACATACTCATATGTAGCTAGTATTGTATCTGAAAACTTGAGGGTTTCTGTGGAAAGCACTTCGAGTGAGGTTATTGTATTGAGTCCATTGGGGCAATCTGTTCGGGTTAGTAAACTCTATAAGGATGTTCTGTTAGAGGTACAAGGGACTTCTGGCAAATTTGGTGGAGCTTCCGTTTGGGGAGTTCGGCCTGATTTTGGGTATGGATTGGTTGGTCAAGCACCGGGTTAGTTTAGACTATACGACTAAAAGGGTCGTTTTGAGGACTGAAGATGATAAGGAGATGGTTGTGATCGGCGAGCGTCGAGAATATCTGTCAAACGTAATCTCTGCTCTAATGGCTGAAAAACTAGTTCGAAAAGGGTGTGAGACATATTTAGCTTCAGTGTTTCAGTTTCTAAGGACTCTTTTGTTGAGGATATTAGAACTGTGAGAGATTTTTCGGATGTCTTTCTTGAGGAGTTACTGGGTTTACCTCCGAACTGAGAGGTTGAGTTTGGGATTGAGCTTCTTCCAGGTACAGTTCCGGTATCCATCGCTCCCTACTGAATGGTACCAAAGGAGCTTACAAAACTTAAGGCTCAACTGTAAGAACTTATGGACTGTGGTTTTCTTCGTCCTAGTGTGTTTCCATGGGGGCATCGGTTTTGTTTGTTAAGAAAAATGATGGGACTATGAGAATATGTATTGATTATCGGCAACTGAATAAGTTGACTGTGAAGAATAAGTATCCGCTTTCGAGGAGACGACTTGTTTGATCAGTTCAGAGGGGCTTCGGTGTTCTCTAAGATTAATCTTCGATTTGGGTATCATCAGTTGAGAGTTAAGGAAGCTGATGTCCATAAGACTGCATTTAGGACTTGTTGTGGACATTACGAGTTCCTAGTTATGCCTTTTGGTTTGATGAATGCTCCGGCTGTATTTATGGATCTGATGAACCGAGTGTTTTAGCCTTATCTGGATCAGTTCATCGTGGTTTTCATCGACGATATTCTGGTTTACTCTAAGACTGAGGATGAGCATAATGAGCATATTAGAGTAGTGCTTCAGATTCTCCAAGAAAAATAGCTTTACATTTAGTTGAGCAAGTGTGAATTCTGATTAAGAGAGGTAACCTTTCTAGGGACATGGTTTCTGCTGAGGGGATTCATGTTAATCCTCGAAAGATTGAGGCTGTACTTGATTGGAAATAGCTTAAGACCGTGTCTAAAATCCGCAGTTTTCTGGGTCTGACGGGTTATTATCGATGCTTTGTTGAGGGATTTTCTCTGATTACAGCTCCTCTTACTAAGTTTTTGTGTAAGGGTGTCCCTTTTGTCTAGACTGAAGCACAGTAAGAGAGTTTTAAGAAGATCAAGTCTGCTCTAACTCAAGCTCCTGTTCTGATACAGCCTGAATTCGATAAGGAGTTTGTGGTATACAGTGATACGTCGTACGTTGGTTTAGGTTACGTTCTAATGCAGGATGGTAAGGTTGTGGCTTATTCGTCCCGTCAGCTTAAGACACATGAAGGGCATTATCTATATGGTGAGAGGTGTATCGTCTACACCGATCACAAGAGCCTCAACTATCTCCTTACTCAGAAGGAGTTGAACCTTAGGTAGCGGCAATAAATTGAGTTGTTTAAAGATTATGACTGCATCATTGAGTATCATCCTGGTAAGCCTAATGTGGTGGCCGATGCTCTAAGTCAAAGAGCGATGTCTGATTTGAGAGCGGTGTTTGCTCGACTCAGTTTGTTTGATGATGGGAGTTTGTTAACTGAGTTGCAAGTTAAACCGACTTGGATTGATCGGATTCAAGATAAGCAGTTAGTGGATGAGTCTTTGGGCTTGCGGTTTCGACGGATTGAGAATGGTACTACTTCTGATTTTAGGTTAAATAGTGATGGTGTGTTATGTTTTTGAGGACGGATCTGTGTACCGAATGATTCGATTTGAGGCAGTCGATTCTGAGGGAGGCGCATTGTAGCCCTTATGCTATGCATCCTGGTGGTAATAAGATATATTGTGATCTCCGTGAACTGTACTGGTGGCCAAGTTTAAAGCATGAGGTTACTGATTTTGTTTCTCATTATCTGATGTGCCAGTAAGTTAAGGCTGAATACCAATTGCCTTCAGGATTGTTGCAGCCAGTTAAGATTCCCTTATGGAAATGGGAACGGGTGACGATGGACTTCGTTAGTGGGTTACCCTTGACACCCACTAAGGAGGATTCTGTTTGGGTTATCGTGGATCGCTTGACCAAGTTTGCTTACTTCATTCCGTTTCAGACAGACTATTCTCTGCAGAAGTTAGTAAAACTTTATGTCTCTGGGATAGTTAGATTGCATGGGGTACTAGTGTTGATTATTTCTGATAGAGATCCTCGTTTCACTTCTATGTTCTGAAAGAAATTATATGAGGCTCTGGGTTCAAGATTGGGCTTCAGTATTGCGTTCCATCCTCAAACCGATGGTCAATTTGAGAGGGTGATTCAGATACTGAAAGATATGCTTAGGAGTTGTGTAATCGACTTTTGAGGCAGTTGGGAGGATTATCTACCGCTATAACAGTTTCCAGGTTAGCATTCAGATGGCACCTTACAAGTCCCTGTATGGTCGTAAATGTCGCATTCCGCTGTGTTGGACCAAGTTGGGTGAACATCGAGTTCTGGGTCCTGATTTGGTTTCTGAGACTGAGGATAAAGTTAGAGTGATTCGGGACCCTGTATGGTCGTAAGTGTCGCACTCCGCTGTGTTGGACCAAGTTGGGTGAACGTCGAGCTCTGGGTCCTGATTTGGTTTCTGAGACTGAGGATAAAGTTAGAGTGATTTGGGATCGACTGAAGGCAGCTTCTGATAGACAGAAATCCTATGCAAATCTAAAGAGGCATGATATTGAGTACTCTGTGGGGGACTTCGTCTTTCTTAAGGTTTTTCCGTGAAAGAAAGTTCTGAGGTTCAGTCATAAAGGTAAGCTAAACCCTAGGTTTATTGGGCCATATCAGATTCTAAAGCGTTTGGGACCTGTTGCTTATCAGTTGGAGCTACCTTTAGAGTTAGACTGTATCCACGATGTGTTTTACGTTTCAATGTTGAGGCGGTATCGATCAGACACATCTCACGTTGTCTCTGTTGAGGAGATTGATGTTAGACCAGATTTGACGTTTGAGGAGGAGCCGATCCATATTCCATATCGTGACACTAAGGTTCTGAGGAGGAAGTCTATCCCTTTAGTGAAGGTTCTATGGCGGAATCATGGTACGGAGGAGACCACGTAGGAACCTGAGGACTCGATGCGTCAGCAATATCCTCATCTGTTCTGATCAGGTAAATTTCGAGGTCGAAATTTCTTTTAGTGGCTAGAGTTGTAAAGCCCTGATTCTTTTATTTTTGCTTCTGGAAATTTTGGACATAAATATGTGTCTGCTTCAGTGGTTATATGTTCTGGATGTGTGTGTGAGGTACGAAGTTCAAGTCTTTCCCTTGACAAAGTTTGTTATTTTTGGATTCAAGCCTCATCGTTGTTCAGTGGGCTTATATTTAATTGCTGTAATTTCATGTTAGAATGAGCCTACTGGTCCAAGTGGTAAGGGAATTGGTGTGTTGGTGTTCCTGTGTTCGAATCGTAGCACAAGCGTGGGAATTTATTTTTGCTTTGTTTCTTGAGGGAGTTTGGATGGGATTGGGATTCTGAGTTAGTGGGTGGTTATGGATGTGGATGTAGAGGGATTTGGGTTAATATGTTTTTCCAAAAATCTCTCCTACTACAAAAAAACTAACGTCCACCTTTCTTTCTCCTCTGTTTTCCCCTTTTCTTTTCAAATAGAAATTTTCTCTTTTATTTCACGATTTAACAAATACTATTTTTCTTTTTTTTTTTGAGGTTTCAAAGTATTGTGTTTTCACGTTCGGTAAGTAAGGGGTTTTTGCTCAAATTGAGAGTCCTTCTTTTAATCCGATAAAGCGATATGGATTTTTCCTATTAATGTTGAACTTGTGTTTTGGCAGCTCTGAGGCGTCTTGATCGTGAATCTCCTCTTATGGAATCGTGGTCAATCATTCGGAGTGTTGGGGTAAGCGATAAACGTTGATTTGAGTTATCCTCGTTTGAGTTCTCGGTTTAATCGTGTTTTAAGACTAATTTTGAGCGTTGGTATGCCGATTGTTAGGTTTTGGAGTGTTCGTATTTGCAGCAGCATCAAAACCCTACCAGGTGTGTACCCGAAACGCGGAAAATGAAGCTTCAGCAAAAGATGAAAAACGAAACTGTCGATGCCACACGGGCGTGTGGTCACCTATGTGGTAGGCCGTGTGCGAGAACACGGTCGTGTAGTCGATAAGGGCATGACCGTGCGCAGCACACGGCCATGTGGTGGTTTGAGTGTGACTATGTGATTCTGATAGACTGATCTAAGTAGGATATTAATGTATGCCTATTTATACTGATACACGTGAATCTGTTATTTATATTAAGCTTGTGGAGCATGTGTTGTCTAACAAATCTGTATCTGATTTCTACATCTATTATGGGGTGTGTTTTATATATACGTGGAGGAAGTGTTCTGTATGGCGATCATCACCTATTTTTCTGGTAGCTTGGCTGCACTATATTTGATATGTGCCGTAACGACACAATGTAGTGTGTAGGGATGGGTGGGTGTTTTTAACCCCACATATGGTTTGATGGGATGGTCGGAGCTGGTGTGTAGAGGATGAGGGTAGGACTTTGCATATCTGTTATCTGATTTGTACATCTGTATCTGTAACTGTATCTGAGATGGGCAAAATTTCGATTCTGTATCTAATTGTCTGAAATGTTTTTGTATGTTTGCTTGCCTATTCCTGTTGGATTACACACTGAGTTTACGTAAACTCACATCTGTTTGTCTGTTCTGTCAGGTAATCCCCATATTTAGGCGGAGCGGAGCGGCGGAGACACAATGGTGATCACTATATCGTAAAACTGATAAACTCAGTAGTTTTGGTTTATTCTAAAATTTTGGGCTTATTGGAGAGTTGTAATTTTTAGGGACTCTCTGGACTTTATGATTTTTAATTGTGGTTTTTGGTTTGTTTATAATTGACATGCCATGATAAACTGTTTTATGAGATCGATGATTTTGACTATAACGAGGTTTTTCCTAAAAAGAAATCAGATTTAAAAAAATGTAACGATTTGTTAAGCTTCCGCTGCAAAATACGTTTTTGCAAATAAACTAACTAATTAACGCTTTCAAAAATGGAGATAAAGTATATGAGCTTATAACCAAAATAATTTTACGTAAATAAGCCCATTCCTTGTGAAATCACCGGATTCAGCCATAAAGTCTAGGCCGGGCTTGAGGTGTTACAAATTTGATCATGAGATGTGTCGTTTCTGTAACATACACAACGGGTATCAATGGTGGCTGTAGTGATAGCTTTGTGCCATCGAAAAGATTACGACAGGGAGACCCACTTAGTCCTTATCTCTTTCTGTTATATGTTGAAGGATTATCACTAATTCTAATAGATGCTCAAGAGAACAATTTGATACAGAAGGTTCAAATAGGGACAGGGCATATGACCATTAATCACTTATTTTTTTTTTTTTGCTGATGATAGCATTCTTTTTAGGGAAGCTATGATATAAGGAGCAGAGAATATTCATAATGTGATACCGGAATATGAGAGAGATTTTAGTCAACTGGTTAACTATGATAAGTCATAGACATACTTCGACACTAATGTGGCAGAAGGGGGCAGAAGCATCGTAAGTAGTACTTTGAGGGTTCGGGAGTTTTTGAACCTTGAAAAATATCTTGGCTTGTCATGACGGTGGGGGGAGTAAAAAAGAGGGATTTCCTGTATTATATGGATAGAATTTGTTTTTGATTGAACAACTGGAATCTGTGTTTCCTATCTATGGGTGGGAAAGAAACTTTTATTAAGGTTGTTTTGCTTGTGTTCTAAATTGGAAAACGTGCCTTAATAATTTCTGGTGAAGAAATTTGAAAACGTTAAAAGACATTCATTAGAGTTCTTAAAAATGTTTATGCTTGCCTAAGTTAGTTGGGGGCTTAGGTTTTCGTGGTTTAGCCTTGTTTAATTTATCCTTATTAGCTAAACAGTGTTGGCATATTTGGTCCAACCAGACTATTTGTTAGCTAAAGTTTTGAAAGCACGATATTTTCCTCATACAGATTTTTTATCTACGGGTTTAGGTTCTTACCCTTCTCTTACTTGGAGAAGCATAATGAGTGCACGAGGCTTGTTAGAGAACGGCATGGGTTAACGTATTGGTGATAGAGAGTCTGTGAATATCTAGAATGAACCGTGATCCTGGGACCTGGCGATGGACGAATTCAGTGTCAAGCAATTGATATAAAGTATAGGATAGTATCACAACTAATTAATCATGAAAATGGTACCTGGGATGATACAGTCATCCGTGAGATCGCAGCGGAGGATTAAGTGCAAGCCATTCTGTCTATATATTTGGCCAAGTCACCAATACCCGATACTAAGATCTAGAGACTAGAGGGATCGAGTATGTACATTATGAAGAGTGACTATAAGTTACTAGTACAAGGAAAGTTAGAATCATAACAAGCTTTGTCTAATCCTATAGCTCTTTCTGAAAAAGATTTCTTATCGGAATTATGGGCTCTGCAACTTTCAGAGAAGATCAAAATTACAATATGGAAGTTTTACAACAACTTTATGCCTGCGTATTCTAACCTAAATAAACGCCATATTTCTTGTCCTACTTTTTGCCTGTTATGCCATACAGATCTAGAATCTGTTGACCATTTGTTGCAATTTTACCAAATAATAAGCCAAACTTGGACTTCTTGATGACTCTCTGAACCCTTTATGTCGAAGCATTCATAATACAAGACTTGGTTAGTTGAGTTTTTCCAAACAGAAGATGAAAGAGGTAAAAAACTCATGACCATATCTATTTGGACTTATTTGGTTTGCAAGGAACAAGTTCATTCAGGAGGGCATGAGACAAACAGTGTAAGAAGTAATGGTGTTTATTCTAGGCTACTTGGCTGAAATAGAAGGCTTAGAATTAGAGAAACATCCTAAATGATCCCCTACATAGTCTAAATGGAGTCCACCAGATCTGGGCTTTATCAAAATTAATTTTGACTCAGCTTTTAATTTACAGAAAAAGACATCTATCTCAAGTGTTATTATAAGAAATAAAAATAGACTGATCATGGGGGTGTACTTACTTTCATTTTAATATTGTTGACACTTTTGTTTTAGAAACCCGAGCGTACGAGTAGGTGATTCGATTTGCTCAGGAAATTGGCTTTTATCGCGTTCATATTTAGGGAAACTTATTGACGATGATAAAAAAGTTGCATACAAATACAAATGATAAATCAATCCTGTAACAGCCCGATTTAGGGGCTAGTCGGAACAGTGATCTCGGGATCACTAATTCGAGGTTAGAGAAAATTATTTTCATGTTATTTTATGTGTTAGAGCATGATTTTAGAATTACATGAAAATTTTGGTACATTAATTTTAGCGATTTCTTGCTTAATCACGAAAAAGGACTAAATCGCATAAAGTGCGAAAGTTCCATTTTATAAGCTAAAGGTACCAAATAGCCTTAGAATGTAATTTGGAGGTCTTTAAAGTATAACTAGGCCATTTTGAAGTGTATAACTAGGCCATTTTGGAGTGTGATGGCCGGCCATATATGATCTAGGGGGACAAGATTTTTAATGTTGGTCAAATTTGGTGGGAATTAGGTGATAAAAATGAATAAAATAAGATGAATGAAAGATATTATCATCTTTCACTATTCATTAACCTTCATCCACTGAAAATTGAAGAGAAAAATAAGGGTTTTGAAGCTTAAAATTTCAGCCAACATATTCCCTAGCAAGTAAGTGTTTCTTGAGGTTTTTCTTAATGATTTTTGTACTTTTGGAGTCCCCAAAGTTTAAGCTAGCTAATGAGGGGACTAATTTGTGATATGGTTGAAAGTATAGGGATTTTCCATGAGAGTGCTTATGTTGTTAACTGAGTTTTTATGGAAGATAATGAATGTTAGGGAGATGAGAAACAACTTTTGTGAAAGGTGTTAGCATGAAAACACCTAAATAGGACTTGAATGCAAAGATTTAAATTTGTGTCATAAATGCATGAAATAGTTGGAATTGTGAGTAGTTGTAAGAGAAATAAATTTTCAGCTAGGCTTGTTAAATGAGAAAGTGAGTTGAAAAACAATTTCTGAGCCTAGGGTCAAAATGGTCATTTTGCCCAAGTCTAGGGGTAAAATAGTAATTTTTTCCAAAGCATGATTAACGAAATGCTTTTATTAAGGTGATGATTAAAATGAGCTAAATTGTTATTATAGATTAAGAAATGTGAAGCCCAGATCGAAACCGAGGCAAGAACAAAGTTGAGGACTAAATTGTACAACTCTACACATTTTGAGTTTCGAGGTAAGTTTGTATGAATTTTAATCAACATATTACTTTTATAATTAAATTACTTACTGTGTCGTACAATGTACATTATTTTCATGAAGTTGATTGACAAGGCCTAATAAGGAAATCAATCAAAATAAGTAAGTAAAAGTCCCGATTGAAAATTCGGAATAGCGAGGATACCTATGTCACGACATGAGATAAGAAAAGTCCGTGTAAGACCATTGCTGGGATATGGCATCGGCATCAAGGAATGTAGGTCTCGTGTAAGACCATGTCTGAGACATGGCATCGGCATTGAACATAGATCCTATATAAAATCATGTCTGGGACATGGCATCAGCATCGAATAAAAAAGGTCTTGTGTAAGACCATGTCTGGGACATGGCATCGACACCATACGAGGAAGGTCCTATGTAAGTCCATGCTATGGCATGGCATTGGTGAGTCCATAAGGCAAGGAACCACGTAAGACCATGTCAAGACATGGCAATGGTAAGTTTCCAAGGAAACATATAAGGAAGATCTCGTGTAAGACCATGTTTGGGATATGGCATCGGTATCATAAGGCGATCCCATATAAGACCATATCTGGGATATGGAATTGGCATCAAAACACATGTTTGACGAGATTGAGTATCCTCCGACATTCCGAGTAATTCAATGGGCAAAAGCGACAAGTATGAAAGAAGTAATAAGAAAGCTGAGTAAGAAAATTAATACAAGTTAAGTTATTTAAGAATGATAAAGAATTCTACCTGAGTTAAGGAAGATAATGATTTGATGTTCATTTTATATTAGCAAAAGTGCTAATTTATGTGATTAAGTGATACATGTACCCTAATTTAATTACAAGTATGAAATTATAATGTGGTAAGTATGAGAAAGAGTAAGTAAGTTCAAGCACTTGAAATTTATGTTGCTTTAGTCTTAAGATGGATGAGTTTATTTTTGAGTATGTATGTGGTTATATAAATTTCATGCAAACTTACTAAGCTAAGAGTTTACCCTTCTCTTTCCCTTTTTCCTTGTAGATTCGCCTAGTTAGCTCAGGGATCATAGAAGTCGGAGCTCAGATCACACTATCAACCACTATTTTGGTATAGCAAAGTTAAATAAATTTTGAGTATGGTATTTATAGGTGTTTGATCATTTTGGTCATGTCATGTTGTAAGCTAAAGGCTTGGTTTGTAAGATTATGCATTCTTTTGTATATGGCCATTAGAAATTGGTCAATATTTGTTAAGTTATATACATTTTCATGATGATAAGTTTATGCATTTAAGTTATTGTAATGGATGGAATAATTGAGATAGTATAAGTGTGTTTATGTTTCAGGGTGGCAATTGGCTTGGAAAATAGCCTTATAATTGTCCACATGGGTAGACACACGGGCGTGTGTCTAGGCCGTGTATGACACACGGTCAGCCCCATGGGTGTGTTGATAGGCCGTGTGTCCCCTGCATTAAATTAGGAAAATATGATTCGTCACACGGGCTAGCACACAGGCATGTGCCATGATCGTGTGCCATTAAAGGTTTGATGACGTCATAAACAGAGATCTCCACGGGTAGGAGACATGGGCGTGTCCCTTGGACAACACGGGCTTGTGGCCCCTATTTAGGCAAAATTTTTCAAGGAGCGTAAAAGGTTCCAGTCGAATCCCGAAACCTTCCGGAAGTATGTTTAAGGCCTCGTAGGCCCATGAATGTACGTTATTAGTAAGAAAGAAAATTTTTAAGATGGAATGAAATTTTATAGCCCGATAATACAAGTTCAAGTAAAGTTAAGTAGAGTAACGCCTCGTATCCTGTTTCGGTGTCGGGCATGGGTAAGGGGTGTTACATTTATTGGTATCAGAGCTACGGTTTAGTCGATTCCAGGACTAACGTAGCGTAAGCATGAGTTTAGTTGTACATGCCATACACAATAGCATTTTTTTATGATAGTGTGATGACTCATGAGACCTAAATTGTGTTTTATATAGTAAATGGATCCCGAAAGAGCTGTGGCGGATGATGTAGAAAGTAACGCGCCAGCTCCCGCTGAAGGAACAGTGCCAAATGAAGATGAGAATAGACCAACTACGATGAGTTAGAGTGGAGGAGAAGAGGCTAGAGAAGCCTTCCTCCACATGATGAATACATGGTACACGAAGTTCATTCGTGCGAACCCGAATGCACAACCCCCTCTACCCCTGCCTATTCCTCAGCCTACCCCTATAGCTCCTCAAGTGGTAGAAGTGGTAAGAAGAGAAAAACCTTCGGTTGATAGAATCTGAAAACAAGGAGCAGGGGAATTCAAGGCTAGTAAAGATGACGATCCTAAAAAAGCAGAGTTTTGGCTTGAAAATACCATTAGAATATTTGATGAGTTGTTGTGCACACCTGAAGAGTGCATGAAATATGTTGTTTCACTTCTGAGAGATTCCGCTTATCAATGGTGGAATACCCTTGTGTCCGTGGTACCAAGGGAAAGGGTCACATGAGAGTTTTTCCAAGAAGAATTCAAAAAGAAGTAAATCAGCCAAAGATTTATCTACCAGAAAAGGAAGGAGTTCCTAGAGTTGAAGCAAGGCAACATGTCAGTAACTGAGTATGAGCGTGAGTTTGTAAGACTCAGTAAATACGTTCGAGAGTGTGTATCCACTGAAGCCATTATGTGCAAGAGATTTGAGCACGGACTAAACGAAGACATTAAGTTGTTTGTTGCTGTCCTAGAGTTGAAAGAGTTTGTTGTGTTGGTGGATCGAGCTTGTAAAGCCGAAGAATTAGTAAAAGAGAAAAGAAAAGATGATATGGAGTCTCCTGACTCGAGAAAGAGACAGTGGAGTAAGTCCTTCCAGTCCTCGTCTAAGAAGTCAAGAGATTTCTCCACCCGATCAGCTACTTCCGCCAGGTTTTCAAGCAGAGGTAAGAGTAAACAGTATTCGGGGAATAAGGTTCAAACTACTTCAGTTGCGAGTGTTGGGAACATTCGATCTAATAGACTGGAATGCCCAAAATACGGCAGATGTCACCCCAGTGAATGTAGAGCACATGAAAATGCTTGTTTCAAGTGTGGTTCCCAAGATCATTTCATAAGAAAATGTCCTGAGATGATGAAAGAAGAGAAAGCTCAGAGTGCGAGGTCCGGGAGCGTTGTTAAAGGAAGACCACAGAGGAACCCCGGAAGTGGAGCGAGCAGTAAAGGCAACCCCAGAAAGCAGGCTACAAGACCTGAGGGTAGGGCGCCTACAAGGACTTTTGCTATTCGTGCTCGCAAAGAGGCATCTTCTCCTGATGTTATTACGAGTACCTTTTCTCTTCATGATGCTAAAATTATTGCTTTAATAGATCCCGGATCTACCCACTCATACATTTGCATAAAATTAGTATCTAGTATGAGTATGCCCGTAGAGTCCACAGAGTTTGTGATAAAGGTGCCCAATCCACTAGGTAAAAGTGTGTTAGTTGATAAAGTATGCAAAGATTGTCCCTTGATGATTAGAGGTCATTACTTTAAGGCCAACCCCATGCTATTGCCATTTGATGAATTTGATACTATTTTTGGTATGGACTGGTTAACCACTCATGATGTGATAGTAAATTGTGGAAAGAAATATATTTAGTTGAGATGTGAAAATGGTGATACTCTTCATGTTGAATCAGATGAACAAGATAGGTACTCACTGACCTGAACCAAACCAACAACAGCCGAACTAGCTCTAGGTGCCGTAAGGGTGTCACACCTGCATCACCAGACACAGCGATGTCGTTGGTTGCAATGGCGGAGTCCTAATGGTCGACGACGGTTGGTTGTCAGTGGTTGAGCAGTGGAAGAGTTACACTCCTATTGAGATTCTACCAGAGAATTTGATTTCAGACTAATTATTCCAAAAATAATAATAATTTAATAATTTAATATTAAATTTAACTTAATAATAATTTATTAATTTAATATTAAAGTGATTAAGTTTAATCATAATTGAATTCTGTAAACTCTCCCTATATAAAAAGAGCATTGGGTCATTATTTACACACACTTGAATTCAAGAGAAAGTTGTAGAGAGAAAATTCTCTGAAGAGATTATTCTAGAAAATTTCTAGAGATATTTTTCTAATTTATAACTTGACCCAAAAGTTTAGAGAGATTGCAAAATTACCCACTGGTAATTTTTGTGAAAAATTTTCTAATTTGAAGCGAGCTCACACTCGGAAAATGTGAGCTTGAGAATAGCGGAGAAGACTACTCGAAGTGCTCATTTTATACGAATCGAAAAGGTACAATTTTGATTAAGTGTTTATTATTTTAGATATCACAACTAAGATCTTGTTTTGGAAAAAAATTTAAAACTCTAATTTTTACCTAAAGTTATTTTTCGCTGCGTTTTCCAAACCCGTTTTTCTACAAAAATATATGCCGTCTAAAAACCCACCCATGAGAAAAAAATTCCAACTTCTTTAAGCATTTGTTATTTGAGATTTTTCGTTAAAATCTAAATTGCGTCAGATTTTTCATCAAAATCTGAATTTCATCAAAATTTGGGAGGGAAAAAAATAAAATATGTTGTTCCTAGAGGGAGTCAAAATTGAGTCCCTCAAATCCTACTCTTCCTAAAAAGACTTGATTGACTTGATTCTTATTCTTAAAGATTTAATTGATTGTTAAATTAATTGTGATTATTTCCATCGTCTTCCTTCGCCATCATCTCCATGAAGGGTTGAAAGCAAAATATTTGATGTGAAAAATTCACTTAAATTGTGGAATAATTTAAAAGAAAGATAAGAACATTGGAATATGATAATTTTATGATTGGATGCACATTAAGTTACAAGATCTCCTATCTAAAGCTTGTTATGATCAAATACACAAATTGCAAAACTTTAAAATTGTGAGTAAGTATAACATTACAATATCATGATAAGTACTCAATTAAAATTATTGGGAGAATATTACTAATGAGACCTTGTTAAAGAAAACTTTTTCAACATTTCATGCTTCAAATGTGCTTCTGCAGTAGTAAGATTGTGAAAAAGTTTTAAAATATCTTCTAAATTAATATCATATTTTACTTGTGGTTGAATAAAATAGAGAGCTATTAAATGAAAAACTGTATAACACATCCTACTAGATTTATTTTATTCCTTAAAGGGAATGCAACAATACATAATAAATCTGAAAGACATAGTATTGGATGTGGATGTAGTAAGTCGCACTATAATAGTAAAAAGGGGTACTCATAATAATTCTTCTCACCACCAGAAGTGAGAAAATGAAGATATTGTGAAGACAAGTAATAAGATTGATATTGAAATTAAAAGTTAATAGTTCCATCCAATTTTTTATATTTTAATTGATGTGCATTTATGATATGCTCAAAAGCTTTGCTTAATTTTGTACTTACACCTATAACATTTTAAGCTCTAAATACAAAGTTATGTGAATGATAAAAGATTTGATACTAACCTCCTTTATCTTTAAGCTTGAATACAAATTATTTTATAAAAACAACTAAATTTAATTGTTATGTTATAAATTATATTAAAAGAAAAATTTTACAAACAAAATATTATTTCTTGCATAAATAAAATTTAAACTATAAATTTCAAAATAAAAATCCTTATGTAATATCCTGAAATAGGGGTTAATTTTTATTATATTATTTTGCATAAGTGTGGTCATTGTGGTGTTGATTGAGGTATTTTAGAGGCTAGTTATAAGCCGAGGGAAGGCCCGAGCTATAGGAAAAAAATTTTGTTTTTAAGAGTTAATTATGGAGAGCTAGGCTAAGGATGCCTTAAGAGAATTTTCGTGGGAATTTATGACACAAGGAAACCATGTGGCAAGGTGGCTTGGGACGTTACCTGAGGAGCAGGGGAGAAGGGCCTGGGTTTGAGTCTTGATGGGAGCATAAGTGGGTTTTTATTTTGCTCTTTGCGTCAAGAAGGGAAGCTGGGATAAGGTGGCTTTAAAAGAAATTATGAGGAGTTGATGACACAAAAGAATCAGCAGCAAGGTGGCTTGGGCCGTTTGTGTCAAAGGGGCTTCAGGAGGGAAGAGGTTCGAATCTTGTTGGCTGCAAGGAGTGTGTTTTATTTTTGGCTTTTGACGTCAAGAAAGAAGGGAGGTGTTGGACGGCACATGGGCATTGGAAGGATAAGATAAGGCTTGCTTCAATTTTTTTTTTATTTCGGCTAGGAGTAAGATAAAGGTGGTTTTTTATTTTATTTATTTTGAATGTGTGATAAGAGATAAAAGAGGTTTATTTATTTTGAATAAGTGTGGATTTATTTTATTAGTTTAATTAGGTAGATAAATGTGGGTTATTTATTTATTTTATTTATCTTGAGTGGGTTGGTAAGGGAAGTGATGGATTATTTTATTTTTAAGGTGATAATGGGAGGAAAGTGAGAGATAATGGTGGCATATGTTCATTAATTTTTAAATGAAGTAAAATGTGGGATATGATAAGGAAGGAGGTAATGGCCGGCCAAGGGGTTCTTTTGAATGGCAAATTCGGCCATGTAGTATGGGATAATGTGAAGGATTATTTTTATTTTATTTGTTAAGATAATAAAGGAGAAAATGTGGATGATGGCCGAATATAAGGACTCTTTTGCTGACCATTTTCAGCTTTGTAGTGTATTAAATTTTGGTTGAAAGGTATTCATCTTTTTCTTTTTAGTGCCTAGCCGAATTTCTTCTCTCTTCCTCTCCTAGTTTTCTTTATTTTCTTTCAACACCAAAAATTCCTTTCTATTTCTTTAAAAGCCGAATGCTCCTAGGTTTCTTCCGTTCTTCTTCCTTCAACTTCAAACTGCTCTTTTAATAAGCTGAATATTTCAACCCTCTTGTAAAGGCCATAGCCGAATATTGCTAAGGGTTCAAGCAAGGGTTCCATCGAATTCATCAGTAAGGGGTCATTCGGGATCTTGGCCTATTATCGATTTCTAGGAGGAAGGTTTCGAGTTTCCAAATCGCAAGGGACTAAGGATTTAAGGCTTTAGATCGGATTTTCGGGACTTGGATTAAAAGCTTTAAGTGAATCAGGTGTGTACCCTTCCCTAAGGTTTAATAGATTTGAGGCCTTAAGTTATTATATTGTGTTAATAAGAATGTGAAAGCTATGGCTAAGGTACCATATTATGGTATAAAGGTACGTTTCCTACTCCTACTAGGATTATGTTAAATATCTGTTATGACACACACATATGAAATTATAAGAATGTGAAACAAGAAATTGGCATGTTAATGCATGATATGTATGATATGGGGCATAGGGGTTATATGAAAAGGGGAAGTGAATGTGGTGGATTAATACCACGATATCTGAATGTGGTGACTTCGGTCACATTATCTGAATGGGGTGTCACATGACACGAAAATATTATCCGGTGGCTACGCCACGAAATTTATAAGGGCGATGAGCACGTCGACTGCAGCGACTACCTTCGATGGTGTGCAGCGGATGGAGGGTTGACTTAGTAGTCCCCACGGTGTGCAGGTTGGTACGGGTGATGTGTAGCGGATGGCAACTAGGATTGGGTTCGGGATTGCATCATTTTATTTAAATGCTATATGTGTATGTATGATCTGATATGCCTGAATCTGTTTGGACTTGGTGTTGGTTGTACACATTGAGTCTGTTTGACTCACCCCGTTGTGGGAATATTTTTTTAGGTGACGATCAGTGATGGACTGGGTCGGCAGAAGCTTAGTGGTGGCCATGCTCAGCAAGGAATTGATTTTATTTGGACTTTTTACTTTAAGTACTTCAAATTATTTGGATTTTGTTTTTGATGTAATAAGGCCATAGTTATAAACTGTTTATGCATGCATTTTAATTATTTTCTTATGATGCGAAACTTTTATCAAATTAAAGACTAAGTAAATTTTATTTAAGAATGAACTCTAAACGTTTTGATACCTAAATGAAAATGATTTCTAATTTAAAGATAAATCCTAAAACAAATTCGGCATATCTTTTAACTTAAAGTTTTTGAAACTTAACAATGGAATTTTTATAAAAACTTATGTTTCAAAAATAAACTAGTTTCCAACTTGAGCCCAACCCAATTCGAGTTTTCTTCCAAAATCACTCAAAGATTTTCAAAAGATACAAACCAGTTTTTAACCGTTTTACTCAAGGAACATACCGGATCCGGTCAAGGCTCGTGGGCCGGGTTTGGGGTGTTTCACCTTACTTCTACAAGAGACTGAATGGAGAGTTTGAAAGTATATTTGAGGGATGAATACTTATTTTAAGTAAATAAAATTGGAGAGAAAAATATATTTTTTTGGAATTTTTTTACCATCATAGGATAATTTTAAGCTTTCTTTTTTGGTGGGGAGAGGGCTTGGGACTTTAGGGCATGTTTAATCCAAATATTCTAACCTTTTTTCTTTCCAGACTCGAAATGTCACGTGTCGCCACCATGTTGAATTCGTCATTTGATGTGACTCGCTTAGACATTTTTTTAAACAATTAAACTAAATGTTTTTAAAGTAGAAAAAAAAGTAATAGTGTTGTCTTAGATTTGAAATATTCAAACAAATTAGTTATTATTATTATCCTAGTTTTAAATTATTTTTGAATTATTAATTTATCTTATTTTTGAATTAGTCATTTGAATTTTTATATAATTATCTTTACCTCTATAAATAAAGATTTCTATCAATAAATCAAGTAAAGCTATTTCATAAGCATTCCTTACTTCAATATGATATTAGAGCCTTTTGTTTAACGATATGATTTTTTATCTTGGTCTATACATTTTTTTTTACCCTTTCGCTCAGGCGAGCATATTATTAGATGTTCATATAGTTCCAACAATTTACAATTTTGAATCGAAACAATGTCAACTCTTATTTACCAAAGCAACCAATTGGTTCTTATTATACTAGCCAATCATCGGCTTTTATCAATCAGTTCAAAGTGGCAAGGTTCATACCTAATTATCTTAGTAGGTGGTTGAAGGGCCTTGCCTAATGGATGTCGAATCGCTTCTTAAATTTAGTTCTATGTTGCTGTAATTCACAACAAGAGTTACCATTACAACGTTCTCAGTTGGAAAATTCATTTTTTTTTACCATTAACTGTTCGCTCTTTTTCATCAGCGTCAATCTAAGGTTACTACTCTATCGACCATTAATCTTGTGGGGCCATAATAGTGTAGTCTTAAATTTGAAATATTCAAATAAATAAGTTATTATCATTGTCCTAGTTTTAAATTGTTTTGAATTATTATTTTATCTTATTTTTGAATTAGTAATTTGAATTTTTATGTAATTGTCTTTACCTCTATAGATAAAGGTTTTTATCAATAAATCAATTAGAGCTATTTCATAAGCCTCCCATCACTTCAATATGATATTAGAGCTTTTTGTCTAATGACACAGCTTTCGATCTTGGCTTGTATTTTTTTTTTTTACCTTTCGCTCAAACGAGCCTATTCTTGGATCTTCGTATAGCTCCAATTATTTACCTTTTTTGGTTGAAACAACACCTACTCTTATTCACCAAAGCCAACCAATCGATTTTCTTTATTACTAGCCAATCACAGCTTTTACTTTTCAATTCAAAGTGGTGAGGTTCGTACTTGATTATCCTTGTAGGCAATTGAGGGGCATTACCTAATAGATGCCAAACCACATTCTGAATTAGTTCTACACTATCGTAACTCACAACAAGAGCTCATCATTACAACGTCCTCAATCAAAAATTTGTAACACCCTATACTCAACCTAACCGCCTAGTTTAAGTACTGGATGTCACTTCAACCCGCATAACTTGTAACGACCCAAAATCCGTGGGCACCGGAAAAGTGTGTTATCGGGCCTCCGTCTTAGTAAATCGAGTTAGTAAATAATTATTAGGAGTAATTATGAGTCTAATAGTGTGTTTAATTAGATTTTTATTTAGTGAATTTAGTTTAATTTAAAGTAATTAGGAAAAAGGATCAAATTGAATAAAGAGTGAAAGTCTAATTATAGATTAAAAGAAAGTAAAAAGGGCTAAAATGGCAATTAAGCCATTTAGCATAAGTTGAGGCAGCATATGAGATAAAAATCTAAGATTTTTACTTAGATTTTAATTATAAAATATATATATTAGTAATAAATTATATTAAAGTAATTTAAAGTAATTATTATATATTATATTATTATAACATAAAGTAAATAGAATAAAAGAAATAAGAAAGAAACAAAACAAGGAACAGAAAAGAAACAGAGAGCATTTCGACACAGGGGAAGGAAAAGAAAGAAAGAAGAGAAAAAGGAAAAACTAGGGATTTAAAGCTTGAAGTTTAAATTGGTAAGTCAATCAAGTCCTATTCTCTTAATTTTGATGTTTTAGAAGCTTTAAAGCAAGATTTGGATGAAACTAAGTTGATATTTTGAGATTTTTTAGGTTTTTAAATATAGTTGATGTTGAAGAAAAAGATGAATTATGGATTAAATTAAATGAAATCTAAGTTAGAATTAGTAAAAGGATTAAATTGTAAGGTAAGCTATAAGTTTTCTACTATAGGGATTAATTTGGAAGAAATTATAAATTAGGGTTTTATTATGAAAATTATATAATCAAGTTGAATATGGAAGGAATTTAAGTAGAATCAAAGCACGAATTAAGTTAAGAAAATAAGTAAACTTATTTAGGATTTAATTGCAAAATAAGCCATAAGAAAACAGCTTTAGGATAGCAGCAGAAGAGTAACTTTGAAAATTCACTAAAAATGGTAGAAATGGAAGTAGAAGTTGAGTGAGATCTTATTGAGTCTATTTTCATATGAAAGAAACAGAGAAAGCAAATAAGTTTTGTATTTTGAGATATTTAGATTTTAGTGAGACAGGTTCAGAGTGATTTCGAGATCCCCTGTTCTGACTTGGAAAAATCATTAAAAATTGTAAAAAAATAAATGAGGAACATAATTTACATGGTTAGATTCCTTAATGAGTCTATTTTTATAAGAAACAAACTAAAACATCATTTTAATTCTGTACAAAAAGATAATTAAATTTTAGCAAAGAGTGGTCGAAACTGTCAGACAACAGAACAGGGGTGATTTCAAAGAATAAACTGTACTTATTGGATAAATCAAAAATTCTGAAAATTTTATGACAAGAAAATATGTGAGTCTAGTTTCATAGAAAATTTACGGATCTTAATTTGGAATTCTGTAACTCAAGATATAGATGATTTAGTGACAATGACTCAGGTAGGCAGCCTAGAAATAACTTATAAGTAAATAATAGAATTGTGTATAAAGAATGTGGAATGAAGAGGAAGAGTAGAAATTGAATAAAATTCAATTATTTATTGTAATTTAATGTTGTAATTAATAATGTAAATTATTATTATTTTCGTAGCTAAAAAGGAACTCGAGGCATCAACCCACAAAGGGAAGGAGAAGGTTACCGAGGAATAATCAAGCAAATTCGGGTTTGTATTACTATAATTCAAATTATTTATTTATTCATTAAATGTTAAATTAATTTATGTATATGGTAAGTAAATTATAAGGTAAGTGTTTTTATTGAATTGAATGGAAATTGAGTTGAATGATGAATATGTATTGAAATGGAATTGTATGTGGATTGAAATGGAAAAGTGTAATTGATATTGAAATTGAATTTGTTATGAAAATGAAAATGAAATTGAGAACTGAAATACCCTATTAACTAGTCGGGCTGAGTCGGATATAATTGGCATGCCATAGGATTTGGAAGAGTACGGGATTTATCGGCTTTGCCGATCAGGCACTTTATGTGTCGTATACTGATCAGGTACTATGTACCATTTTAGGCACAATGTGCCGTACTGGTGTGTTTGGGTTGGAATCCGTGTATCCGTTAAAGTCCGAGTCTGTTAATAGGGGTAAATAAGGAAAAGGTTAAATTGAATAAAATGAAATGGTTGAGCCATTGGAAGAAATGCGAAAATAGAACATGAACTGAAAAAAAAATGTGATTGGAATATGAGTATGAGAATGGAAAGTATGAACCGTTGGTTCAATAAATGATAGTGGCTCAACATGTTTGTGTATTATTTCAATTGTCGAATAGCTAAGATTGAATTGTATGAATATATTGAGAATGACAAACTTATGTTTGAATTGGTTTAGTAAAATTAAAGTTATATGATTTAATGATATGATTATTATGTTTATAATTTGAATTATGGTAATACCACTGAGTATATGTATACTCAACGTACGGTTGTTTTCGTGCGCAGGTTGTAGAAGTCAAATACTGAACCAGCATTCGAAGCCAGACCCGACTTCAGCAAACTTTTGGTGATGTATATTTCCTTTTGATAATGTGGCATGTACGTAGGTTGTGTATAAAGGTTATTATGTTTTGAATGTAAATGGTTAAAAATGTTATTATTATAAGTTTAAGAATTATAATGAAAGAAGTTTATCTATTTTAATCTAACTAATACTTTGACAAATTAAGTTGATATTATATTGATTGAGTTTGATTAGAAGGTATTTAGAATAGAAAATGAATATATGAAATAAATTGGTTGAATTGGTTATGATTGAAATGAATACGGTTTAATTTACAGGGGGTTTTATATGATAATAAGCAGAAATGCTGCCGAAATTTATAATAAAGAAAATATATTCTGAAATACTTAAACGAGTCCCATTTCACTTTTAATACAGACTTTAGACTTTGAAAGTTCATAATAGGGATCAGTTATTAAAATTATACTATGAATGTTATTTTTTTAGAATTATTTGCAAATTGTCTGATATGTCCGGTAATGCCTCGTAACCCTGTTCCGGTGATGGTTCGGGGTTAGGGGTGTCATCAAGCTTTCTATTCTAATTTAATTTTTATTCTAAGACAACTTAAACTTCATTTTTCCTTGCTACTATTAATATTCATGTTGCTAGTTCTAATCGCGTACAACCAAACTTCTTTAATAATCAGACAATTGTTTGAAAGTTTGCAATTCGGTCTCATAATTACGAACCCAATTAACTTCAACCTTAGGGCATGGCCTCTGTGGGTGTCCCTCTATATGTACATGAACAGCTACCTCGCACCACCAATTCAAGAGAGGTCTAGCTTGGTCTCTCTTGATTTTCGTGTCTTTATCTAACCTGACTCAAATAGAAATTTTATAAGTTCGGGGGAACTTAGTGAGGTTTTCTCATTCATAATTGTTAAAGATTATTTTGACTCTAAGAAAAAGAGGTGTTGTGCAAAGGAGTTAAACTCCCTAGATTTCGTGGGGAAAATTTCTGATGACTTTATTGGCGAAGCTATTGTTCCCATTCTTCTAAGCCAAAAGTTGGTGGTATAATTCCCAATCTGATTACAACCATAATCTCTTCGAGGCCTTACCCCTGCTATTCCTTGATCCCACTTCCATTATACCCTTTCTGATGTACCTCAACACTGTCCCTTATTCACCAGTGCAATCAATTGACGTCTAAAGGTGGTATACGATTAATTGCCCTAATTATGGTTTCATAACCTAATTCCTTACCCTAAATAAGGTTTCGAAATCGTGCCCATGGTACCTATTTTTTCAATCCATTACTATTAAATACTTCTAATAGATAAGTAGTTCCCAATTACCTATCTCTCACTTCGGTATCTCTTGACAATTTCCACCCCTGGTAGACCTACTTGATCTTACCAGTGCTTCATGACCCTGACGAATTTCCACCTCTTACTATTATTTGGAAAAATTTATTGATCATTCATCATTGAGCTGACATTTCTTCACAAGAGTATTCTTGGCGTCTACTCATTCATTCAACTACCCCTTTTGTCAATTTTCAATTAAGACTGTATCCTATAATGAACTACTTTACATCTACTTAACTATAGAGGATCCGCAACTCTTCTTACGGACTCTTCTTGGCAACACCACCATTTATCGTCTGGATCGAGGAATATCTCCTTCCTCTTACACATAACCAAGTTAGACGCTTCCTAGGCTCCATTCTGTCCTGTGACTTGTCATGCAAGTCTCTCTACAACTTTTTCATTATAATTTGGCAAATCTTCCGATTTACTAATCTACAGACTTCACATTCGACCATATTCGAGCTATGGTCTTATACATGTATCCCCCGCTTGATGTTCTGATAGGCTACATCGTATTTATTGACCCGACAGACTACTCTATGTTTATTGTCCCTGCAGATTATCTCGTGTTTACTGTCCCAATGGACCACCTATGTTGCCATAGCCGAGCTATTGTCTTACACATTTAACCCCATGTTTAATGTCCTAGTGGACTCCATTAGTTGTCATAGCCAATCTATGGTCTTACATCTTATGACCTCTTTTGAGGTGTCACCCTATAGAATCTGTAGACTGTCGTCACAGTGTTGCTCTATGGAACCTATAAACCGTCATCACGATGTCGCCCGAAAGACCAGTTGATAATCATCATCACAGTTTCATTCTAGCAAGCCAGCCAACATCATTCCATAACACATCTAACGCTGATGCTTGAACACCATAATGTCCCCTCCGGAAGGCCCGGAGCTTCATATATCACGGGTTGCACCCAATAACACATGATTGTTGAATCTAACAGGACTCCATTTCCCTATCCATCCACCCATTCTTCCATTTCGTGATTCTACTCCACCTATCCCATCTAAATAAATACCTCCGTACTCCGCATACAAGATATGCATACACTTCATGCAAATAAGGTACTTAATACATAATACAAAGTACGTCATATTTTCAGCACCACAAATATTCATTTAACATTCAATGGTCATACATTCACAACATGCTCAATCACCACCTTTGCACACAATGACATACTTAGTTAACCCATGATAATCACAACACAATTCATTTAACATCTAAACCTCATTAACCTCCCTCCCAAGTCAGAGTGCAGATTCTCACATTAGATCCTTTCTCCTTGTCAGTTTAGCTTGTCCTAACGCTAGAGCCTCTTTTATCCTGGCTACTAAGCATGACAACCGCATAAACCGATTAAATCAAAGTTTTTCAACCTTAAAACCCATAATCAAATTTAGAAAAACTTATTAGGAGCCCTTACTTTCCCCTTCCTTGAATACTCGAGTATAGGAGGATAAAAAATCTTAACTGTTAATCAATTTTTCTACTTTCAGACTCCAATTCTCACGACTACATCTCCATGCAGAGCTCCCCTAAATTTTCTTCTTCTCTGGAGCAACCAAAGAAGACAAAACTAATATAAGAAATGGATTTACAGACTGAATTAAAGAGGATTCTTCTCCTCTTCCGAAACGTCCTTTTTCACCTATATATATAACTTCTATACACGGTCTACCAAACCCTCCTAGCCAATCACCGTCAATCATTATGTCTCCTACTATGGAACCAATCAATTCGATCCTAACCAAACTAGAATTAAAACTCAACTATTTGTTCGTTAGTTCACAATTTTTCCCTAATTTTCTTGTAGAGTCTGTCAACTTACCATACTTTCAATTAGGTCCCAAATTTTCTCCCTAATTGGGTCCTTAAAGATATCCGAGTGTGACAAAAGTGCACCTTTTTTTCAATCAATTGTTTGCATTTTTTTTGTCATCATCAATCCAAAATTGTTTCACTACCGACCATCAATCTTGTGTGAGGGTAATAATGTAGTCTTAGATTTGAAACATTATCCTAATTTTAAATTGTTTTTGAATTAATTTTCTATCTTATTTTTGAGTTAATAATTTAAATTTTTATGTAACTATCTTTACCTCCATAAATAGATATTTCTATTAATAAATCAAGTGAAGTCATCTGCTGAATCCGCCATTTAACGTGGTTTTTAAAAAAATTTCACTATTATTTTTTAACTATAAAAGGACACTCTAGAAAATTCACTGTCTGGTGTGACGAGTTCACTTTCTAAATCTTTTAAATAATTTGAAATGTAGGCTAAATTTCTAAATAGTTTTTTATTAGGCATATACATCTTCAAAAACAAAAAGTGAGTTTTTGTATGAGAAGAGTACGAAACTGATAAAGATGGAAAAATGTTCATATCTGAAAAGCAAGTCTTTTGGTTTCATGGTGAAATGTGACTCAAATCAGAAGTTTTTTTTCCTTGGTGTCTAAGCATTTGAATTCCCTTTTTTTCCCTTTACTCATGGGCAATAAAAGTAATTTACCGTGAAAAGGTTTTATTTCTTTCTAGGTTTAAGATATTTTTTTCGAAAATTGAAAATTGATTTGAGCTATGATGTTTTATTCAATTTTGGTTTAATTTTATTAAATTTATTTCCATTAATTAAAACATGCTTTTGATTTCAGACGCGACCTCTAAAATGAAAAATTGTTATTCAAGTCTTTTAAAAAATTTTAAAATTTTAAATTAATAAAAATAAAATTATATTTTGGTCCCCTTAAAATTATAAAAATTTGATTTAATCATTTAAAAAATATAAAGATATAAACTATAAAAATTAAAATTTCATTCCGCCCCTAGAAAATTATTCTGACTTCGCCCCTGTTTGATTTAATGGTGGAAATTTTAATATAAGACAAATTTAAAGATTCTAATCTCATCGTTTATCAAAAAAGAAAAAAAAATAATTCTCAAAATTTATACTTGTATTCATCACACTCACTTTGTGGGCGAAGAAAAAAAACTTTAAAAACGATAATATATTTATAAAATAATCATATTTTGAAAAATAAAATTTTAAGTGAAAGATTATTTTTTAGTGTTATTTGTTTTAATTTAGGAAAAGAGAAGAGAAAAGCATTAATAAAGATGGAAAAAGACATAATGTGATCCAACACTTATCCTAAGACCCCTTTTTGTACTGATTAAAGAGTCTACCATGCATTAAAGGACTAAGTAAACAAAAATGTGAGGGTTTTACTCAAGAAAATTGATGAAATTGAGATTTCGGAAATCCATTTCAAACTTAGACAAATCTAGTCACGAAAAATAGAGAGCATTAAAGATTTGTAAACCATAATCTGGAGAATGTAAGAAAATGTGATCCCAAATCTTGGCATTTCATACTGATAAATATTTTTAGTATAGAAAAATAAAAGATTATTCTAGCCGGCATTTTTATAATAAATTATATATTTTGTTATTTTACTTGAGCTTTAAATATGCTAAAAGTTGAAACTAGCTCCATATGTGTTTTTTTTTTGTTGACTTGAAGTTACCAGTAATTTTTGGGAATTATTTGAGGTGTGTGTTGATTATTTGCTAGTAGGATGAATCAATAACTTTATTTAAGCTGATTACAATTATTCTTATTACCCTACTCTACTTTGGAAACCTTCTCTCATTACATTAGTATTTATTGTCGGTAACTGTGGCTGTATTATTTTTAAGGACTACTATATCATTTGGTATTTGAGTTTAGTCTCAATGTTCAATTTGATATCTAAACCAAATGACATAATGTGACCTAACAAAAATTTGACATATGTACTTACTCTGGTTAAAAAAAATTCATGTATCAAATTGAATATTGTAAAATAGAATGTCAATAATGACAATATATCATAAAGAAAAAGAAAAAGAAAAAGAAAAAGAAAAATATAACACACAGATTTTACGTGGAAACCCTTTCGGAAAAAAAACAACCGGCAAAGGAAAAGAAAATTTACTATGTCGAATTCGAATGATTACAAGAAGTATAGACTGCATCTATTTATAGGTTTAGAAAACATTATTCTAATCAACATCTAATAGAAGTAATGCAGTAAGGTTGAAACACCTTATTCAAGTCAATATCAAATAGAGGAATTAATTCTATACGAATTCTTCTTGTGCAGCCTATGCCCTCGGCCTTCGTCCTCGTGGATCCCCCTATCTTACCACTTGTATTTTATTTTAATAAGAATTTGGGTCACAACTCTTACAAATATTAAAGCTAAACTCAAATATTTAAATGAGACAAAAGAAAAACTTAAATATTAAAATTTAAATACTAAATTAAATATTAAAATTAAACTCAAGTATTTAAATTTGAATTCTATTAAAATGAAAGCCCCTCTCCGACGTGAAGTAAGCATAGTTGTCTCGACTTACATTTCATCACCTTCCTCTATGTCATGAATCAGTTGATTTGTTTCATGTGCTTACGATGTTTCACTTGCATGGTTTCCTACCCATGCTTCAGCTCGGATTAATTGTTGTTTTCATAAAATATAGAGTAAAACTTTAAAGATTATAACACTTTAAATTTATGTATTCTTGAATATTATAATTTAAATTTTTTTATTTTTTAAATTTAAAAATTTAATTAAAATAATAATATAAATAAAATTTTTCTATTAAATTCGCTACAACAATTTAAAATTAAAAATATAATTACTTGATGGTGATGTGAAAAAAGAAATAGATTGTAATAGATATAACAAAAATGTGGTGACCACATGTTGGTAGGAGATTTTATAAGTATCAGTAAATATATATATATATATATATATATCAAATCCATTCCTATTAAAATATAGATATTAAAATTTATTTGAATACTCGTATTGTTTTTAAAGATTATAAGAAAACATGCTTTTATTTAATCTTTAATAAATTTAGGTTTATAGTTAATTGTTGATAGAGTTTTAGTTCACACTTAGTACTATTGTTATTAGGATGCGTTTTCAAGTATATTTCTTCCTTTAATTAAAGAATTAGAAAGTTTATGAATATAAGTAAGCATTGCGTGTATATATATATAATCCCTTACAAGCTATTAACATTACACATAATCACTCAAGTTTAATCCAATCCAAAACATAAATCTTAAAATCTGTAAATAACAAAATCACTCATTTAAAAATATGTATATTAATTTTTATTTAATATATAATAATTTAGTATATAATTTCATTTTATTAAAATTTTTTAAAGGAATTTCATAATTCGTTTGGTTCATTGGAATAGAATAGAACTGTAATGGGATTGGATAGACATAACAGTGATTTGGTTGAATAGAATGGAATGAGTATAATAATAACATTCATGCATTTAATCGAAAGAAATAGATATATAATAGAAAAAAAAACTCGAATGATGAATATGCACTTCAATAATTTACTAAATAATATATAAAATAACACAACATGATTAACAATATAGTAATTACTGATTTTTATATAATATTAATATTAATATAATATATAGTGTCAAGTATTTATTAAATAATAATATATTAAATAAAAAATCCTCTCCATTATTCATACAAACCCCCAACGATCTTTCTACTTCATCTTCTAAAAAAAAAAAAAAATACATGTTCATCTTCTTCATAGTCTCCTTCCAGAAAAAATCTAGAAATCCATTCCCCCATTATTTGGTTGTCTTTTTTCACAAAAAATATAAGATTTGAATCATCCAAAAACAGTTCCAACCAACATTCATGAAGATTTCTCTCTTTTTCTATCTTTGTTTTTCTTTTATCTACAAGATCCACATAACTGTCTATTGCAATAACACCATATGAGAGTTTGTGTTTTGAGGAACATGCATGTTTGCATGCTTGTGTTTTGAAGAGCATGGTAATTCTTATGATTTTTTTGGGTATTTTCTCAACTCTGTATCCAGTGTCCGACTCAGCCTCTCTTCTCTTCTTCATCATTTCCTCTATCTTTTTTGCTGGGCTTGTGATTTATTTTTTATGAAGGTAAAATTGTATATATATATATTTCTATTCGATGGAGACCCGTAATAGTCGAAGATATCCTCAAAGAATGGCCACTCTTAGACCCATAATAGGTCCTTCCATGGAATGAGATTCATTCCAACCAAACTTTGGTTTTACTGTTCAAAATGGAATGAGACCTGAATAAGATTCCTATTCAGGTGAACCGCGCTGCTATAGGTACAATCACAAGAGAATACATGTCAGAATAATTACAACTAATACGGAACGCAATCAAATTAAAATTTGAAATATATTTCGATAAATTCCATACATAATAATTATATACGACGAGACTCAAATATGATAATATTTTATTAATTTTTTAAACATAGATAATTAACATATTTTTTAATATTTATATTATATTGTTTTATTTATTTTTTATACCATATATATTACCTAATATATATATAATTGAAAAATGAATTGGGTTGAGCTTTAACCATGATGATTGGAGCCCAAACTCGACCATAGTATAAGGGGGTTTGACCTAATATTTATATCTAAATTCTTTCATAGGACATGCATTTGGATTAAGACAGATAACAAAACTAATCAATAAATCGATTTTAAACATTGACAACTTTGGTATATTTTAATGTTATAATATAATATTATAAATATTTAATATTTATAGGATTAAAATATATTATATATTTGAATAATTTGTTATGTAGTTCAAAAACTGGTTTAAACTCGATTTTAAATGGCTGAAAGTAACGTTGTTGGGGAGGAGAACCTTTCAGACTCATGTCTGACTGCAGCGAAACCATTACCTGTAATTGCAAATTGCAATGCCCTAGATAAAGCCTTGTCAACAGTCTACTTAATAAGACAACAAAAGTAACATCGTGGAGAAAAGTGATCACAAATTCTCAACATAAATAAAGAATTTGGATAACATTAAAAAATATATTATTATCATGACTATTTAGCAAAAAATTAAAAATTAAAATCCTAGACTGTTCATATTCTTTGAAAAATAACAACCAACCAGCATCTAAATGAAAGAGAAATTTTCAACTACTGCAGTGCAAAATGACTTTGCTTAAATCTTTGCTGGCATAAATGGAGACAAATGAAAGAAAATACATATTATTATAAAGTCCTCTCCACAATATATAACAGCTAGGTATCATGGGTCGAAACTAACCTTTATTAACATAATACCAAAATTTTCATAATTGAATCAATCAAGTCATCGGTTCATCAGTCCATCCAGTTCGATTAAATAAATTATTAAAAAATTTAATACCCTTCTTCGTACTAATGCCCCAATTGACTCTTGATCCAACCAATTTAATTTAGTTCAAACAACCTTGCAGAAAACCATCGTCGGTTTTAGTTTTTGACAGTAGAAATTTAGTATGAGTACAACTGCAATGGATTTGCTACCTAGTTAGTTAAAGATGAAAAAACAAAGGTGGGGGGTGGGGGTTATAGATGAACTAATTTCTTCACTTGAAAGCCAAATAAACCATGTGATATTGGTAACAACAAGTAATGATAATCCATAGGTAAATAAACAAAAAATTTTTTCCTTGTAAATGTTTTTAGAAATGTTACTTTCGATTATGTACAGTTAATCCTAAATATTAATTCCTAACATACTGCGTACGTGAAAGCATGGTATTACGTGACATGTAATTATATGTACCAGCATAATTGTACTTATGTTCTTAAACTATTCTTCTATACCTTGTACTATAAAACTTGAATAATACCGTTAGGGTTTATATAATTTTTCTCTATCTAACATGCATGTGCAAGTGTCTACAATAAGAACACAAAGAGGAACATTATTTCTAATATATATGTCATGAAATAAATGAATATAGGAAGACAAATATTTCATGAATCCATAAATTAATGTGAAACATACAGTCTGATATAAACATATATGTACATATATATGAAACATCATTTTTCTTGTCTTGATATAGATAATTGTCCTATATCATTTGTCTTGGAATATTCTAGAGGAGAATGGAAAAGACTGAAATATGTATGAAAGAAATCCAATAATTAGTCTTAATGGAAACATTATACATATATATTACATGTATGTATAAGATAGAAACATTTGTATTGATCATCCTCATAATTGAAATTAAAAATCACTACCTTACCAACAACAACAACTAACAAAACACATGGTTATTATTAATTCTATAAAACATCAAAGAAGTTAAATATGCAAAATCAAATCTATGAGAAAATGGAAAAAAAATGAATAAAGTTCTTATGTGTATGTGTGTGTGTGTATACATATATATTCAAACCTGGGTTAGAGATAGAGGGTTTGGGTTAAGTGATGGAGCAATGGAAAAGCATGGTGTGAGGAATGAAGCCTGGTCCGAGATCCATTAATATCATCATAATTCATGACTTAAAAAAGATAGATGATTGATGGATCTTGGATCAAACTTCATTCCATACACCCTCTTTTCTTCTTCAACAAAACACTATTTTCTCAGTTTTTTCCTTCCAACATATATGAATTAATTAGCGACGATATAAGCGTCACTAAATATATCACATGACAGAAGGAACATAAAGGAGAGACATAGAGAGAAGTATCTTGGATTTTGAACTTCATTCTAAACACCCTTTTTCTTTTGTTCCTTCTTTCAATGACCCTAACTAGCTCTCTCTCTCTCTCTCTCTCTCTCTCTCTCTCTCTTTTTGATTTCTCATGATTCAAGCAATCAAAACAAGGCTGCAAAAACACTCAAGTTCTTTGCCTATATGTGATGATGATCTCTCTCTTTCTTTATTTTTTTTTCTTTTTCTTTCTCTCTTGCTCAAAGAAACAAATGAAGTAAATGAATGAATGATAGTTATAGCCAAGATGGGGAGAGACAAGGAAAGGAAGATAAGAAGTTAAAAGCAATTTGAAAAGAGAAGAAAGAAAAAACATAAAATGTGGAAAAAGCACATGATGGACAGGTCACTATAAGCTTAAAAAAATGAAAAAGGCTGTTGGTTTTTGGAAGTATGGTGTTGTCTTCTTCTAAGGCTTCTCTTTATGGAAGATCAAAGGCCATGGGAAACTCAGAGGTGACACAAATAGTGGGCCTCCATTACATATAGAATTCCATATATTCACCCTCTCATGCTTTAGGCATCAAATTTTATGGTTTATTGTAATATATATTGTGTATATGGGAACAGAATTCAACCTTACTTTTTTTATTTTGAAAAAAAAAAGGAAAATGAGAGTAATTTTATTGATATTTATATAAAAATAATAATTACTTAATAGATGAAAGCATTTAGGGAGGAGGAAAATAAATGAAAAAAGAAAATGGTAAAGTAGAGGTGCCTTGCAAGGCAAAAGAAAGGTATTATTATATATTAAATAAACAAAGAAGGTATCTCTCTCGATAGCAAGAAAAAGGGAACGCATGATAGCGCCACTCATTTCCTTGTTAATTAGTAAATCATTTTTTATATTTATGTTTTTGCGTGTGACTGACAATGTAAAGAGATAAAAAGAATTTTATTTATATAATATTTTGGCTTATAAATTTAAAATTCCTTTAAGAAAAATTTTAAAAAATATAATCCAATGATGAAAATTGTCTTAGACCAAATTAATTGTTAAACTCAACTGATGTGGTGGATAGAAGCTATGTGATTATGTCACTTGGAATAATGTTGATCGAAAAAAAGTACAAAAATTCAAAAAAAAAAGAAGAGTTTTTACATGATTTTTTTTGTATTTGGAGTTTAAGATATTTTAATTTGGTTTGAATATTTTTGTTTCATTTTGAATATTATTATGTTTGATTTTCAATAGAAATTTTACTCGTTTCACCATAATCTCGTATTCTTAGTGGGATTTAAGATTTTGCTTTTGCATTAAAAATGTGTACAACTTATATTATTTGAAATTTGTTTAGAAGTTCTAAAATTATGTTTGTATTCTTGTTTTAATGTTTAGGTGTGAGAAATGAGTTCATCTTCCCTATCCTCTTAACCCAACCAAAGTAATGTTTGCTATCGTGTTTCTTGAAAATATGATGGAGAAGTTGTTTTTTGCTATTGTGGATGCTAGAAGATAGGTGTAATCGAAAGTTTTGTAGGTTTAATAGATCTAAACAGTAACAAGAAGAAGAACGTTTAAGCTATATTTTTTGTATTATGAATCTGACCTACTTCTATTGTATTTGTACATTGTATTTATAGAGATCAAATGACTTAGCTTCTCTTGAATAATCCTTCAACAGAATAACAACTTGCTAGCTATAAAATCAGCTGCTGAGTAACTACCTAACCGTAGGTATTAACATAAGGTTAACTCTATCATGCACCCATCTTCTCGACCGCCAAGACACGAAGGAGATTCCGAAACCTGGTAAAATACGTTACGGACAAAGGTTTGGTTAATATATCTGCCACTTGATCACTAGTAGGAACTTCACCAACTAGGAGAGACCCATCCGCAACTTTCTCACGAACAAAAAACAGATCTAGTTCTACATGCTTGAATTTTGAATGTAGAACAGGATTGGCCGCAACTGCAACAGCACTGGAGCTATCGCACCAGATGGTCGGAGTATCAGCAGATGCAATCTGCAACTCACGAAGTAACGAAAGCAACCAAGTTATCTCCCTCGTAGCAGCAGCCAAACTTCTATATTCGGCTTCCGCCGTAGACCGCGAAACGACGTGCTGCTTTTTAGAACCCCATGAAACAAGAGTATTCCTGAAGTAAACACAGTAGCCAGAGGTGGACCGTCGATCGTCAAAATCGCATCAGCATACCCAACTAAGGACAATCGAGCAACGGACGAAAAATTATTCCAAAGTCAAGAGTGCCACATAGATACCGTAATATACGTTTAAGTGCCGTCATATGAGCGGTCGTAGGACTATGCATGAATTGACAAATTCTATTCACGGCATAAGCAATATCAGGTCTAGTCAAAACAACATACTGAAGAGTACCAGCAAGACTTCTGTACTCAGTTGGATCCGTTAAATGATCACCATCATTTTTGGACAAGGTAGATGCGCTGATCATCGGGGTGTGCACACTTTTTGCTGAAGCGATAGAGCACCTGCTAAGAATGTCTCGAATATATTTTCAATGACATAGATAGAGGCAGTCAGATGAACGAGTGACCTCAATCCCAAGAAAATAATGCAGACTACCCATATCTTTCAGCGAGAACTCACTGTTTAACATCTGGACAAACCACTCTATAGTGGTAGACGCATTGCCAGTGATTACAATATCATCAACATACACAAGAACATAGAGAGTAGACCCATCCATCATCCGCACAAATAACGACGAGTCAGACTTGGAAACAACAAATCCCACTGAGACAAGAAACTGTTTCAATTTGTCAAACCAAGCACGAGGTACTTGTCGGAGACCATACAGAGCTTTCTTTAAATGACACACAAGAGGCTGTCAATCGGAACCAAACTGTTCATACCCAGGAGGCTGATGCATGAAGACTTCAGTGTCAAGATCGCCATTTAAAAAGGTATTATTAACATCGACTTGTCTCAACGGCCACCCTTTGGAGACAGCAATGGATAAGATAACTCGAATAGTAGCAGGTTTAACAACATGACTAAAATTTTCTTTGAAATCACACCCAGGAACTTGCGAATAACCTTTCGCAACAAGTCGAGCCTTTCGTCGAGCAACAGAACCATCCGGATTCCTCTTTATCTTGAAAAGCCACTTGAATGATCTGGCGATCCCGTGGTCGCAGAACAAGCTCCCAGGTAGAATTCCGAATAAGAGTATCATATTCTGCTTGGGCTGCAGCATGCCATTTAGGGGACGACAAGGCTTCCTCAATTGTAGAGGGTTCAACAGTTTCGACTGAGAGAGCTTTGGGTTTGAAAACACCAGCTTTAGCCCTGGTTACCATCGGGTGATTATTAATCACAGGTAGAACCGTAGGCTGATTGGCAGAAGAAGAGGCAACACCACCCTCACCGCGAAGGTCAGTCCCAGAAGTAGACATGGGAGAACCAAGTACTTCGCGTTTAGAACCAGCTTCTGGTTGAGCAGTGTCAAGGGAGAACTGAGAAGAGCAAAGAGCTTGTGGTGAACATAGCAGAGACGGATGAGGAACAGAAGGCACATCAGACCTAGAGACATCAGTTTGAATGATTGGAACAAACGTGGAGACATACGGACTTTGTACCGGCTGGCGGCTGGTCGAAACAGACTCGGAGAAAAGAAACTTAGTCTCATCAAACACCACATGTCTTGACACAACTACTTTGCCAGACGGTAGTAAACAAAAATACCCCTTGTGTTGAGCACTATATCCCAAGAAAGTAGACAGTTGGGATCAAAACTCCAACTTGTGTGCCATAAATAGACGTAAATACGGATAGCAACAGCACCCAAAAACCCGCAGAT
The DNA here is from genome assembly GCA_005393395.2 of Gossypium australe. Lineage (NCBI taxonomy): Eukaryota > Viridiplantae > Streptophyta > Magnoliopsida > Malvales > Malvaceae > Gossypium > Gossypium australe. The sequence goes on from CM016624.1 coordinate 100,160,899, forward strand.
GTTCGTAGGTAGGGTCACATCCGTAGAGAGCCTTGAACGGAGTCTGTCCTTGCAAGACTGGAGTAGGAAGCCGATTGATGAGATGTACAGCACAACAGAACGCATAACCCCAATTACCCATTGGTAAGCCTGCTTGAGCTAACAGAGTGATGCCCATGTCAACAATGTGACGATGTTTCCGTTCTGCGACCCCATTTTGTTCAGATGTATACGGACAAGTTGGACGATGAACAATCCCTTGGGAAGCCAAGATAGATGAAAAAGCTCGATACTCTCCACCCCAGTCACTCTGAAATTGTTTAACACTTTTCCCAAACTGAGTTTTAACGAGTTGCTGGAATTGAATAAAACAGTTCACAGCCTGAGACTTCTGACGAAGGAGATAAACCCATGTAAAACGAGTACACATGTCAACAAACAAAATATAATACCAGTTTTTTCCACAGGCAACATTTGCAGGACCCTAGAGGTCAGAAACAATCAAGTCAAAAGGATTACTATATTTAGTAGTGGAGAGGGGAAACGACAATTTATGAGCCTTTCCTTTTTGACAGGCAGTACATATGCTATCAAGACAAGTATTATTACCCACATCAATCTTACACTTATTTAACACACTCTTAACGACAGTAGTGGATGGATGACCAAGGCGATTATGCCACAAAGACAAAATATTTCTACTAGCAGAGTTATTTTGTAGTATATTAGAAATAGCAGATGTAGCTTCTACCGACTGAGTGGACAGCACTGGTAAAGAAAACTGGTACAGTCCATCATGAATGTGGCCCATCAACAGTGGCTCCTTGGTCTTGATGTCCTTAACAACACAGTACGTTGGGTGAAACTCAAAAAACACATCATTATCTTGAGCAAATTGAGATACAGAAAATAAATTTTTTCGAATTCGCGGCACACATAAAATATCAGATAACCGAAGACCCTAGACTGTGTAGGTAAAATACTATTACCAATCGATGAGATCGGGGCGAGAGTCCCGTCACCCATTAAGAGAGAGGACGTACCTAAATAGGGAGTAATATCTTGCAGAGTCGACGCATCACGACAGACATGGTTGCTTGCTCCTGAATTGGGGTACCACGATGCGGAGCCTACTGGCATGGGTATATAAGAGTCAATGCCACCGGTATTTGAACCAACCTGAGCAGTGTTGACATGTGAGCCGGACGAACCAGAATAATCGGAGGCATTCCAATCACCCACCCGAGGAAGACCGATACACGGGTCAGATCCCGAGTAGACACGCGCTCGTGGTTTAGTTTGCCAAGGAACCGCAACCCAAACTGAACACAATGATTAGTTGGCTCATTACTCACAAAATTTTCAGGCCCAGGATTGCCAACATACGTTGGCCTATGATCCAAATTTGGCCTAGGTACATAAAGGCCATTAGCATCAAATTGTGGGCTAGGTGGCCCACCACCAACACATTGTCCACCAACATATTGTCTATTATCATTCGGCTGACCAAAAGCTTTACCATCAAAAGTTTGTTGACCATTGAAATTCGGTTGACTATAACCCTGCACACGCCTATCAATGTTTGGCCAAAAATTGAAAACAGCTGGAGTACATTGAGATAAATTCCCCAATTTTGACCACCAAAATTATTTACCTTCATGCGTTGAGAAGGCCACTCACCGAAAGCAATTTGTGGTGCAACAAAGTCACGATATGGAGGAAACTCCAACACCAGCGATGAGTAAGGAGCAGGAGCAGACGGCGGATCATAGCGTGGCCCATCGTCGTCACGATTATAACGATAAAAGCACCGTTGAGCAGTGTGCCCAAAACGGTTGTAAATCTGACATTGCATTCGAGGCCAGAATCCCCTTCCACTGCCACTGGACAGTGGTCGACCACCTCTAGCAGATCCGTCACGAGCCTGCGACAATGCCCCTTCAACGAGGTTGGTATACATAGCCACCTCCTGAATAGCCCTCATTTGTCGATGTTCATAATCAAGTAAGGTATCAACCACTATTTTAAACAATACCTGTTCTGACGAGAGGGACGCGAACGAAACCACCGCATCAAACTCAGATAGAAGACCAGCAAGCAACACCTCTGTCTTCTCCGCCTCTGAAACGTAAGCACCAGACGTAGCAAGCAAAGAACACAAATGCTTAATGCGTTCAACATAGCTTTTAATAGAGAGTGTACCTTTCTTTAAAGAATGAAGTTCATGCCGAAGCTTGGACTGTTTGGCACCAGTAAGTTCATGCCGAAGCTTGGACTGTTTGGCACCAGTGTCCGCTGCAAAGAGACTAGCCACGGTAAGCCACACATCGGATGCAGTACTAGCATCCGTGAACGACGACAGAAAGGAAGAATGGATCGTATAGAGGAGCCATGAAGTAAGCAGTTGATTTTACTGAGAAAAGGTAAGAGCCGAAGGATTAAGCACAAGAGAACCATCTGTCGATTGCACAAACCTCACCGGTAAAGGTAAGGTGCCATCCAAGAAACCGAGCAAGTCGTATCCGCCAAGGATTAGTCGAACTTGTTGCTGCCATTGAAAAAACGTTCCTTCATCAAGTTTTACGACATCGTGTCGAGGAAAAGAGGTGACAACTTTCTCGCCGGTAAACACGGCACCACCACCGTCAACGAAGATGGAAGCCAGAAAAGTCATGACAACCATAGGTCCAAGGATCACAAGGCGACTGATACCATGCTAGAAGATAGGTATAATTGAAAGCTTTGTAGATTTAATAGATCTAAACAGTAACAAGAAAAAGAAGGTTTAAGTTATATTTTTTGTATTATGAATCTGACCTACTTCTATTGTATTTGTACATTGTATTTATAGAGATCAAATGACTTAGCTTCTCTTGAATAATCCTTCAACAGAATAAAAACTTGCTAGCTGTACAATCAGCTGCCGAGTAACTGCCTAACCGTAGGTATTAACATAAGGTTAACTCTATCAATGGACAATATGAAAGAAATTGAATATTGGGAGAAGGTTCTATAATTGCTCAAATTATAAATTAGTTGGTTACAATATTTTTTAGATGGCACGACGAGCAACTAACAAAAATGGAAAAATATCATATTTATGAGTTGAACAAAGAGAAGGGTGAACTGAGGAATGTTAATCGAAGCTTCAAAAGTCTAAATGATTATGAATGTGTAATTCAAGAGCTAAAATCTGAAACGACCTTTACGGAAAAGCAAATGCCTTTAGCAATGGAGAATGCATATTATTTGAGGAGGAAGAAAAGGATGTATTATACTAGAATTTGTATTTATTGGATCATATGCAAATCAGTGTTTTTTTTTTCTTTTTAGAATTGCATATTAGTGTTGTTGTTTATGGTGTAACGCAAAATGCAGAGCTCTTTGATCATGCGCTAGATAACTATTAGTTTGAGCTCTTTGTTCATATGTTTATTGAATTACACTTTCATAAAATTTTAAATATGTTAGATATGTTATTCTAGAATGATGTTAATCTTATTTTGGAATGATATTAGTATTTTTGTAACAATTCGATTTTTAGTAATGCCGGAAAAGACGATTTCAAAACCCTGTTTTCATAAACCGGGTTCACAAATATTAAATTAAAATATTTAAAGAGTTGGTATAAAAAATATTAAAGTTTATTTCTTCAATTTCATCTATTAATTGTTTAATTAGAAGGACTAAATTGTAAAAGTTTATCCTTACAATTTTTTAATTGGCCAAAGGTCTAGGGGCTTAAATTGCAATTAACCAAAAAATCTCAAATGGCAATTAAACCATTTTAATTTATATGTTAGTGGAGTATGATAGAGAATCCACTTATATAAGTTAATGGTGATTAAGTTAATACAATGTAATTAAACTAATTAATTAAGGTGATTAAGGTATTAATCATAGTATATAAACTTAAAATTAGTGGATGTATGCTCATCTTGTCATCTTATTCAACTGAAACATCCTAAAAACCTAAAGAGAAGTCATTTTTGAGCTCAAACAATTCGGTCCAATTTCAAGTCATTTTCTTGTAATTTTTATACTTTTTAGGTCATGAGAGCTTGATTTAGCTAGTACATGTACCAATCTATAAAACTGTTAAAGTTTTTGAAAGTTTTCATTGTTGATTTCTTCAATAAATTGGTGTTAAATTGAGAGATATTAAGCTTATATATGAAAAAAGACTAGATTGTAAAGTTTAATTGTTAGTTTTGTACAAAAGGACTAAAGTGTATAATTTGTATAATTGATGTGAAATTTCTATAATAATAGATAGTAGAGGGTCCTAAAAGGATGTGATTGAGATCGATTTTGAAATCAAAACTCAAAATTGAAAGATATAGTTATTTCGATTTTAGGGACTAAATTGAATAAAATAAAAAAATTTAGGGTATCAAAAAAATTGAAATTAAATAGGCCTATGCATATTATAGAATGATAAAAAAATATTCTTGGTGTTGATGAATTGTCTAAAATAATTATTTAGATCAAGAATTGAATCAAACTAGGGATAATCGAAGAAAAGCCAAAATTGTCGAATAGCCCTGAAGATTCAACTTAATTGTTGTTTTTTCCAGGTAAGTTCATATGGTATAAATGTGTTTAAGTTTTTGTGTATTTGATTTGTAATTATATATATGTGTTTGGTTTTAAATTGGTATAAACGTGAGATTTGGACTAAATTGTAAGGAAATGTATATATGTGTTAAAAATGTTCAGGTGAACTTAGTAAAGGTTAGGATAGATTAGCATATCAATAGGGCACTTTCACACTTATACGAATTGATTACAGATGATCTAGCATTTGTTGCGAATTCAAAGATACATGTGACACGGGTTTAGCTTGGACTGATAACCTGATGTCGTTTTAAAGATTTAGCCCAGATGGGTAACCTAACATGTATATGTTCAGCATGGACAAGCAATCAAACATATCGCTATAAAGGTTTAGCCTAGCTTGGTAACCTGACACAAGTATACTTAACTCAGACAAGCAATTGGTGTAATAGAGATACATGTGTACCCAAGTCCGTTTACTAGAGTTCATTGGACGAAGTGATTAATGTATAATGAAAAATTGAAATGACATGATATGACTTTGATGTTCAATTTAATAAATTTTAAATTAAGCATGAACATGGTAGTGAGATGTTAACTTTGAAATGAATTGGATTGATATATGGTTGAGATTATCATGTGATTTGATGATAAGCAAATACTCACCTTGTTAATGTATTGGTTTTGCCATGTTAGCCAAAGTATGCATATTGTGGTAGCTTTTTGTATTTAATTGTATAATAAGTTAAATTATTGTGTTTAATACATATGAACTTACTAAGCATAGTATATGCTTACCCCGTTGTTTTCCCTTTCTCATTGTAAATCACATTGCGAAACACGTCAAGCCAAACCATTCGAAGCTCACACTATCCTATCACTGAATCGATAGATGTTTGATCATTTTGAACCTTGGGATTGTAACATCCTGAATTTTTGGGCCTATGCGTTTAATGGTTGAACATGTGTAATGAGTTAATTTAAGTGTTAGGGGTCCAAATTGGGCTCAGGCTTAGGCAGAGGCCTTGGTTAAAATTATCTGTTTGGGCATTATAGGGTTTAAAAGGTAGTATCTGTGTTTAAAACATCAAAATGGGCTTGTGGCCCAGTGGTCAATGGCGCCACTTAGGGAGCAAGGAGGTGACGCCACACAAGGGAATAAGGGGCCCAAATTGAAGTTTCATGGAGCCCAATTCTTTTAGTTTAAGTTAGCTAATTTTCGGCATTTGGGTTTGGTGGAGTGGATGGCAACAAGGCTCAAAAATAGGAGGATTTATATGAATAAGATAATGTAGATATTATAGTTGATAATATGGAAGATAAAAGGAGAAAAGATAGGAGCTATCTATAAGACTAGGAGTTAGCCGAAATTTCTATAAATAGGGAGGGTTCTCTTCTTTATTTTGCGACAATTAGGGTTTCCACCTTTCTTTCTCTTCTTTCTTCTAAAAGACTAAAACTCTATTATTCTTTTCTCTTCTTTCTTCTAAAAGCCGAAAACCCCATTATTCTTTTCTCTTTTTTCTCCTAAAAGCCAAAAACTCCATTATTCTCTTCTTTCTTCTAAAAGCCGAAAACTCCATTATTCTCTTCTTTCTTCTAAAAGCCGAAAACTCCATTACTCTCTTCTTTCTTCTAAAAGTCGAAAACTCTATTATTCTCTTCTTTTTTCTAAAAGCCGAAAACTCCATTATTCTCGTCTTTCTTCTAAAAGTTGAAAACTCCATTACTCTCTTCTTTCTTCTAAAAACTAAAAACTCCATTATTCTCTTATTTCTTCTAAAAGCCGAAAACTCCATTATTCTCTTCTTTCTTCTAAAAGCCGAAAACTCCATTATTCTCTTCTTTCTTCTAAAAGCCGAAAACTTCATCATTCTCTTCTTTCTTCTAAAAGCCGAAAACTCCATTATTCTCTTCTCTTCTTTCTTCTAAAAGCCGAATCTCTATAGATTTCTTCGAATCATCTTCTCTTCCTGATTTTCGCAAAAAGCCGGAATCCTCTGGGAGTAGTCGAATCTTCTCTAGTAAGTAGATCTCTTAGATCTAAAAGCAGGAAACACTAGTCCCTGAATCTCATATCTTTTTTGGGGATTTCAAGGCAGATAGCGGTGGTGTTGGCTACGGATAGCGTCGACTTAGAGGGTCTCGTTATAACGGTAATCAGGTGTGTAAATCCTTATCACATAAGTTTTATTTTGTATTATACCTGTTAGGGGCTAAAAAGCCGGAAAATGAGGTTGTATGAACAGTCGTGTGTAGATCCTTATCACATAAGTTTTATTTTATATTATACCTGTTAGGGGCTGAAAAGCCAGAAAATGAGGCTGTATGAACAATCGTGTGTAGATCCTTATCACATAAGTTTTATTTTGTATTATACCTGTTAGGGGCTGAAAAGCCGGAAAATGAGGTTGTATGAACAGTCGTGTGTAGATCCTTATCACATAAGTTTTTGTATTATACCTGTTAGGGGCTGAAAAGCCGGAAAATGAGGTTGTATAAACAGTCGTGTGTAGATCCTTATCACATAAGTTTTATTTTGTATTATACCTGTTAGGGGTTGAAAAGCCGAAAAATGAGGCTGTATGAACAGTCGTGTGTAGATCCTTATCACATAAGTTTTATTTTGTATTATACCTGTTAGGGGCTGAAAAGCCAGAAAATGAGGCTGTACGAACAGTCGTGTGTAGATCTCTAACATACTAATAATCTGTATGAATATATGTATGTTTATGTTATGGGCTAAAAAGCCGGAAAGTGGCTGTGTAGACAGTCGAATGAAACCCAAAAAGGGTTAGGTAAGGACTGCCATGTACGTAATCATAGAACTTCTCTACGTGTATCGATGTATGTGAAAGACTGTAATCTCTTAGGTAGTAGATTGTTTGATTTTGCATGAATGTATGCATGGGATGGGTTTGATATGAAAAGAGGAAGAGCATGATGGTCACATGGTGATCAGTGGTAGAAAACCCACCTAATGAAATGTTAGATCACATGGTGACCGGTGGTAGAAAACCCACCTAATGAAATGTTAGATCACATGGTGATCGGTGGTAGAAAACCCACCTAATGAAATGTTAGATCACATGGTGATCGGTGGTAGAAAACCCACGAAATGAAATGTTAGGTCACTTGGTGATCGGTGGTAGAAAACCCACGTTAAAATTCCTGATTGATAGGAATAGGCAGTACGGCTGTCGTTTTGGTGTGTAGCGGATGGAGGGTTGATTGTAGAAATCCCCAAGGTGTGATGGTTGGTACGGGTTGGTGTGTAGAGGATGGAATTCTAGGATGGGTTGGGCTTTGCATCATTTATTATCTGTCATGTGATTATGATTGTTGCCATTGTGTATGGGCCAGGGCTCATAATGTATTTGTGGGCCAAAGCCTTTTATGTGTTTTCGGGATTTACACACTGAGTCTTGGTGACTCACCCTATTATTTTTCCCTAACTTTTCAGATGAGCAGTAGATCATGGACATGGGAGCCGAGACGGACTCGAGGGGCCATCAAGTATTTATTTCTATAGATTATTTTCGGTTTTCCTTTAAGTTTTATTTTGGGAATATTTAGGTAATAAGGCCCCATAGTTTATATTTACCTAAGTAGTTTTTTAATATTTGCAACTTATGAATTTATGTCAGGGGTTTATTTATACCAAATAATAATACAAGGTTCTTTTCAAATGTCACTTATTTATTCAAATATTGCCTAATAACTTATGATTTTCTAAAACCAACTTAGCAAAAGATTTTAACGTTCAACCCGTAGCATACTAGATCTGGTCGAAACTTATGGGCCGAGTTTGGGGTGTTACAGGGATTGTGGCATGTATATAGGTGTTTTGGTACATACTTGAATGTATAAAAGTCTTGATGAGTTCGAAAGTTGTTTTGATGTATGGTATTGAAAGTCATGTTTTGGTAATGTTTGATTCCTAGTTGAAATGATATATTTTGGTTAGCATGTTAGAGAAATGTATGGTATTTGAAATGACATAATTGAAAGTAAAATGACATATTCTCAAGATGATTTGGTATATGTAATGTTGGTAAGTGAATGTTTAAATTTAGTTGATGTAAATGTACTGAATATATTGTATAGAAGTTGAATAGAGTATTTAAACTTGATTGTTATGGTTTTGAGAATGTTTTGGATCAATTGAGTTTGGTATTTGGTGCATAAAATGTTAGGTATGGTTGGAAGCATGAAATAGGTACCAAATGGTTCATTTTTACCAAAAATAGAGTCCACATCCCGACGAGCAACTTTCCTCATCGCAACGTCGATTGATAGTAAGTGATGTTGCAACGTCTAGTGGTTTAACGTCGTGATGTGACAAATTATTGTGCGGCGTCATGACATGGAAGTGATGACGTCGCGACATCAGCCTTGAAATTTTGAAACTTTGCAAATTGATCCTATTTCGTGCTAAGGTCAACAAAATAACTTTCGTAAGCTCGATTAAGACTCATTTTTGATACTTTAACCATAAATGAATATGTTTGGCATTAGATTACATATGTATGTGAATATTTTACTGTGATTTGATTGTAGTTGCTCTGACAATGACTGTACCATCCCGTAGCTCGAACTTGACAATTGGGTCAAGCAAAGGTGTTACAATTTTGATCATATGTTGTTATACTAGTTGGGAATGATTTTAGTATTGAGTCATATATTACTTACCATATTAGTTTGGAATGATTTTAGTATTGAACCATATGTTATGAAAATCAATGCAACATATTAGTATTGCAATAACACATTGTACATCCTAAGTTAAATGTAAAAAGAAGTGTACTACATCCAAAATAATTTCATTCAATAAAAAAAATGCTATATTGATACATAGTTCAACACCATTAACAACCTAAGTTAAATTCAAAAAATAATCAGTGCAATACCAACAGTTCCCAAAAGTTGCACCAAAATAATCAATATAGAACCAAACATTAGAGCAATAGTACCATTTAGAAAAAAAGTTACCAATAGTTTCTAAAAGCATGTAAATTCTTCTAAGTGCATTTTTCACGAACTTCTTAGAAACACCTCAAACTAGTTTAAAAGTTGAACCAATTTGGCTTGATTGTGTCTTTAATGTCTAATTCTTTAAAGGCCTCTATCTACTCTACCTTACTCAATCAGAATGTTGTTGTTAAAGTTGTTTTCTTATTAGAGCTTGTTTCTTTTTCATGCCAATCCCTTGCCTTTTCTTGAGTGTTGGTATTGGAAGCATATGTAGAATCAGTTTTCCTTTTGAAAGTGATTGTTCTCTCACTTGTTGAACTAGGTTACAAGCTTTACAAAACTAGCACTTTAACTTTTTTGTACTTCAACACCATTATAGTAAAAAAGCAAAATTAGAAACAATGTACAAACTCATATTCTACATTAGTTTTCCAATACTCAATTCTATGTGCAAACCAATTCCAACCTATATTTTCCTTTTGTTGGAGGTATCTGTTTGTTGAATTAAGTGTAGATAATTTGTCTTTGCTCTTTATGTTTCTTTGTCATGCTTCTAGTTTTTGAATGTTGCATTTCATTCTAAGATGCCAAAACAAAAGTAGGTCAATGATTACAAAAAAACAAATATATTGCAAAATCTTAAATTATATAATTACCATAGCCATAAATTCACTCATGAAATCAATGGTAGGTGTTGATGATGATCTAAAGTGATAATTATTTCCTAAAAATGCATTCATAAATTAAACATTTTTATTTTAATAACAGCATTACAAAAAAAAAACATTAGAAATAGTGAAATTAGATGAAATAAATTATAATTACCTATTCTTTAGTTGGCCTTCTTGTACTATTTGGACAACCTTTTTTATTGTGGCCTGCTTGACTACAACTTGATTTGTAATACGTTGGTACATTCCTTTCATTATCCATGTGACACCCCATACCCGACCTAATCATCAAATCCAAGCTATAGGATGCCACATTCATTGTCGGAGCAATTATGATCAAGTATACACAAATTCGATCTTTATACATTTAAATATGAGTATTACACGTGTTTAATACGATATATAATCTTACGGGTCATAGGAGCTTATGAAAGCTCAATACTATCCCAAGATCGAATAATGACTAAATTGCAAAGTTTTTAAAACTTGCCAGGTTGGTGTAGCAACATTGGATATAGTGAGCAAGCTTCCCAACCTTAGGATCAAATTGTAAAGTTTTCAAAACATCAAACAGAGAACGTTGCGATAAGGAGGGCTAGTGTTGCGACATTCAAGTTGTGAAGTTGCGATATCCTCGACAGATTACTAAGTATACATTTTCATACATTTCCAAGCTAGTATATGACAACAATGGTTGGCCTTAAAGCCCCAATTGACCATTCAACATATATGCTTACTCAATATACAATTTTCAAACCATCAACACAATTTCCATGCATAACCATTAACAATTCCATCCATTCTTTACATTATTACTCAAAATTGACCATTTTCAACTTGAAACTAGATAATCCTAGGTACATTCCATTTTGACAAAATTAAAGAGCTATACAAACTTAGTTGATTCGAAAGCTATGATATGGATGTTGAATTCACCTCCTAGGGCTTAAAGAATTACCAATACCTACGCATGGGATAAATAAACCATACGTTGAGCGATAAAGCTCAATGGTACTTTCATGATTCAAAATAATATAACATAAACATTGATAATTTGACACAATAAACTTAATAACTATCTAAAACATGTTTTATAATGCCAAAGAATTCTATTAACATATTCATATATGAGCATACATTTAGCAATTAGCAAAACCAATCCATTCAACATGGTAATAAAATTGACCACTTTAAGTTGCTTACCAAATACCTGTTTTTAAGCCATACATGAACCACACATTTATGTCCTTGACATTATGCCATTTAATTCCATATTCATTCAACATTAGTAAATTATTTAACTTATCATTCAAATCCCTTTATAGAGTCTATCGACTCATTCATATTCGTTACGGCTTCCAAGGCTCATTTTCAATTTGATCACATAATAGTTTACATGTCTTCTCTATTATGAACCACATATACACACAATATGCCAATTTCATCATCATTTCATAACCTTTTTTCTACTCTTGTCACCCGGTTGCCTGAAAACAATGACTATTACAATATACACAATTTACCATCCCGGGATTTCGTGTCACTCGTCGACAACTTTCTCTTTTCATTTCCCTCTCGACGAATCAGCGTCGTTTTTAGCTATATATAGTCATACAGTATATAAAAAAATAAATTTCCATCCAATTTACAATTGAATACAAAGTCAACCATATTTTGCATTTTTCTCAATGTAGCCCCTAAACTCGAGACAAGCATAACTTTCGATATAAAGCTTTGCATTAAAATCCGATTTCACATTTACTCATTAGGGACCTTATACTTTCTATTCCCAACATAATTTCATAATATATTTTCATTTTACTCAATTTGATCCCTAATGTAACAAAGATGACAATCAAGCTTATTAAGTTTTACAATTTAGTCTTTTACATAATCTAAGCCTAATTTCTATCAATTTCAAGTCTAATTCTTCAAGTTCTCAACAATGACAACTTATCAAAATTTTACCAATTTAACAAATTACTACACGGGCTAGCTAAATCAAGCTCCCATGATTCAATTTCCATAAATTCAAAGAAAAATGGCTAGGAACTTACTTGAAATTAATAGTTGAATATTCAAGGGTTTCAAAAGGTTTTTTCTTTGGCCTTTTAATGGTGGACGATTGAAATGGAGAAGATGATCCTTCTCTCCACTTAATTTTGGCTTATATAGCATGGTTAATTTATAATTAATATTAACTAACTTAATTAACTAAGTCTAATTAACACTAATCATACTTAAGTTAAACTAATAACATCCACCATCATCATCTACTAACTTCTATTTTAAATTGGTTTATTAACCATTTTAGTCCTTTGGATAATTGCTATTTAAGCCCTCAAGCCTTTTTCCTAATTAAAACTCTATAATGATTGAACTTTTACAATTTAATCCCTAAGCCTTAATTAATCACATTTTCGTCTAACTTACTTAACCAATTTTCAATATATCAATGTAACACCCAACCAATAGTTCGAAAGATCGACCCTTCTAGATTTCAACTAACGATGTATGCAAAAATAATTTAATAACCATTCAACAGTTCCATAGTGTTTAGCCAAAGTTACAATATATATATATATATATATATATATATATATATAACAACATCTGATAATACTAATCTTTAATAGAAATCTATCAATTTAGCCTCATGCATCTAATTACAATTTGAACTAAGTTTAAGGCGTTCTTATCCATATACAAAACAAAAGTTTAAAGACTACAAGTTGCCAGATATCTACACATGTTACGAAACGAAAAGGGACATGCTTACACTAGACTTTGAAAACACTAACTTAGTTCCCTTTTTCCTACAAACAACAGTTCAAAATACCTGAAACAAAGGAGAGAAACATGGTAAGTTCATAAAGAACGTAGTGAGTTCTATAATAAAGTTACTTCCATTTTTATTTAAAATTTAAGAATTTGCCACTGATTTCGCTTAGAAAAAACTTGTGCATTTATATTTCACAACTTATGATTGGGCTTGAACAACACAGAGGCGAAATACATAATGCATGAGAATTTCCTCCTGTGAAAGGTCATGAAGCATATAGTCTCTTTGTACAGACTTGTTGCATATGAGTGGAGAGAAAGTTGTTTTGGATTAACTTGGTAGACAATCTTGCAGACACTTATGTACGGTTTTCTAGATGAGGATTCTTATATGCGAACTCGTGAAAGAGGATTCATAGATAGGCAGACTCATACATGCGAATTCATAAAACAAGATTCATAGATACAACGGTGGACTCATACATGTGGATTGCGTCGCAAAATTCGTATGGTGAAATCCTAGATATTAACTTTTGTCGAAAACTTTTTTTTTTTTTTGAAAAAAGGGGGATCGACTTTAAAATGAAAATGGAGTCGCCACCAATCCCTTTTTGCTTAGGTGTGATAGGATCACCTTATAAAACGTTTTATTTCAACACATTGATTTGGGCCTACGAAATTCAAGAAAAAGGGTTCGGGAGTCGGTTACGTATGAGGAAGGGTTAGCACCCTCGTAACGCCCAAAATTGGTACCAGATTGATTAGTTATTGTCATAATGTCGAAAATTCGAAAAGATATGAAAACATGATTTCTTTTATTTAAAAGAAAGCTAAAACTCACTTATCTCATAGAAATAAAATGTCACACCCAATAAGTTAGGATGTAACATCTCAAGACTTCGAAATTAAGCTTGCCTTTATTTGCAGAAAATCCTTATCTCGAGATATGAAACATTATATCTAATAAGTTAAGATATAACATTTTGAATTTTCTATAATAAGTTTTGATTTGAAGTTTATGGGTTTTAAAAAAGGATACTTGATACCTTAAGTTCCACGAGAAAAACTAAAACCCAGTAAGTTAGGGTATAATTTTTCTCGAAGTCCCCAAATATCATGTATCGCTGTATTAAAAAAACATTTGAATAAAATGCGTTAATTTAGCAAAATGCATTTTTAAGAATGATTTGAGTAAAATATCGCATTGATACATTACAAAGCATAAATACTAAATAGCAATTCATCATAATTACAAGTCATATTAACGATTAATACTAATATAGACAATTAAAGAAATAATAATATAAGATAATGAACGATATAAATAATAAAATAACTATACTAAAGCAATCATAAAAATAATAAATAAATAAAAGAGCATGGATAAACAAATAAAAGATATAAAGCAATAAATAACGAAAGATAAAAGAAAACTACTAAATAAATATGAAACTTTACATGCAAGATCTAATATAAAAACAAAGCATCAATATAAAATGAATGTCATATGCCAAATAATAAATTAATAATACAAATTTTAAAAAAACATATATGACATTGCAAAATATGAAATGGATGTCTATATGTACATAATAAAATAAATATATATTTTAAACAAATAATATAAAACTTGAATATATAAAATATATGTATAAGGGATATAATATAACAAATAAAATAATACATATTTAAAATAAACAATACATTGAACTTTATAATAATAATAAATTAATTTAAATAACATACACTATACAATTTTTAAACATAAAAATAATATAGAATTTTTTATATAAAAAAATGAAATAATATGATATAATATTAAAACGATTAAAATAAAAAATAAAAAAATAAACGAGGATAAAAAATTAATTAAGGAAACAAGGATTAAATTGAGATAAAAATAAAATCCAGAATAAAAATGTGAAAGGACCAGATTAGAATGCGTGTCATAATGTAGGGACTTATTAGGCAATTATGCCTTAGCTCCTAAACGACACCGTTCCGTCTCTTGCCTTGAAATAGCTTGAAGGACTAAATTGAAACAAAATACAGATTTTAGGGCTGATTTAAAAATAAAAGAAAATTTAAATTGAGCTAAATTAAAAATAATAAAATTGCGAAAGGACCAAAGAGGTAAATTGCCCCTTTTATGAAAACGTGCAGATCCTCCCCGGGTCGGGTCAACGCGCGGATCCTAGCCTCGAAACGACTTTTTTTTGGCATGTTTAGCCAGGGCCTAAAACGACGCTGTTTTAATCACTTATAAAAACCAAAATTTTTAGGAAAATTTCATTTTTCCTGATTCTTTTAAAAAAATTGAGAGAGAGCCTCTGCTTGCTCTCTGCTTCTCTGCCCTGGGCCTGAGTCCGGCGAGGTCCTCCGGCCAGATTTCGGCCGTCCACCGCCGTCGACGCCACTGTGCGCGGCGGCCGAACTTCGAAAAAAGGTAGTTTTTCTCCCCTTTTTTTTACTATATTATAAACTTTAATTCATGTAAAAAAGAAAAAAAACTTTAAAAAGAAACACAGATTCAAAAGAGAAGAAAAAATAACGAAAGGAAAAAAACCTTTGCTTGTCTGTTTTTTGTGTATTAATCTCTGTTTTTTCTTTGTATACATGCGTGTATATGTCTTCTTACAGATTGCCTTAGGGTTATTTATAACCCAAAATAAAATCGGAAAAATAAATGCAAAATCACAATCTGCTGCTACTATCTATTTCCTTTCCTTGTTTGCAGGTGAATGGCGAGAAACATGGCGGTGGAGCGCTATCTGTGCGCTGATTGCGGCATGACCGATGGGCTGTGCTGGGCGCTTGCAGTGCAAGGGCTTTCCAGAAACCCTAGGTCTCTTGGAACAGTTTGGGTATTGGGCCCTTTTGGGCCACATAGGTTTGGGTCTGGGTAGTCTGTTTTGGGTAGTGGCTTGTAATTGGGTTACTGTAATGGATTAGGGGATATTTGGGTTGTTAATTGGTTTTGTAAATGGACTGTAAAAACAAATTGGACATTTATTATTATTATTATTATATTTATGCAAGCCCGGGCATAAATGGGCTACTACAGCTGCCCCTTTTTGGTCATTGTCGTGTAACGAGAATAGAGCAAAGACGATAAAAGGACTCATTTTGCTCGGTCTTGTCAAATGGCTGTATCTTCAGGGAGATAGGCTAATATCTTCAATCTACTTCACTGCAACTTCAGGAAGACAAGATTTATTATCTTTAATCTGCTCTACTGCAAACTTAGGTCTTTGATCTGCTTCACTGCGACTTCAGGAATGCCAGATCTGTTATCTTTGGTCTGCTCCACTGCAAACTTAGGGATGCCAAACTAGTATCTTTGATCTGTTTCACTGCAACTTCAGGAATGCTAGATCTGTTATCTGTGGTCTGCTCCACTTCAAACTTAGGGAGACAAGACCGATGTCTTCGATCTGCTTCACTGCAACTTCAGGAATGACAGATCTGCTATCTTCGATCTGCTTCACTGCAACTTCAAGAAGACAAGATCTGCTATCTTCGATCTGCTTCACTGCAACTTCAGGGAGGTCAGACTAGTATCTTCAATCCGCTTCACTGCAAACTCAGAAAGACAAGATCTGCTATCTTCAATCTGCTCCACTGCAATTTCAGGGAGGTCAAACTAGTATCTTCGATCCGCTTCACTGCAATTTCAAGAAGGCAAGATCTGTTGTCTTTTGGCCTGCTCTACTGCAAACTCAGAGAGGCAAGGCTGATGTCTTTGATCTGCTTCACTGCAACTTCAGGAAGACAAGATCTGATGTCTTTGATCTGCTTCACTGTAACTTCAGGAATGTCAGATCTGTTATTTTTAGTCTGCTCCACTGCAAACTCGGGGAGACCAGACTAATACTTCAATCTACCTTACTACATTGTCTTATAGAAGACATAACCTGTATAATGAGTATATGCTTATGCCTAATAATTAGGATGCCCTGATCAAAATGAGTCATATGCTCCTATTTAGACATGCTATGATATGTGAATGCGAAAATGTTATGAGAATGATTCCTATTTTAGGTGTCATCACTCATTTATTCATCAAGGTTTCATCTTCGTTCCTCTTGAAGTATCATATTCTTATTCAAATAGTTTGCCCCATGAAAATTCTAGGGCCCACTCCATTTGAATCTTGAGGACACGAGGCTTATTCCACCTTCAAACCATCCCACCTAGATTATAGTATTTAATCTACAGGATCTGTTTCAACTTTAATCCATTCCACCAAAATTTAGGGTTTTTAAACATTTTCCCGTCAACTTTGTCTGTCATACTATTCCCCGAACTTTATGACCCAATGAGAATGCTTTGTAAAATGATCATTTCTTTAGATTAACATTGTTTTGTCACAACAACTCAATATTTTGTCCCCATTTGGACAAAGAATTCAGAGAAATACTCTCATTTCTCAAATATTTCCAATCCACGCACATGGAAATTCTAAACAATTGTCCTGTTTCAGTTTCTTGTATTATCTAGAAATTTCTAAATTAATATGGAGAACTTCTTTTATGAAATTATTAGTTCACCAATCATTATTTCAATGCAACATGCTTATAATGGACAACAAATAACTTGATTTTGAGGATAGTTCGAACTGAATAAATCATCGATTAAAAGAAATAACTGGGAAAACATCTTTGAGAAGAAAAAGAATCCAAAGATAGTAAATTGATATAAGTAAGACAAAGATCAAATGCCCTAGATATCGCCGATTGGGCTTCTATATACAAACTCTGTGAAGACTACTTTGAACTTAACATGTGTTTAGAGGATCCAAAGTACTTTGTTGATGCCCCGATATGTAACATACTTCATTTTTTGTTGATTCAGGTATAGCAAGATCATTGCATGCCCATTCAAACTTTGAGCCGCCCTTTTCGGGTTTTCAACTCAAAACCCCTTTGGTCTCAAGGTGCCCTTTACGGGTTTTCGCCTAGGCCTCTCCCTTTTTTTTTAGAATTCTTAAAGCGCCCTTTGCGGGTTTTCA
The DNA here is from genome assembly GCA_005393395.2 of Gossypium australe. Lineage (NCBI taxonomy): Eukaryota > Viridiplantae > Streptophyta > Magnoliopsida > Malvales > Malvaceae > Gossypium > Gossypium australe. Next base: position 100,178,872 of record CM016624.1, read on the forward strand.
CCTTGGATTCTTCTCCTCTTTAAGCAAAATATTTTTTGACTGAATCCGAGCTCACAGGATTGGGTAAGCTTTTCCCATCCATTTTGGTCAAAATCAGTGCACCTCTAGAGAAAGCCTTCTTCACCACATATGGTCCTAAAGCCTTCTTCACCACATATGGTCCTTCCCAATTCAGCATCCATTTTCCTCTAAAATCCTTTTGTATGGGAAGGATTTTTTTCAGTACAAATCTCCCTCGTGAAACTCTCTTGGGCGGACTTTTTTATCATAGGCTCGCATCATTCGTTTTTGGTACATCTGACCATGACAAATAGCCCTTAGCCTCTTTTCTTCAATCAAGTTCAACTGATCATATCGAGCCTGGATCCATTCAACTTCATCCAACTTTATTTCTGACAAAACTCGAAGAGAAGGTATTTCTAGTTCAATAGGTAGAATTGCCTCCATCCCATAGACCACTGAGAAAGGAGTTGCCCCAATAGAGGTTCTGACGGATGTCTGATAAGCATAGAATGAAAATGGTAATTTCTCATACCAATCCTTATAAGTCTCAGTCATTTTCCTTACTGTCTTCTTAATATTTTTATTGGCTGCTTCCACTGCCCCGTTCATTTTTGGATGATACGGAGAAGAGTTGTGGTGTTTGATCTTGACTTGACTACAAACTTTTGCTATCGTGCTGTTGTTCAAGTTCAGTGCGTTGTCTGATATGATCCTCTCGAGCATTCCATATCGACAAATAATCTCCTTCTTCAAGAACCGACTAACTATTGACTTAGTAACGCTAGCGTAGGAAGCCGCCTCCACCCATTTCGTGAAGTAGTCAATAACCATAAAGATGAATTGATGCCCATTCGAAGCTTTCGGTGTGATCGACCCAATAACATCCATGCCCCACATGGAAAAAGGCCATGGGGAAGTCATAACATGCAAAGGTGAAGGTGGCACATGAATTTTGTCTCCATAAATCTGGCATTTATGACATCTCTTGGCATAGTTGATACAATCTCCTTCCATAGTAGACCAATAGTATCCAAATCTCATAATTTGTCTAGCCATTTTAAAACCATTAGCATGTGTCCCACAAACACCCTCATGAACTTCTTCCAGGATTTTCCTAGCTTCAATAGCATCAACACATCTCAATAGTACCTGATCTTTTCTTTTTTTGTACAAAATATCCCCATCTAAAGCATAATCAGAGGCCAATCTTCTTAATGTCCTTTTATCATTCTCAGTTGCATGCTCCGGGTATTCACGATTTTTTATATATCATAATACATCGTGATACCAAGGGTGGTCATCTTTTTCCTCCTCTTCTATGTTATAACAATGAGCTGGAACTTCGAAAATACTCATCTGAATAGGTCTCATATCCTCTAGTTTGTTTACTTTGATCATAAACGCCAGGGTTGCCAAAGCATCCGCCATCTGGTTTTCATCACGTGAGAGATAATTAAAAGTAATGTCATTGAACTCCTCAATCAATCCCAGAACTATTTTTCGATAATCAATTAGTTTGGGATATCTTGTCTCCCATTTTCCTTTAAGCTGGTAGATTACAAAGGCAGAATCTCCATATACTTCTAGCACTCTAATTTTACATTCTACAGCTGCTCGAATTCCCATGATGCATGCTTCATACTCTGCCATGTTGTTTGTGCAATCAAAATCCAATTTACATGTGAATGGATAATGATCACCACTAGGGGATCCAAGATTGCCCCAATTCCATTTCCCACAGCATTTGATGCCCCATCAAAATTTAACTTCCACGGACATTCTTCAATAGTTGCCACATACATTAACTCTTCATTAGGGAAATCAAAGTTCAAAGGTTCATAATCCTCTAAAGCCCTACTAGCCAGAAATTATGCTATTGTGTTCCCTTTTATAGCCTTTTGGTTTACATAGACTATATCAAATTCAGAAAGCAAAATCTACCACCTTGCCATCCTTCCATTCAAAGCAGTTGACTCCATCATATACTTTAATGGATCAAGCTTCGAAATTAACCAGGTTGTATGATATAGCATATACTGAATCAATCTCTGAGTTGTCCAAATCAAGGCGCAACATAATTTCTCAATCGACGAATATCTCATTTCACATTCAGTGAAATTTTTACTGAGATAGTATATCGCATTTTCTTTTCTTCCTGACTCATCATGTTGACCAAGCACACATCCCACGGAGTTACTGAACACTGTCAAGTACAGTATTAATGGTCTATTTCGATTAGGCGAAGATAGTACTGGGGCATTTGACAGATATTGTTTAACTTTGTCAAAAGCTTTCTAGCACTCATCATCCCATACTTCTTGGTTATGTTTCTTAAGAAGATGAAATATGGGATCACATTTCTCAGTTAATTGTGAAATAAACCGAGCAATGTAATTTAACCTTCCAAGAAAACCTCAAACTTCCTTTTGAATGCGCGGTAGAGGAAATTTTTGTATAGCTTTGACCTTATTTGAGTCAACTTCGATTCCTCTCTCACTGACTACGAAACCCAGTAATTTCCCTGACCGAGCTCCAAAAGTACACTTTGTCGGGTTGAGCTTTAATTGAAATTTTCTCAATCTCAAAAACAACTTCTTCAAAACTTCAATGTGTTCCTTTTCTGTTTGAGATTTGGCGATCATATCATCGACATATACTTCTATCTCTTCGTGCATCATGTCATGGAATAAGGGTACCATGGCCCTTTGATATATTGCTCCTACATTCTTTAGTTTGAATGGCATCACCTTATAACAAAATGTACCCCATAATGTTATGAAAGTAGTTTTCTCCATATCCTAAGGGTGCATCTTGATCTGATTATACCCCAAAAAACCATCTATGAAAGAAAACAGTGAGTATCCCGCCATATTATCCACCAATGTGTCAATATGAGGCAAAGAGAAATTGTCCTTTGGGCTGGCTTTATTTAAGTCCCTGTAGTCTACACACATCCGAACCTTTCCATCCTTCTTAGGGACAGGAACAATATTGGCTACCCATTCTGAGTATTTTACCACCTGTAGAAAACCAGCATCAAACTATTTCTTGACTTCCTCTTTTATTTTTAACACCACATCAGGCCTCATCCATCGTAGCTTTTGCTGAACTGGCTTGCACTCTTCTCTTATGGGAAGGCGATGCACTATAATATCAGTACTTAGCGCAGGCATATCTTGGTATGACCATGCAAAGACATCTTTAAATTCCTGTAATAACTCAACAAGGTCTTGCTTCGTCTCATCGGCTATGCACGTTCCAATTTTCACAACCTTTCCTTCCTCGAAGACTATATTCTCTACCACCTCTTCATGGGGTAAAATCTGTTTTTCTTCTTACTTTACCATTCTTAACAAATTTGGAGACAAGTCACAATTTCTGTCACCCTCAAAATCCTGAGACTCCTCTAAACACATGTTTTACTCAAAAAAGACCTTTGAATCTGTAGTATCGTTGCTCATGTCATTGATATCTAGAGACCTGTGATAGGCACAAAAGAATGTACAAAGAACAAATGAATTCAAGAACAACTATTCACATGATATGAATGAGAATAAAAAATTTGGAATGAAATTAGAAGATCAAAAGAATATAAAAAATGAAAGAATATTTGCCCGAATTGACCATTAAAGATGTATTTTATTGAAACAAAAGATGTCTGAACATGAGCCTATTTCACAAAAGAAATCTTATTGTTCCTAGGCTTAAAAACAACTAGTGTGTTCTAAACATTACTTTATGTAATCTCTAAAAACTATAGGAAGTTCCTCTGGAGTCCAATCGTTCAAAACGCTTCCAGGTTCATAAGGGCGCATGCCCAACAGGTTTCTTTGCCCAGATTCTTCCTCGTGTATGGCATTGATGTGAATATTTTCATTTTCCAACAATCCTCTCTCCGGGTGAATTATCCCTCCTGATACAAAAGTCTAGAATATGTGAGGAAATGTCATCAATTCCCACTTGACTTCTTCCCCATTCAGCCGTGCCCTTCTTTTCTCTTGTTTTTTTTTTTATTTCTCTCTTCCTTTGTCTAGCATTTGGCCTGAAACCCAAGCCAAAACGGTCTCTTTTCTCTTTCAGCATTGGAACTTGAATCTCTCCTTAAAGATGTCTACCCAGTCCTTTTCCTGGTAAGGCTCCTTTCCCCATCATCATTTGCAAACCCATTCTCGTGGTCCTGGATATCCTAAGGACTGGCACCTCATTCCCTTCCAAAATGAATGTTGCATTCACGAACTCTAAAGATCGAAAGGAACACTCAGTGGCCTCCTCATTTGCCTCTAAGTATGGTGCGTCGTTGGTAACAGTTGCTATGATGTCCTCCTCTGCATTTATAGTAACCAGCCGACCCTCTGTTACTAGTTTCAATTTTTGGTGCAGTGATGAGGGCATTGCCCCTGCCGAATGAATCCAGGGTCTTCCCAACAATCAATTGTAGGAGGGCTTGATATCCATCACCAAAAAGTCCACTTCATATGTGTTTGGCCCAATCAACAACGGTATGTCAATCCTTCCCATCACTCTTCTCTCAATGCCATCAAATGCTCTCACTATGTTCTGGCATGTCTTCATGTGAGAACTGTCTATAGGCAATCTTTTCAGCGTAGACAATGGTAAGACATTCAAAGCTGACCCATTATCGATTAACACGCTTGGTAGAGTATATCCTTTGCAACAAGTAGTGATGTGCAAAACCTTAGTTGATCCCATACCTCCAGGTGGAATTTCATCATCACTAAAGTAAATAAAGTTGTCGGCACTTATATTACTACCCAGACGATCAAGTTTATTGACAAATATATCTTTAGTAACATAGGCCTTGTCGAAATCGTCCCCTTTTTTTGAAAGAGGCCGGGAATCGAACTTGGGTTTTGAAAATAAAAACAGGAGTCGCCACCGACCTTTTATTAGGTGTGATCGGATCACCTTTGTTTTAATAAAACATTTTAGTTTATCAAAACGGGGCTTTTGATCTACGAATATTCGAGAAAATAGGTTCGGGAGTCGGTTACGTGTGAGGAAGGATTAGCACTCTCACAACGCCCAAAATCGGTACCAAATTGATTAATCAATGTCCTAATGTCGAAAAGTTTGAAAAGATTTTGAAGTTTTATTTTATTTTTTTATTTTAAACAACTTGATTGAATATCAAGTTTCCCTTATTTCGAAGGAATAGAGTCTCACATCCAGCACGATTGGATACGACAATCAGAACCCTCGAATTTAAGATCACCCCCAAAATTCTTCAAGCACATGCATTGAAATTTGAAAGGATATTCGTTTATTTGGTCAATCAGAAAATCACACCCAGCACGATTGGACACGGTCTTTTTGAATTTCCAAACTCACGAATATTACCTTTATGAAACCCTTTTTATGAATTTTGAAAAAAAATAAAATAAAATACCGGGTTGCAATTTTAAACTGTCGATCCCTATGAAATGACGAAAACGAGAAATTAACAACACATGATAATAAGAGATGTAATAATAAAAACAAAAAAAGATAACATTAAGATAATAACAATAAATAAAAACTAAAAGATGTTAGTAGCTATAGAGATAATAGTAAATATAATAATAATAATAATGATACAAAATATGTACAATATAATAATATAATAATAGTAATAATAATAGTAATAATAGTAGTAGTAATAATAATAATAATAATAATAATAATAATAATAATGATAATAATAGTAGTATAATAATAATAAACATAAAAATAAAAGTGATACAAAATATATACAACATAATAATATAGTAATAATAAATAGTAATAGTAATTAGTATAGTAATAATAGTGAAGTAATAATAATACAAAATATAGACAATATAATAATAATAATAATAATAATAGTAAACATAATAATAATAATAATAATAATGATGATGATGATAATACGAAATATGTACAAAATAATAATATAAGTATAGTAGTAGTAGTAGTAGTAATAATAATAATAATAATAATAATAATAATAATAATAATAATAATAATAATAATACGCAATATATACAATATACTAATATGAATATAGTAGTAATAATAATAGTAATATAATAATAATAATAATATGGTAATAATAATAAAATAATAATAATGATACAAAAATATGTATAATAATAATATAAATATAGTTATAGTAATAATAATACCAATAATAATAATAATAATAATAATAATAATAATATAACGAAAGTAGTGAAAGTAACAAAAAGGGACTAAGTTGAATTGAAAGCAAGATATCCAGGGTAAATCTAAAATAAATAAGAGAAAAAAAGGGATTAATATGTAATGCACTGAAAATACTAGGGGGCAAAAGGGAAAATATCCCTGGCCCTCTGCGCAGCGTTTCAAGCTAGGATCAAAATGGCTCACAAATGAAATTACAGGGTAAATTTAAAAAGAAAACACAAATAGAAAAAGGGTCAAATTGCAAAGGACCATAAAAGAGGAAGAACTGCGCGCACAAATAGCCCGTTCACAGAAGAAACACGCGGACCTTGGCCAATGCGGGTCGGATTCGGGTCGGCCTCCCCAAAACGACGTCGTTTTGGCGTCTGGGGAGGCCATTCAAAACGGCGTCGTTCCGTGTATAGTATAAAAGCACAATTTTTTTGACAAAATCATTCGTTCCTCATTTCAGCAGGGGGGAAGAAAAAAAACTTGAAAATGCTCTCCCTCCTTTCGAGCTCAGGCCCTAGTCCGGTTGCCGGACCGCCACAAGCAGTGGCTGGAATTCGTAAAAGGTATATTTTTTTCTTTTTTTATATATTTTTTATATTATATATATTTAAACTATAAAATGAAATAAATAATACGATTCTATGTATATATTGCTTGAAAAATAAAAGGAATAAAATAGGATAAAACCTTCTCGCTTCGTTTCTTATTCTCTTCGATTGCCTGTTGCTCTATTATTAGATATTTGTAACTGTTTAAAAAAATTGTATTCTCTTGATCGAAAAAAAAAGTTCTCTTTATAGAGTCTGACTTCGGTTTTTATAACCGATCAGTGAAGAAAAACAAAAGGAAATAAAATACCATAATCTCCCTGTTTGTGCTATCTGTTTCTATTCTTTATTGCAGGATAATGGAGGAGCGACGCAAAAGGGGCTGGTGGGTGTGGTGCTGCGGTAGTGGAGGCCAGTGGAGGGTTGCGGCGCAGGGGCTAGGGTTTCTGAAACCCTAGCTTTCTGAAAATTTTAGGTGTTTGGGCCACCCACGGATTGGGCCTATTTTTGGGCCTTTTTTTTTCATTTGGGCTTAATTTGTAACGGGCCCGGACGAATTGGGCCTTCTACAGCTGTCCCTCTTTGCTCGTTGTCGTGCAACGGGAACAGAGCAAAGACATAAAGAAGGCCCAAATTTATCGGGATCCACTGAGTCTTGGTGCCTTTCTTTGCCAGGTAGCTTCAAACTGAAACTTGTTGCTTCGCTCCACTATATTGCTATTTCTGAGGGATAGGGCCTGTAGCCTCAATTCGTTTTATTATTCGTTATATCTTCAAAAAGATTTGCGATCTTTAGCCTATTCCATCGCTGGTCGATGGCAATAGGATAATCTTCAACCCATTCCACCGCTGTTCGATGGCAACATGACAATCTTCAACCCATCCCACCGCTGTTCGATGGCAGTAGGACAATCTTCAACCCATTCCACCGCTTGTCGATGGCACTAGGACAATCTTCAACCCATTCCACTGCTGTTCGATGGCAATAGGATAATCTTCAACCCATTCCGCTGCTGTTCAATGGCAATAGGATAATCTTCAACCCATTCCACCGCTGTTCGATGGCAATAGGATAATCTTCAACCCATCCCACCGTTGTTCGATGGCAATAGGCTAATCTTTGATCTGCTCCACTATCATGTATAGGGGACGAGATCTGAACTTTCCAATTTGCTTTCTTACTATCTTCAGGAAGACTTTAATCTTCAGTTTGCTCCACTATCATCTCTAGGGAACAAAATCTTGAACTTTTCAATTTGCTTCCTTACTATCTTCAGGAAGACTTTAATCTTCAGTTTGCTCCACTATCATCTCTAGGGAACAAGATCTCGAACTTTTCAACTGTTCTTTGAGGAACCTGTCTTGCAGAATGTGCTTATGTTTAAACAAATGATGAGGATACTATGTTGGAATGACTCAAATGCTCCTTACTAGATGCATGATGGATGACATTTGCAGGAATGTAGAATGTCATGTGAGTGGTCTTTTTACAATGATTAGGATACAATGATTAGAATGAATCGAATGCCCCTAATGTGAATGATGAATGAATAAGAATGATTCTTTCGTAACGTATCACCCTGCCTTCTCGCTCGGTTGGCATCTTTGAGGGTCACCATTTCAGACCTCAATTACCCCTTGAACCTGGTTAGTTCTGAATATTGACCTCACTTCAGGTTCTTGTAAAAATTAGAAGTTTTCAGAGTAATATGCGAAACTCCTTTAATTTGAACATTAATGGTCCATTAATCGTTATTTCAATGAAAAGAGCTTGAAGAATATCATCACAATGGATATTAAGAGTGAAGCTTAGAGTGAATAAATTGATCAAGAGATCAAGTTTTGACAAGGTAAATTTGCTAAAATGAAGAAAAATAAGTGTCCAGATATCATAGTATGAGCTTTTCTGCACAAATTTTCTCGAGGATCCCTTTTGTACTTGGTAGGTGTTTGGCAGACTTTAGACTTTATTGATGCCCCAAGACATGACGTCTCTCTCTCTTGTTAATTCGAGTTGTAGCAAGACCGTTACATACCTCCCCTTCAAAAATTTGAATTGCCCATTCTTGGGTTTTCAATTCAAAACCTCTTTGGTCACAAAGCGCCCTTGGCAAATTTTCACTTTGGCCTCTCCAATTTTTTTTTAGGTGAAGTATTTCTTGACTGAATCTGAGTTCACAGGATTCGGTAAACTTTTGCCATCCATCTCTGCTAAAATTAGAGCTCCACCAGAAAAGGCCTTCTTTACTACATAAGGTCCTTCCCAGTTTGGCATCCATTTTCCTCTAAAGTCTTTTGCAAGGGAAGGATCTTTTTTAGGACAAGGTCTCCTTCATAGAATTCTCTAGGGCGAACCTTTTTGTTATAAGCCCGTATCATTCGCTTTTGATACATTTGTCCATGGCGAAGGGCCCTTAGCCTCTTTTCCTCAATTAGGTTCAGTTGATCATACCGGGATTGAGTCCATTCTGCTTCATCCAATTTTAGTTCAGACAAGACCCGAAGAGAAGGGATCTCAACTTCGATCGGAAGTATCGCTTCCATCCCATACACCAAAAAAAAAAGAGTTGCCCCAGTAGAGGTTCTGACCGATGTTCGATAAGCGTAAAGAGAGAATGGTAGCTTCTCGTGCCAATCTTTGTAAGTTTCAGTCATCTTTCCCACGATTTTCTTAATATTCTTGTTAGCTGCCTCGACTGCACCATTCATTTTTGGATGATATGTGACGAGTTGTGGTGTTTGATCTTGAATTGACTGCAGACCTCTGCTATCGTACTGTTGTTCAAGTTCAGTGCATTGTTAGATATGATCCTTTCAGGCATTCCATACCGGCATATGATTTCTTTCTTTAAGAACTTGCTGACTACTGACTTCGTGACATTCGCGTACGAAGTGGCTTCTACCCATTTGGTGAAGTAGTCGATTACCACAAAGATAAATCGATGCCCATTCGAGGCTTTTGGTGAGATCGGCCCAATGACGTCCATCCCCCATATAGAGAAAGGCCATGGGGAGGTCATGACATGGAGAGGCGAAGGAGGTACGTGCATTTTATCCCCATAAATTTGACATTTGTGGCATTTCTTGGCATAGGTGATGCAATCTCCTTCCATAGTAGACCAATAATATCCAAATCTCATGATCTGTCTTGCCATTGTAAAACCATTAGCGTGTGTCCCACAGACGCCCTCATGAACTTCTTCGAGAATCCTCTTGGCTTCAACAGTATCCACGCATCTTAGAAGTACCTGATCCTTCCTTTCTTGTATAGGATTTCCCCGTCTAAGACATAATCGCTAGCCAGTCTTCTCAACGTCCTCTTATCATTTCCGGTTGCTTGGTTGGGGTATTCACGATTCTTCATGTATTGTAATATATCGTGATACCAAGGGTGATCGTCCTTTTCTTCTTCTTCGCTGACGTTGTAGCAATGAGCCGAAGTCTCATAAATGCTCATCTGAATGGGCTTCACTTCCTCATGCTTGTTCAGTTTGATCATAGAAGCCAAGGTAGTTAGGGCGTCGGCCATCTGGTTCTCTTCTCGTGGGAGGTAACAGAAAGCCACGTTGTCAAACTCCTTGATTAACTCCAAGACTAGCCTTCGATAACTGATTAGCTTGGGATCTCTCGTTTCCCATTCACATTTCAGTTGATAGATTACTAGCGCAGAATCACCGTATACCTCTAACGTTTAAATTTTGCGTTCAATGGCCTCCCGGATACCCAGGATGCATGCTTCATATTCGGCCATGTTGTTCGTGCAGTCAAAATCTAATTTACTAGTGAGAGGATAGTGATCTTCCTCTGGGGATACTAGGACTACCCCAATTCCATTCCCTACCGCGTTTGAAGCTCCGTCAAAGTTTAGTTTCCAAGGAAAGCCCTTCTTTTGGACATCTTCTTCGGCGATTGCTACGTACATCAGGTCTTCATTCGTAAAATCGAAGTTCAATGGCTCGTAATCTTCTAAAGCTCTGCTGGCTAGAAAGTCTGCTATTGCACTTCCTTTTACAGCTTTCTGGTTTATATAGACTATATCGAACTTAGAAAGTAGAATCTGCCATCGGGCCATTCTTCCATTTAGCGCAGTAGATTCCATCATGTATTTGAGAGGATCTAGCTTTGAGATAAGCCAAGTGGTGTAATATAGCATGTACTGTCTCAGTCTCCGGGTCGTCCAAATCAAAGCGCAACATAATTTCTCAATTGGCGAATATCTTGTCTCGCATTCTGTAAACTTCTTACTGAGATAGTATATTGCTCTTTCCTTTCTCCCTGACTCGTCGTGTTGGCCTAGCACACATCCCATAGAATTTTCAAATACTGACAAGTATAATATCAATGGCCTATCTGGGCAAGGTGGCATCAGAACTGGGGGTTCAGACAAGTAATGCTTGATCTTATCGAAAGCTCCCTGGCATTCCTCATTCCATACACCTGAGTTGTGTTTCCTAAGAAGACAGAATATAGGGTCACACTTTTCTGTTAGTTGTGCGATGAACCGAGCGATGTAGTTCAATCTTCCTAGGAAACCTCGTACTTCCTTTTGAGTACTCGGTGGGGGCAAATCCTGTATAGCTTTTACTTTATCAGGATCAACCTCAATTCCTTTTTCACTGACTACAAACCCCAACAATTTTCCCGACCTAGCCCCAAAGGTACATTTTGCTGGATTGAGTTTCAGTTGGAATTTTCTCAGCCTTAGAAACAGCTTCCTCAAGACTTGTACATGCTCTTCCTCAGTCTTGGACTTTGCAATCATGTCGTCCATGTAAACTTAGATCTCTTTGTGCATCATGTCGTGGAAGAGGGTCACCATGGCTCTTTGATACGTTGCCCCTGCATTTTTTAGTCCAAACGGCATTACCTTGTAACAAAATGTCCCCCACATAGTTACGAATGTGGTCTTTTCCATATCCTCAGGGTGTATCTTAATCCAGTTATATCCGGAGAAGCCGTCCATGAAAGAGAAAAGTGAATAACCAGCTGTGTTATCTGCTAAGGTATCGATGTGAGGCAACGGAAAGTTATCTTTTGGGCTAGCCTTGTTCAAATCCCTATAGTCCACACACATTCATACCTTCCCATCTTTCTTAGGAACAGGCACTATGTTTGCTACCCATTCCGAGTATTTGACCACTTGCAAGAAACCAGCATCGAACTGCTTCCTGACTTCTTCTTTTATCTTTAACAAAACATCAGGTCTCATTCTTCGAAGCTTCTGTTGAACGGGTCTACATTCCTCCTTTATGGGGAGGCGGTGTACCACTATATCCGTGTTCAATCCGAGCATGTCCTGGTATGACCAAGCGAAGACGTCCTTGAATTCTTGGAGTAACTTGATGAGGTCTTGCTTTGTCTCCGCAGCGATGTTAGCCTCGATTTTCAACTCTTTCCCTTCTCCTAAGCTCACAATTTCCACTGACTCTTTGTGGGGCAAGATTTGTTTCTCCTCTTGCTCTACCATCCTTAACAATTCAAGAGATATGCTACTGTCTCGGTTATCTTCAAAATCTCAGGAATCCTCCATACCCGTATCTTGTTCAAAAGGAGATTCTGAGTTAATAACAGTGTCACTCATGCCATTGATATCTGGGGACCTGTTGGGAAGGACAAAGAAAAATGCAAAAACAAAATAATCTAAGAATGACCATTTGTGTGAATAATTATGAATGGAATGTAAAGAGTGAAAAAAGAATTGCTCGAAAGATGCATTTTATTGAAATAAAGATGCTTGGACATATGCCTATTCAACAAAGGGTTTCTCATTGCTCCTAGGCTCGAAGCAATGAGTGTGTCCCGAACATTACTCTGAATTGATTCTAAAAGCTACAGGAATCTCTTCCATGGTCCAATTTTTCAGAACACTTCCAGGAGCATAAGGGTGAATCTCAGATAAATCTCTTTCTTCAGCCCTTTCCTCAGATACGGCGTTGATGCTCAAGTTTCCCAGCCTTTCTTCGGTTTCTTCTCCTATCGCCATGTCTTGTCCAGGGTATATGATTCCCCCCGAATCAAATGTTTTGGATAAATAAGGAAAAGTCATTGGCTCCCATTTGATTTCTTGTTCGCCTAGGCGCGCCCTTCTTCTTTCCCTTCTTTTTTCCTCCTCTCTCCTCCTTTATTCTGCATTTGGCTTGAATCCTAAGCCAAAGTGGTCTCGTTTTTCTCGTTGCATCGGCACTTCAGTCCTTCCTTGAAGGTACTTTCCGAGCCCTTTCCCTGGTAAGGCTCCCTTCCCAACTATCATCTAGAGGCACATCTTCGTAGACTTAGATACTCTGGGTATGGGGATTTTGCTACCCTCGGCAATGAAGGTTGCGTTGATAAATTCTAGTGATCGGAAAGAACATTCCATTGCTTCCTCGTCCACCTCAATGTACGGAGCGTCACTAGTAACGGATGCTATGATATCCTCTTCCGTATTGATTGTGACCAATCTTTCTTCCACTACCAATTTCAACTTCTGATGTAGTGATGATGGCACAGCCCCTGCCGAATGGATCCAGGGTCTTCCTAACAGGCAATTCTAGGAAGGTTTGATGTCTATCACTAAGAAGTCTACCTCGTACGTGTTTGGGCCAATCCGAAGCGATTCTCCCCATGACTCTTCTCTCCATACCATCGAATGCTCTCACAATATTATGGCATGTTTTCATGTGGAAGCTATCTACAGGCAACAGATATATCGCCTGCTACGTATGTTTCGTTGAATACCTTCAACAACGCGTTTCGATGAGTTTCTGAGCTCATGAGCAAGGCTAGTACCGATATGCGAGCTGGCTGTTTGTGTAGTTGCTCCACAACACTATACTCGCTGTGCTTAAGGAATTTTAGAACTCCTTAGCCTCGTTCTCTGTCATGGGCTCATTGACAAGTGTTTCGGGTCTCATCGTCCCTTCTTCATTTTGCTCAGTTATCACGGACTTCCCTTTAACCAGTTCGGCCCTTATGTTCAGGGTATAACACCTTCCACTACGTGTGAAAAAGCCCTCATCTTGGTCTTTCTCCATAGCATTAACTGGATTCTCTTTTCCCGAGATTACTACCTTACAATCGTAACTCCACGGGACCTTTTTATTGTCCCTATAAGGGGAAGCTACGGGCTTTTGAATTATGACCTTCGGCGTGATTGATACTCCAGTATCAACCATTCTTGGTCGTGATATAATCACCGCAGGGCGGTTGCCCCCATAGATTCTCCTAGATGACCCTTCTTCTGACGTGTGGACCTCTCATTCTGGCGTGATTTCAATCGTTTTAGGTCGTGATATAATCACCGCAGGGCGTTGCCCCCATAGATTCTCCTAAATGATCCTTCTTCTGACGTGTGGACTTCTCCTTCTTCTGGTTCTCCAATCTCTTCATAGAATTCCACTTCTTTGTTATTCATGAAACTCTGAACTATGTCCTTGAACTTGAGGCATTCTTGAATATCGTGACCCATTTCGGCATGGAACTCGCAGTACCTCCCCACTCCTTCAAGATCCTCTCTCGATTTTTGCGTGATTAAGCCTCTATTCATCATTTGCTTCCAAACCTATCTTAGTGGAGTTTTTATCTCTGCAACGTTCGTTTTCACTCTTTTTCCTACTTTTTCGCCTATCATGTTTATCCCATTATTGGCGTGATTGGGTAACGGGTGTTCTGTATCGTTAACTTTCACGACGCCCATTTGAATGAGTTTTTCTACCAACTTCTTGAATGCGAGACAATTTTCTATTGAATGTCCTACAATCCCTGCATGGTACTCGCATTGTGCATTTGCATCATACCATTTAGGGTATGGGGGCTGTTTGGGCTGTAGATAATGGGGGCAACGACATGTGTGTCATATAACTTTTGGTACAGTTACCCATATGTCATGTAGATCGGAGTGAACTGGAGTTTCTCCACATTCGATTTTGTATTGGGTTCTTGTCTATGTGAGTTTAGGGGATTGGTAATTACGGTACTGCGCTGACTCAGAGTAACTGACTTGTCATGGGCATTTACGTTATTCACGTCACTTTCTCTTTTCTTTGGGACGGTCTATCTAATACCTTCTCCCGCTTCTATCTTACCACACCTAACTGCATGTTCTATCCTTTCTCCACACCTCACGATTTCTGAAAAGTCTGTCGAAGAACTCCCCAACATGTGATTGATGAAAGGAGCTTTTCAAAGTATGGATGAAGAGTGTGGCTGTTTCCTCCTCCAAAAGAGGTGGCTGAACCTGCGTGGCCAGCTCTCTCCATCGTTGAGCATATTGCCTGAAGCTTTCGCTTGGCCTTTTCTCCATAGTTTGGAGAGTGACTCTGTCGGGGGCTATGTCTGTTATGTGGCCGTAATGTTTCATGAAGGCCTGGGCCAGGTCCTTCCACGTCTTGATTTGGGTACTACTAAGCCGATCGTACCACTTGGCCGCAGACCCAACCAGACTATCCTGAAAGCAGTGAATCAATAATTTTTCATTATTGGCGTGTCCCGCCATTCGTCGACTGAACATCTTCAAAGTGTGCTTCAGGGCAGCTAGTCCCATTGTATTTTTCAAAATCCGGAGTCTTGAACTTTGGTGGGAGTACTAAGTTTGGGACTAGACTTAGCTCTTTGGTATCAATTCCGCAACGAGTTTCAGTCTTTTCTATCGCTTTGACTCTCTCCTCCAACCATCTGTAGCGATATTCCATCTGCTTTGAGGGTCCAGCTTTCATTTTTTCTTTCTCCACTTCATCAAAATCCGGTACCATAGAGTTAATAAGGTCATCTCCCGGGTTGGATCCTGAGCCCACTTGGAAATTTATGGGGGATCCAATGTTAGCTTGCCCTTGTTGAGGCCTAATCGTGATGGATGGCCTCTGGGGGTACTCTTCGTGCTGTGAAGGCTCTTGCAGGGTAGAACCTAAGGGAATACCTTCATTCTCCCTCCGTAATAGCCATGGGGCTTTTCCTTTCTCCATAAGTCCATTCAACAGTTGGGTCATTTGAGCCATCTTAGACATCATGTTCCTCTGGGACTCCACCATGTCTTGCTGGATCTTGGCTAGCTGCTCTTGCACCTGTGCTTGCACCTGGTCCTGCACTTCTTTTTGGAATTGCTCTAGTCTCTGATCCATCTTCTTTGTTTTAGCGCGGGTGCCGTACGGATGTTCAGCTTCCAGATTCTCTTTCCTTTTTCTCTCTTTCTCACTGTTATGATTTGAGTGTATTAGACTCTTTCTATGCATGTAACATGATGTAAATGCATGCGATGCTAATGCATGGAATGAATGCAAGCAAAAGAGTATCAATTCAGATTCAGTTTCGTTTCAGAAAGCTTTATTAGAAAACAAAACCCTTTACATAAGCCGGACTACAAATACGCTTTCGCCCTAAGGCCCAGAGTTTTGATTCTATTAAGCAAAGAGATTAGCTCTTGATTATGATGAGGCTGCAGCTCATATTTCACGCTTAGTACATCGGCCTGCGCTGTTAGAGTTTGCAGGTAATCGGCTACCTCTCTGATTTGAACTATGGCCTCACTCATAAGGTAATTTCGACTTCTGATTTGATTATGAGAATGATGAATTTCTTCTTTTCCACGCTCTTCCTTTGCCTCAAGAAGTTCTACCCGTAGTTCATAACCGTGTAATGCTTCTTCCAACTCCTCAACCCTACTCTTCATCTCTTCGATCCTGTTTAGGCTTGACCTTAACTCGATCGCGACATTACGGCTTTGATAGTGATGGAGTGTCCTCCCAAGTTCAGTTATTCTATCTTTTAATTCTATCCTTTCATTCAGGCTTTCTGTCAAGTCTTTCTCTAAGGTTTCTTTTTGCGTTTGTTTCTCGAAATTTCTTTCCCAATAGTCAGCTCTGGCTTTTCCTTCTTGGACTTCTTGTCACCATTGTTCAGTGGTCTTCCCCAATCCAGCATTCTTCATTGATAGACACATCCTCTTGTATTCGGTCTTCAAGCTATCTCGATCTTCCTCGACTTTTCTCTTTTCCTTCTTCACTTTTTCTGTTTCGGATTTCTGAACATCCACATCTAGCTTCAAGTACATCTTTTCTTCTTCTAGCTTTTCTATCTTCTTTCTGAGTTCTAGATTCTGTCTCTCGAAGTCTTATTTTATGATTTCTAACTCTGATGGTATCACTCGTAAGCATTCTTCTCTAGGTCGGGAACCCTTTGTGCTCTGTTCGGGGATGTTATCGTTAACTCTTCTAGTCCTCCATCCATCATATTCTGGAGTCGTCATTGGTCCTGCGGATAATCTCTTCATTCTATGAACTTGATTCCAAGCGCTAGATATCTCTTTGGCCCTTTTCTTATAGCTTTCCCCACTATACGCAAATTCACATTGGGCTAGTCCACTTATCGTTGGTACAAATTGTCTCGACCCATATTGCCTCTGTACGAGCAAAGGAGCATACCCAACAGCTCCCCAAATTCCAAGTAAAGGAACTCAGTCAAAATTTCCACATCGATAAAGGTTTCATTAGGAATCATCCAAGGAGCTTTCCATTCGATGTCTTCTTCTTGGAGATTCTGAAGGAGTGTCGTCCAGCTTTCCTCGGATATGTTTTCTTTTCTTGGTGTAGCTACTATCTTCTTCAACGGAGAGTAATTCTCAAAGAACACATGACAAGACACCTTTACTATCTTCCAGAAATGGCCGTGGAACCATGCCAATAATAGCTGCGCACATCCAATAAACCTGCCTTCACCCGTTTTCCAACATGCATTCAAGGATCTGAACATTTCGGCTAAGATTGCAGGCACAAGTGTGATCCCTTTGTCCAGTCGATCGAATAGATCAGTAACTGCTTCATCTATATGTCTTAGAGCCTTAGGAAAAGTTACTAAACCATAAGTACACAAGGCAAAGACATCAATCTTCTTTTTTACATCAGGGTGTGTCAAGATCAGGTCCTTCAAACTTACCCAAGGTATGCATTTACCCTCGCCTTTCCTCTGAATTCTGGCCGAGCCCACTGCTCATTCATCCCTATGATATTCATTAACTTCTTTACAAAGGTAGGGGCATTGGCGGCCTTAAAATATACTTTGTCAGCTTGTGCCCTCGGACAGTGAAGCAAGGTTGTATATTCTTCTACGGTAGGCACTAAATCTATTTTCCCGAAAGTGAAACAGCTGTAAGCAGGGTTCCAAAACTGAGTCATGGCTCGGAATAGATGCTTATCTACCTTATGTCGAACAAGTAGGGTAGATCACCATAACTGTGATAGAACAGCTGTTTTGCCTTATCGTCCCACTGGTTCCATATTTTCTTTAGTTCACCGAAGTCGTTTTGCGTAGTGTTGATGCGTGTAAAGTCCCATAGCTCTGACACATATCCATCGGCTAAACTGTTCCCTTTTTCTAGTTGCGTTCGCTCTGACCATACGTGGACGGCTGCATTGTCTTCCACTTTATCAAGGAATTCATTTTCCATAACGAGCTTTCTTAACTTGGAAACTGATCGTGAATTGATACCCTATGAATCATGGGATGATATGCACCAAAATAAAGTAGACAAGTTGGTATTATGAAACAAAATATAAAGCAAATAACAAAAAAACCCTATCTAGGTAACCACTAAGGATTGATATGGCTCTATCTAGGGTAGGCCCTTAAGTCTCTCTATATGTGTTTCAGTTCCAAAGTCAAGGTACCCAAACCAGTAGATTCCTCGGTCCTCACCCATTATAGGCTCATACGGACTGAGTTCGGTTCAGGGGGATACATTTCCCTATGGCCATGCGGAGGTGAAAACCTCACGAAGACATAGGTACGGATGTATCCCGGGAGCAGTCCCCTAGCCCATGCGGAGGTGAAAACCTCACGAAGGCATAGCTTCTCGCTCCCACTTAAGGGTGTGACCACGACGGTCATGCAAATATGAATGCAGAGATATCCAATGAGACTAGACATTATTGCAATAATAGTACCAGCAAATGCATCTAAAGAAACATGATTTTTCAAAATGATTTTCCAAATTTTCGACAAAAGGACAAAGAATAATCAATTTTACGGCCTGACTCTCTTATTAAGTCCCCAGTGGAGTCGCCAAGCTGTCGAAACCGTCCCTTTTTTTGAAAGGCCAGGAATCGGACTTGGTTTTTGAAAATAAAACGGAAGTCGCCACCGACCTTTTATTAGGTGTGATTGGATCACCTTTGTTTTAATAAAACATTTTGGTTTATCAAAACGGGGCTTTTGATCTACGAATATTCAAGAAAATAGGTTCGGGAGTCGGTTACGTGTGAGGAAGGATTAGACCCTCACAACGCCCAAAATCGGTACCAATTGATTAATCAATGTCCTAATGTCGAAAAGTTTGAAAAGATTTTGAAGTTTTATTTTATTTTTTGATTTTAAACAACTTGATTGAATATCAGTTTCCCTTATTTCGAAGGAATAGAGCCTCACCGTGTGAGGAAGGATTAGACCCTCACAACGCCCAAAATCGGTACCAATTGATTAATCAATGTCCTAATGTCGAAAAGTTTGAAAAGATTTTGAAGTTTTATTTTATTTTTTGATTTTAAACAACTTGATTGAATATCAAGTTTCCCTTATTTCGAAGGAATAGAGCCTCACATCCAGCACGATTGGATACGACAATCAGAACCCTCGAATTTAAGATCACCCCCAAAATTCTTCAAGCACATGCATTGAAATTTTGAAAGGATATTCGTTTATTTGGTCAATCAGAAAATCACACCCAGCACGATTGGGCACGGTCTTTTTGAATTTCCAAACTCACAAATATTACCTTTATGAAACCCATTTTATGAATTTTGAAAAAAAAATAAAATAAAATACCGGGTTGCGATTTTAAACTGTCGATCCCTATGAAATGACGAAAACGAATTAACACACATGATAATAAGAGATGTAATAATAAAAACAAAAAAAGATAACACTAAGACAATAACAAAATAAAAACTAAAAGAGTTAGTAGCTATAGAGATAAAGTAAATATAATAATAAATAATGATACAAAATATGTACAATATAATAATAATATAATAATAATAGTAGTAATAATAAAATAATAATAATAATAATAATATAATAATAATAATAATGATGATGATATAATAGTAGTATAATAAAAAAAAAGTGATACAAAATATATACAACATAATATAGTAATAATAATAGTAATAGTAATTAGTATAGTAATAATATGAAGTAATAATATACAAAATATATACAATATAATAATAATAATAATAGTAAAAAAATATAATAATAATAATAATAATAATAATAATGATATACGAAATATGTACAAAATAATAATATAAGTATAGTAGTAGTAGTAGTAATAATAATAATATGCAATATATACAATATACTAATATGAATATATAATAATAATAGTAATATAATATAATAGTATGGATAATATAAAATAATATAATGATACAAAAAATATGTATAATATAATAAATATAGTTATAGTAATAATATAATAATAATAATAATAATAATAATAATAATAATAATAATAATAATAATATATAACGAAAGTAGTGAAAGTAACAAAAAGGGACTAAGTTGAATTGAAAGCAAGATATCCAGGGTAAATCTAAAATAAATAAGAAAAAAAGGGATTAATATGTAATGCGCTGAAAATACTGGGGGCAAAAGGGAAAATATCCCTGGCCCTCTGCGCAGCGTTTCAGGCTAGGATCAAAATGGCTCACAAATGAAATTTACAGGGTAAATTTAAAAAGAAAACACAAATAGAAAAAGGGTCAAATTGCAAAGGACCTAAAGAGAGAAGAACTGTGCGCACAAATAGCCCGTTCAGAAAGAAACACGCGAACCTTGGCCAGTGCGGGTCGGATTCGGGTCGGCCTCCCAAAAGACGTCGTTTTGGCGTCTGGGGAGGCCATTCAAAAATGGCGTCGTTCCGTGTATAGTATAAAAGCACAAATTTTTTGACAAAACATTCGTCCTCATTTCAGCAGGGGGAAGCAAAAAAAACTTGAAAATGCTCTCCCCCCTTTCGAGCTCAGGCCCTAGTCCGGTTGCCGGACCGCCACAAGCGGTGGCCGGAATTCGTAAAGGTATATTTTTTTTTTTTTATATATTTTTGATATTATATATATTTAAACTAAAATGAAATAATAATACGATTCTATGTATATATTGCTTGAAAATAAAAGGAATAAAATAGGATAAAACCTTCTCGCTTCGTTTCTTATTCTCTTCGATTGCCTGTTGCCCTATTATTAGATATTTGTAACTGTTTAAAAAAATTGTATTCTCTTGATCGAATAAAAAAGTCCTCTTTACAGAGTCTGACTTCGGTTTTTATAACCGATCAGTGAAGAAAAACAAAAGGAAATAAAATACCATAATCTCCATGTTTGTGCTATCTGTTTCTATTCTTTATTGCAGGATAATGGAGGAGCGACGCAAAAGGGGCTAGTGGGCGTGGTGCTGCGGTAGTGGAGGCCAGTGGAGGGTTGCGGCGCAGGGGCTAGGGTTTCTGAAACCCTAGCTTTCTGAAATTTTAGGTGTTTGGGCCACCCACGGATTGGGCCTATTTTTGGGCCTTTTTTTTCATTTGGGCTTAATTTGTAATGGGCCCGGACGAATTAGGCCTTCTATAGGCCTCATTCAACACTTTCATCAATGCCTTGCGATGTACTTCTGAGCTTAAAAGCAATGCTAGCACTGATATGCGAGTCGGTTGTTAGCCTCATCTTCTTTCACTGGTTCATTGATAAGTGCCTCAGGTCCTTTTTCTCGTTCATCTGCCAAGGTCTTTGATTTCACTGGTTCTGTTCTGACGTTTACTGAGTCATAACGCCTTCCACTGCGCATGTAAGATCCCTCATTTTAGTCCTCCTGGGAACCACTAGCTATAATCTCCCCTCCTGGTATCGTCACCTCGAATAATTGACTTTTTGGTTTGCCAATTCTCCTTCTGTCGCGCATATACTTCCTCCCTCTGAGCCTTCCTCATAAACTTCTAATTTCTTATTGTTCATAAGGCTCTGCACCAAGTCTCTGAACTCAACACATTCTTGGATTTCGTGCCCTTCTGCTTTATAGAACTCACAGTAGTCCCTTACTCTTTCGCATCCTTCCATAGAACTCGATTCTATTAATCCTCTCCCAACCATTTCTCTCCAGATCATTCTCAACGGGGTTTTTACCTCCGTAATATCCTCATTGATCCTTCTCACGATATTTTCACCAATCGCGTTTATCCCCTTATCTCCATGATTAGGTAACGGGTTCTCCACACTAGGGGTATCATCAAACTTTACAATCTCCATCTTGATTAGTCTCTCGACTACCTTTTTAAAGGCAGTGTAGTTTTCTTTTGAATGCCCCGATATTCCCGCATGGTAGTCACATTGAGCGTTTGAATCATACCATTTAGGATATGGAGGATGTAACGACTTTAGATAAAATGGGGACACCACATGTGCGTCAAATAAACTTTGATATAGCTTATTATACGTCATTAGGATTGGCGTAAATTGGAGCTTTTCAAAGTTTTGCCTTGCGCCTGATTCTTGTCTTACCGACCCTTGTTGCCCAGCAGTAATTAATTTTGGCTGGCTAACGGTAATTGCCTTCGAGTACCCTTTGTTGTATGTACTCGTATTATTCACATCGTTATCCTTTTTCCTAGGAGCAGACCTTTTAGTGGTTTCCCCTACTTCAAGCTTGCCATCCCTTATGGTATTTTCAATCATTTCTCCTGCCATCACTATATCCGCAAAGCTCTTGGTGGTACTTCCTATCATATAAGTGATGAATGGAGCCTTCAAGGTTTTGATAAAAAGCATTGTAGTTTCCTTTTCTAGGAGTGGTGGCTGAACTTGCATGGCGACCTCCCTCCATCTTTGCGCATACTGCCTGAAGCTTTCATTTGACTTCTTTTCCATATTCTGCAAAGTGATTCTGTCAGGCATCATGTCTGTGACATAATTGTATTGCTTCATAAAGGCTTGGTCTAGGTCTCTCCAAGAGCTAATCCTAGCACGGCTGAGTTGATTGTACCACCTGGACGCTGCTGCCCCCACCAAACTGTTTTGGAAACAATGAATCAAGAATTGATCATTATTAATATAGTCGGTCATCCGTCTACAAAACATGGTAATGTGGGCTTCAGGGTAGCTTGTCCCATTGTACTTCTTAAATTCTGTCATTTTGAACTTATGAGGAAGCACCAAATCTGGAACCAAGCTCAAATCTTTAGCATCAATTCCATGGTGATTATCAGCATTTTTTAAGACTTTGAACTTTTCTTCCAACCATCTACAACGATCTTCTAATTGCCTTAAGGATTCAATTCTTGTCCCTTCCCTCTCTGCTATATTTAAGTCGGGGATAATAGGATTAGCAAGGTTATCTCTTGGGTTGGATCTTGTGCCAACTTGGAAATTCATGGGCACTCCAGTATCATTTTGCTCTTGTTGAGGCCTAATTGTAACAGATGGCCTTCGGGGATGTTCTTTAGATTGTGTTTGTGCATGTGGTGGGGTAAAACTCGAAGGAAAGTCATCATTATCTTCTCTAGCAATAGTCATTGGACCTTTTCCTTTGTCCATTGCTTCATTCAGTAGCTGAGTCATTTGAGCCACCCTGTTCCTTTGAGCTTCCATCATTTGTTCCCTCATATCCTGCTGGATTTTGCCAACTGCTCTTGCAACTGGTCTTGTGTGTCTTTCTGGAACTATTCGAGTCTTTGATCCATATTCTTTGTCTTAGCGTGTGTACCATAATGGTGTTTAGTTTCCAGATTTTTCCTTCTTTCTTTCTCTCTCTATCTCTCTCTATAATAATTTCAACTAATTAGGATCTTTCTATGGACCTAAATGCATATGATGTGATGTAATGCAAATGCATGAATGCAAAAGAGAAGGCATCGATTCAGACTCAGTTTCATTTAAAAAACTTTATTAGAAAACAAAATTCTTTACATAAAACGGACTACAAATATGATTTCGCCCTAATGCCCGAAGTTTTGATTTTCCCAAACAACAAGGCTAGTTCTTGACCACGATCTGACTGTAGCTCATACTTCATGCTCAATGTATCAGCCTGTACTGCCAAAGTCTGTAGGTGATCAGCTACCTCTCGAATCTGAACTATTGCTTCACCCATGAGATAATCCCGGTTTCTAACTTGATCATAGGAGTGGTGGAGCTCTTCCTTCCAATGCCCTTCTCTTACTTCAAGAAGCTCGATCCGGAGTTCACAATTTTGCAATGCCGATTCTAATTTTTTGATCTTGCCCTTCATTTCCTCAATCTTATTCAGGCTTGACTTCAGCTCGATTGCAGAATTACGGCTTCGATGGTGGTGAAGAGACCGTCCCGGTTCAGCCACTTTAGCATTTAATCCACATTTCTCCTTTTGACTTTCTACCAAACTCCTTTCTAGGGCCTCGTTTCTCATCTACATCTCTTGGAACTTCCTCTCCCAATGGTCAGCTTTGGCCTTTTCCTTTTGAATCTCATGTTGCCACTGTTCTGAAGTCTTCCCCAATCCGACATTTTTCATTGATAGACGTAGCTTCTTATATTCTGTCTTTAGACCATCCAGATCTTCCTCGACCCTTTTCTTCCCCTTTCTTAATTTTTCAACCTCCGATTTCTGAAAATCCACATCTAATCTCAGGTACATTTTTTTTCCTCTTCTAGCTTCTCTATCCTCTTTCCAAGCTCTGAACTCTTTCTTTCGAAATCTTGCTTTACAATCTCTAATTCTGATGGGACCACTCGTAAATACTCTTCGATCGATCGAGTGCCTTCTAAACTTGGCACAAGGATATTGTTATTGACTCTTTTACTCCACTATCCATTGTACTCTGGGGTCATCATTGGACATACATCCATTCTCTTCATACGACGGGTTTGATTTCAAGCATTAGAAATCTCCTTAACCCCTTTTTTTTGTAGCTATCTCCCATATACGAAAACTCACATTGAGCTAATCCATGAGTAGCCAATATGAACTGCATTGATCTGTATTGTCTCAGTACGAGCAAGGGTGCATATCCAATGGCTCCCCAAATTCCAAGTAGAGGGACCCAATCAAGATTCCCACACCGATACAGCACCTCATCAGGAACCATTCAGGGAGCTCTCCTCTTAACGTCTTCTTCTTAGAGATTTCGTAGAAGCGCTATCCAATTTTTTTCTGATATGTCATCTCTCCTTGGGGTAGCCACCATCTCTTTTAATGGGGAATAACTTTTTGAGAAGACCCGATAGGAAACCTTATCCACCTTCCAGAAATGACTATGGAACCAAGCCAACAACGACTGTGCACATCCTATAAATCTGCCTTCGCCAGCTCTCTTACATACATTCAGCGATCGAAATGTCTCAGCCAAGATTTCAGGAACAGGTGTGACTTGTTTGTCAAGTCGATTAAAAATATCTGAGACTGATTCATCCACATATCCCAATGCCCTAGGGAAGATCACTAATTCGTACATACTCAAAGCAAAAACATCGACCTTCTTTTTTATATCTGGATATGCTAGAATCAAATCCTTCAAAACTTTCCATGGGATGCATTTACACTCACCTTTTTGCTTGATTTTGGGTGTTCACTCATCCCCGTAATACTCGTTAATTTTCTCAAAAAGGTTGGAACACTAGCAGCCCTTGAGTAAGCTTTGTCAACTTGAATCTTGGGACAATACAATAAAACTGTATACTCTTCCACTGTGGGTACCAAATCAACCCTTCCGAAAGTAAAACAACTATACGCAGGATTCCAATATTGGGTGATGGCTCGAAACAGATGTTCATCTACCTTAATGTCCAACAAGTACGACAAATCCCCATAGCTGCAGTAAAACAAATGCTTGGTCTCGTCACTCCACCGATCCCATATTTTTCTTAATTCCTGGAGATATTCTGCGTCACACTGATGCGAGTGTAGTCCCATAATTCTGATGTGTACCCTTCAGCTAAGCTATCCCCTTTCTCTAATTGCGTTTTCCCTGACCACCTACGGACGGCTACATTGTCTTCCACTTTATCAAGGAATTCGTTCTTCATAACCAGCTTTCTAACTTAGTAACTGGCCGTGAATCGATACCTTTTAAAATATGAAATGAAATGCACCAAAATAAAACACAACCAGTTAGTAACACGAAATAAAACATAAAGCAAATAATCAAACACACATCTAGGTGATTGCTAAGGTTTGGTATAGTTCTACCTAGGGTAAGCCCTTAGGTTTACTACATGTGGTTTAGTTCTAAAGTTGAGGTACCTGAACCAGCAGATTCCTTATTCCTCACCTATTATAGGCTCATATGGACCAAGTTCAGTTCAGGGGAATACATTTCCCTATGGCTGCAAGGAGATGAAAACCTCACGAAGACATAGGTACGGATGTATCCCGAAAACGATTCACTATCCTGCACAGAGGTGAAAACCTCACGAAGGAGTAGCTTCTCACTCCCACTTAAAAGGGTGTGACCACAACGGTCATGCAGTGCAATGTTGAAATACTTTACAAGATTAGAACAACATGCAATAAAAAGGATCATAATTTTTCAAATCGGATTTTCAAATTTAGACCAAAGGACAGGAAATAATCAATTTTACGGCTTAACTCTCTTATTATTTCCCCAGCGGAGTCGCCAAGCTGTCGAAACCCTTTTTTTTTTTGAAAAAACAGGGATCAGCTTTAAAACGAAAATGGAGTCGCCACCAATCCCTTTTTGCTTAGGTGTGATCGGATCACCTTATAAAACGTTTTATTTCAACACATTGATTTTGGCCTACGAAATTCAAGAAAAAGGGTTCGGGAGTCGGTTACGTACGAGGAAGGGTTAGCACCGTCGTAACGCCCAAAATTGGTACCGGATTGATTAGTTATTGTCCTAATGTCAAAAATTTGAAAATATTTGAAAACATGATTTCTTTTATTTAAAAGAAAGCTAAAACTCACTTATCTCAAAAAAATAAAATGTCACACCCAATAAGTTAGGATGTAACATCTCAAGACTTCGAAATTAAGCTTGCCTTTATTTGCAGAAAATCCTTATCTCGAGATACGAAACATTATATCTAATAAGTTAAGATATAACATTTTGAATTTTTGATAATAAGTTTTGATTTGAAGTTTATGGGTTTTAAAAAAGGATACTTGATACCTTAAGTTCCACGAGAAAAACTAAAACCTAGTAAGTTACGATATAATTTTTCTCGAAGTCCCCAAATCATGTATCGCTGTATTAAAAAAACCTTTGAATAAAATGCGTTAATTTAGCAAAATGCATTTTTAAGAATGATTTGAGTAAAATATCGCATTGATACATTATAAAGCATAAATACTAAATAGCAATTCACCATAATTACAAGTCATATTAACGATTAATACTAATATAGACAATTAAAGAAATAATAATATAAGATAACGAACAATATAAATAATAAAATAACTATACTAAAGCAATCATAAAATAAATAAATAAATAAAAGAGCATGGATAAACAAGTAAAAGATATAAAGCAATAGATAACGAAAGATAAAAGAAAACTACTAAATAAATATGAAACTTTACGTGCAAGATCTAATATAAAAACAAAACATCAATATAAAATGAATGACATATGCCAAATAATAAATTATTAATACAAATTTAAAAAAAAAACATATATGACATTGCAAAATATGAAATGGATGTATATATGTACATAATAAAATAAATATATATTTTAAACGAATAATATAAAACTTGAATATATAAAATATATGTATAAGGGATATAATAGAACAAATAAAATAATACATATTTAAAATAAACAATACATTGAACTTATAATAATAATAAATCAATTTAAATAACATACACTATACAAATTTAAAACATAAAAATAATATAGAATTTTTTATATAAAAAATGAAATAATTTGATATAATATTACAATGATTAAAATAAAAAATAAAAAAATAAAAGGGGATAAAAAATTAATTAAGGAAACAAGGATTAAATTGAGATAAAAATAAAATCTAGAATAAAAATGTGAAAGGACTAGATTAGAATGCGTGTCATAATGTAAGTACTTATTAGGCAATTATGCCTTATCTCCTAAACGACACCGTTCCGTCTCTTGCCTTGAAATAGCCTGAAGGACTAAATTGAAATAAAATATAGATTTCAGGGCTGATTTAAAAATAAAAGAAAATTTAAATTGAGCTAAATTAAAAAAATAAAATTGCGAAAGGACCAAAGAGGCAAATTGCCCCTTTTATGAAAACGCGCGGATCCTCCCCGGGTCGGGTCAACGCGCGGATCCTAGCCTCGAAATGACGTCGTTTTGGCATGTTTAGCCAGGGCCTAAAACGGCGCCTTTTTAATCACTTGTAAAAGCCAAAATTTTTAGGAAAATATCATTTTTCCAGATTCTTTAAAAAAAATTGAGAGAGAGCCTCTGCTTGCTCTCTGCTTCTCTGCTCTGGCCTGAGTCCGGCGAGGTCCTCTGGCCAGATTCTGACCGTCCACCGCCGTCGGCGCCGCTATGCGCGGCGGCCGAACTTTGAAAAAAGGTAGTTTTTCTCCCCCTTTTTTTTACTATATTATAAACTTTAATACATGTAAAAAAGAAAAAAAAACTTTAAAAAGAAACACAGATTCGAAAGAGAAGAAAAAATAACGAAAGAAAAAAATCTTTGCTTGTCTGTTTTTTGTGTATTAATCTATGTTTTTTCTTTGTATACATGCGTGTATATGTCTTCTTACAGATTGCCTTAGGGTTATTTATAACCCAAAATAAAATCGAAAAAATAAATGCAAAATCACAATCTGCTGCTACTGTCTATTTCCTTTCCTTGTTTGCAGGTGAATGGCGAGAACCATGGCGGTGGAGCGCTATCCGTGAGCTGATTGCGGCGTGATCGAGGGGCTGTGCTGGGCGCTTGCGGCGCGAGGGCTTTCCAGAAACCCTAGGTCTCCTGGAACAGTTTGGGTATTGGGCCTTTTTGGGCCGCATAGGTTTGGGTCTGGGTAGTCTGTTTTGGGTAGTGACTTGTAATTGGGCTACTGTAATGGATTGGGGGATAGTTGGGTTGTTAATTGGTTTTGTAAATGGACTGTAAAAACAAACTGGACATTTATTATTATTTTTTTTATTCAAGCCCGGGCATAAATGGGCTACTACAACTTTGATATAAAACTTAAAGAACAAGTCCAACGGACTTTAATAAGTTTTATATGCCATGGTCATAGACTTGCTTATAAACATGAGGCTTTAAGCCTTAGATTCCGTGGAGTCTCCTACTTGAAAGAGCCCATGTAGGGTTATCATAAACATGTGCGTATATATCTCTATACAATCCAACCAAACCTTTACAAAATCAAGTATCATGCACATACATTTTCCGTACAACCCGCCCGGACCTTTACAAAACCAATAACATGTGGCATAAGGTGCACAACATGACATTTCTTCAACTTTCATCCACCATGTACTTCCACACTCCGCATATCATTCATTTTTATGATTGACATATAACAAGCATTTAACTAACATATTGTTAACAACGCAACACAGATCATACTAAACATATCACCTATTAGATCATTTCAATAATGGTCTCTCTAGCACTTACTTTACTAGAGATAGTTCATCAAAACAAAAAACTTATACATACAATCAGACATGCATCTGTAGATCATTAATTTGTATGCTTTGACTGTACGACAATCATTCCATAATAATTCAACTTCTCATCATCAGCAGAACATGAAGTCAAACATACACAACAATACAATACTGATACATAAAACAAACATTGAGGATTTGAGTTTAAAAACTCACCAACAAAATACCTAGGGTTGACACAACTTACACTTGCTTAGCTTTCCCTTTATTACTTGGGTCTCCTCCTTCTTGGTTAGTTAAGCATAACAACCATACAAAGACCAAAACGAAGACAATGTAAGAAAACCTTAATTCATATGCATGCATAGGAGTTTTAAATGATAACTACTTAAATCATCACAGTTCAAAATAAATTATGCTGAAATCCTTAGGTTTTCCTTTCTTTTATTTAATCAAAAGGTACGAAAGAGAAAGAGTTAGAAAGATTACCATATTGCTAAATTTTCAATTATTTAGGCTAACACCCTGGTTTCTTCCCTTTATGCAAACCGCTCCTAAATTTCTTTTCTTATAGCATAAACCAAAGAAGAAGATGGAAGAAAGAAAATGAATAACAGAATGAAAGAATGTTCTCAAGAGAATGATGTCAATCCCTATATAACCTTTTCGCACTCGATCACCAAAACCAATTCATCAGCATCAAAATTAATGTTCCTCATCATAATGTCCTACTAAAGAAAATACCCAAATTCTAATGTAAGGAGACTAATAGTTGAAATCTAACCAATTACCAAATTAGTTAGCAAGATTCATGTAATTACACTAAGACCTTCATAAACATAAAGTTTTATGATTAGATACCCAGAATTATTTTTGTACTTATCCTTTAACATTTCCAGTTGTGACAATCAATATAGTAACTCCGTAAATATTCCTATTTAATATTTATGGAAATAATGTTCCAAAATTGTATTTTTCAACACCATTGGAAACCATGTCGTTACAATCCATCTTTTCAAAATTCATCTTAGTTGGTTCATCCTTGCTCTTTTTTTCTTTTCTTTCTTGACCTGTCAGACATTACTTTAACTTAAGGTGGTTGAATTGAGTAATTAGTTTTAGGTCAGAAAATTTTTCCCAATAGGTTTTCATTTATTGTCGTAAGCAAGGTACTTGTGTTTTACATACCAATAAAAATATAATCTCAACTAGTTGTAGTTCAAGTCAACTATATGTTGGTCCTCTTTATGTACTACTTCAAATCTATCATTACCATTCCAAGAAAGTTTGTAATATGTTGATTCTTTCATGTTTTTCTCCAACTTGCAATGCTTTTACTGAGATTTCAATCCTCTATTTTTCTACCCAACTTATCTTAACATGCATTGTGGTTATCATTAGAACTTAGGTTTTCTAGCATGCTAGCGATGGAACTTCATCTTGCATGCAAATTCCAATCATTAAATGCTTTTGCCAAGTTATTGTTTACAACATCATACTTCGAGGAGCCATCAAAGTAGGCCTTAGTCGAATGTTGAGTAGGAGTCTCTAGTAGGCTATATCTATTGAAATGACTCTCATTACTTCCAACTTCTACAACTTGCTATCAAAATCTTCATTTTAATCCTTTCATTTCTTCTGCCAATTTGAATAAATGCGTATTGCACACAATCTATTATCAACTTGTGGATTATAATTAATAAACAACTTTACAGAACCTTGTAACAATCATAAAAACAAGAAAACAATTATTATAAGTAAACATTTATAATTTTGAACCAAACATATGTGAATTGTAATAGAAAACATATCTTTTGTTGGTTTGACATTATTGTTATACTCTCACTAATATAATACTCTATATTAATTAACAATTTCTTCAAAAGCCACCTTTATGGTATTGCAAACTCTCTTTCAGCCACTACCTATTTGGGGAAAAAAACACTATTCAAGCAAGTGAAAGCATCTAATTTTTGGCATCTTTCCCAATGACCACTAGTATCACCCCTGTTTTGGATTGCTTTAAAAAATCATCATTTTATTTCCAAAAAGTCTAAAACTCTCAAGCTTAACCATGACACTCACCCCTTTTCACGACTTACCTCTTCTCCCATCACATATTCTTAACGAAATAAAACAACATGTCTTTGACTACATCTAGTCACCATTTATCCATTCAAGCTACTAGATCCCATTTCATTTCCACTACTTAAACTTATTTACCTTCTACCATTGATTCTATCTCCACTGGTCAACACCAAACACTTGCTATGTTGATAACTAATCTAGCAACTCAAAACATCTGCCAATCTGAACCATCTCCACTAGCCATCCAACTCTCCAACTAACCAAATCGTGTCATCACTTACTCTTAAAACCAAATTTCAAGCCCATAAAAGTTTTTAATTACCGACCTCACCTCTCTCCCACACCCACCTCTTTAAACAAGTGACCAAATACTCATATTGGTAAGTAGACATCCAAGACGAGTTTGATGCCTTAAAAAGAAATGAAGTTTGGACCCTTGTTCCCTAAGATCCAAATGCCACTGTAATTGAGTACAAGTGGATTGCCATAATCAAGCAAAAGTCGGATGATTCAATTGAGTGTTATAGAGCTTGAATTGTTGCAAAAGGGTACAGTCAAAGTAAAGGTGTGGATTATCATTCTACTTTTAGTCATGTCATTAAGTTGACAACCATTCGCCTTGTACTATCAATTGTTGTTCAAAACCAATGGTCATTGCAATAGATTGATATCAATTATGCCTTACTATAAGGATATCTTGATGAACAAGTTTATCTGAGGAAACCATCAGGTTTTGAAGACTCGAATCATCCTAACTACGTTTGTTAATTAAGAAGATTGATATATTAATTCAAGCAAGCACCTTGACAATGCAACAAAGAACTTACCAAATTTCTACTGAAAATTAGCTTCAAACATCGGCCTGTGAAGCATCCTTATATATCCATGATGACTTTGGTATTTTAATTTATCTACTTGTCTTTGTAGATTTCATATTGTGACTAACAATAATTCAATAGTTGTTTAACATGTTATTACTTTTATTTCACAGAAATTTTCACCTAAAGAACTTGGTTCATTATTTTTTTTCTTGAGGATGGCATAAATACCAATTATATATGGTTTATTCTTGTCACAATTAAATAAATTCAAGATATCCTAAATGACTTAGGATTGTAAGACAAAAAAGGAATTCTTACTCTAATGAGCTCCTCTTACCATTACAAACTTTAAGATGAGTTTGACCCTATTTATGCCACTATATACCGACAAACTATTGGAAAACTCCAATATATTTCCTTTACAATACATGATATTCTATTTGTTGTGAATAAACTTTCTCAGTTTATGTATGCTCTATCATACATACATTGGAAAGTAATGAAACACATTCTTTTGATACTTGAAACAAAACTTCAACTCTGCTCTTTGATTCATTCGTCATTCGAATCCAAAACTTTATATGTACTCGAATGTAGAATGAGTAGGTGATCACACTGATTGTAGTTCGGTAACTGGTTTTATTCTTTATATTGGTTCAAATCTAGTAAGTTGGTCCTCAATGAAACAACCTATCATTACTTGATCCTCCAATGAAGCTGAATATCGAGCGATGATAGTTGCTACCTTTGAAACTCTTTGGGTTATAAGTTTGGTAAAAGAGTTCAAACTTCCACTAACTCATCATCTGGAAATATTTTATGACAATCAAGGTGCAACATCTCATAGTCAGCATCCGATTCTGCATTGCAAAACTGATGTGATCCGACTCGGTTTTAGTTGAGTTGTTTCACTTGTTGCCCGATCGTCGATGAGGAGATTGTTCGAGATGTTGAAGATGGTTTAATTTTGATGTTGATAGCGGAAGTTTAACAAAGTAGGTTAAAATAAAGGTTAAATTTATAGGATTAAGTAAGCTCAGTTTAACAATAAAATAAGGATAGGTAATGGTTCGAGAAATAAAAGATGGGGATGGAAATGCGAACTTAACTCGAAGAATGATTCAACACTATAAACAGTGTCACTCGATTCTTTATACAGATAAGGTGGAAAAGGTGGTTTGGTAGATAAGTGAACGCCACACCGATTAAGGTGATAAGTTCAAAACAAGTCGTAGACGCCATTAGCAAAGCCAGATAAGTCAGACGAGACTTGTACGAAATAAGAGATGAGGAAACCTCACAAGAACAATGTTCATTTAAAATTTTGTCAAAAAGTCCTTTACAAATGAAAATGTCTAAGTATTTATAGACCTAAGCATGGATAGCCGAATGGACAAAATGAACTAGCATAAGAGCTAAGTAATTTCGGCTAGAACAGTCTAGAACTAACTAGAATAAAATCTTTAAAGATTAAGTCCATGTTCAGCCGAATGGAGCTTCAATGGTCAGCTCATTTAGTCTTCCAATTCACTTAAATTAATGAGCTGGTGAGTTGAGCTGAAATGTTCAATAATTGACCAGCCAAGAGACTTGAATTCATCATTTAATTCTTGGGTAGCTGAACAAGAAGCAGCCATATTGATGGCATTTTAGTGGCATCTTGGGCACAAAAACAGCCCTTGAGTGTGAACTTGTGGATGCAATCGGTCACAAGTGTGAAAGGTTGATTTTGAACAGCCACCAAGTGGGAAAAGGATTTGTGAGCTGAATGGCCATGTGTGAACACTCCTTTGTCCCTTGCAATACACGAACAACCACTTTGGGGAAGAGAAATGAGCTGCTGTCTTTTAATTCAGCTTAAAGCTCCTCTTAGTTGTTGCTCATGCACCTAGCTGATTCCAGCCGAATGGTCACCTACAAACACATCAAAATTCGGTCAAGGCACTTTCAATGAGTCTAATTAAATTGTCTTAGCTTAGGACATATTAAATAACTGTAGGACTTAAGACAAATTAAATGGCCTAAAGACAACTTAAATTGCTGTAGGAATTTAGATAAATTAAATGACTTAAACCTATTAAGCTGAAATTATTTAAACACATTAAATAGCTTAAAAACATACTTAACACTTAACTAAATTAAATAAATAACTTAAACTAAATTAACTATAATTTATTCCAGCAAATAAAATGAGCTAAATAAATTGAACGATAAATGAGCTCAAACGAGTTGATTTAAGCTCAAGTGAGCTGATCCGAGCTGAAATCAGCTTGCATTAAGGTGCAAGGATTGTTTAAAGTACGGGCCCGAGCTTTTCCATCATCTTCGATTTGAGCTTCGCTCCAAAATTGACTTGATAAAGCTGTAACAGCTTCTTGCAATCGTTTAGCTCGAGCTCGAGTGCCTTTAAGAAGCTCGAGGGGATCGGAATTAGAAGTTGTTGAACTCCCGGGCGTGCTCACATCAAAAACGAAGCACCTTAAGGTAGATTCACATTTCGTCTGTGGTCATGTTCAAATAAAAAATTTAGATGTCACTCACATTTTCACTGCCAATCAAGTTGCTAATACACTTACCATAACATTACCCAAAGCAACTTTCATGCTTAACCTCAACAAGTTAGGTTGCTATTCTACGACCCCAAACTTGAAGGGGCATATCGGATGACCAATTCCTTAGACATTAGATTTCTTATTTAAATTTTAAATTTATTTGAATTGCACTCCTCTTTCTAGAAGTTTTGTTGATAGTTCACAACTTTTATGTATAAATAGATGCACATTCAAGGAATAACACACGGATCACTTTTATTTTTTTCATAAATTTGTTCACTTCTTTACTCTAAAATTTAATATTATGAACTACTATCCTAATTAGTACATACAACAAGTCATCACACCAGATCTGTTATTTAAAAAAAAACAATTATATTTGGAAAGAAAAATAAATTTGAACTTTTTAAAAAATAAAATAATTTTTAAGTAATTTTCTATTTTAGCTTATAATAATTTATTAAAATTTAAAAATCATAAATACTCCTTAATTGAGTTGGTATTAAGGTAACATTTTATTTGAAGCTTCCAGCTCCCATGTATTAGTTTGATATTATTTAGCCCTCTGAAATCCTAGGCTTTTTAATTTTATGATGTTAAGTTGCACCATTATGTATAATTATTATATTTTTAAAAGTGAAAGTTACCGAATAAATGATAATATATATATATATATATATATATGTTAGCACATTGTCTTTTGACTCTCGATTAGGTTTTCTTGATAAGTGTATGTGTCTTCATCTGTTTTAAAGTTTAAGCTTAATGCTATTCGAGTTGGGATTGTATTCAAGTAAAGCATCCCAACAATGATGATTCGATCTTAATCCAAACCTTTTTGGACTACTTGTTGAATATAATACTCTTAAAAAATCAATTCAAATGGGTTTACTAATAAGTATTTTAAGGAAACTTGTTAAGGTTAGATAGATTAGTTATACTAATACTCTTATATTAGATGGAGTAATTGATTTGATAATTTCAAGTAAAACCCTATTTTGAAAGCTAAATTATGAATTCTAGGCAATATTAATTACCAAACCTCAAAAGATTGTAGCTTTGGTTGGATGTTGGTGTCTATTTTAATAGTTCATTCAATTGAAAAAGCCTTAGAAGCTACAAGCTACGAAAGATGACACCACAATGCATAAGGTTGACATAAGAAAAATGTGTCCAGTTTCTACATTTAAAAAAAAATGTTTAATCATTAATCCCTCAGGTCTACTTAATTTGGTCATGGGGATAGCAATGAACAATTACTTTGGTTGCAAGGAAGTGTTGGATTCTTTTGAAGCCAAACTACCTCTTTCCGGTGTGTCTCAAACTCAATACAATTGATCCTAAAAGCTCATGATTTCTAGTCTTTTATTGTTTCTCAATGATGAATGTGATGTAGGGTAACCCTTAATTCCAATATTTAAACAAATAGTTCCTATCGTTTTCCATATGTATTTTATATTCAAGTGGCCCATCCATTCCATTATTTTACACTCACCATATTTTCTTTTTGGATCTCTGTAATGTGTTAGGGAGACGTTGCCTTACACTACTACTCATTATAATAACTTATTTGATTTTCCAACTAAAAAAATATTATTCTAATCTCTATTTAATCTTTCATTTCCTTTTAACCTTTAAACTTGTTTTTGTTTATCAAATCACCCTAAAATAAACAAAAAAATAACATTTGTTAGCTTTATTGATCATGTCACGTTAGCAATTAATTAATTTTTAAAATTTTTAAAATTCCAAAAAAATTTATAAAAATTTTACTTATTAAAATTATTAAAAAAAGTATAAAATAAATTAGTTGCTAATGGGTATACACATGGACTGTCACGTGAATGCCACGTCAACAACCTTAATAAACGTTAACTTTTCCATCCATTTTGAATTATTTGATGAACAATGTAAGTTTAAGTGTTAAAAAATACGAAAGTTTAAATGGAGAGCTAAAATAACCTTTTTGCTAAAGTTAGAGGGTCAAATAAATCATTATGTCAAAAAATATTCCCTCATGGGTTACCTTTAGACCTGCTCATGAGCCAAACTACCCGCTCAAAAAATGAGAGGTTTTGGACAAAAATATAATACCCTAAAATGGGTTTGGGTAAAATTTAAGGTCCATTTCCTATATGGGTTGGGTCTTGAGTAAGATTTTCTGCCCGAGCTTGGCCCAACCCAAATATATTATGTTATAAAATTAATTATACTAAATATATATGTTAAATAATAATTAAATATATTTATATTTATATTTATATTAAACCATTAACCTAATAACAATTAAGCTCATTACCAAAACCTAAAAAAAACTTACCCAACTAAATAACCCAACCCAAAATATAAAATTGTAAAAATTATATTAATACAATAAAATATTTATTATATTTATGTTAGTGTTTTTTAATATAAATACTTTTAATATATTTTTAATGTGTTAGAAAAAATTTATCTTAACGCTTTTTAATGTATTTAGTGTATTATATTTTTTTAAATGATTTTTAAATAAAAACTAATCTAAAAAAACCAATATGAGTAGACCGGGTTAGACCCGGATTTACCTTTCTTAAATCGGATCGAACGTAAACAAAAAATTAAACCCATTTCTCAAATTGGGTCGGACTCAAACTTAAAAAGTTAATCTAAATACCTTGTATGAATCAAGCTCAGCCCATAATCACTTCTAGTTACCTTCATTATACATGCTAAGCTACCTTCTTCTAAATAAAAATTAATCTAAAAAATCAAATATGAGTAGACGGGTTGGGCTTGGATTTACTTTTCTTAAATTGGGTTAGATGTAAACAAAAAATTAAACCCATTTTTCAGATCGGGTCGAACTCAAACTTAAAAAATTAATCTAAATACCTTGCATGAATCAAGCTCTGCATATAATCACCTCTGGTTAACTTCATTATACATGCTAAGCTACCTTCTTTTAATCGTAGCATGTTTTTTTTTTCTTTTCAGTGTATTCTTTTAAAGATTTTGATTTACTTTAAATGTTGTATTTTAAAGAGATTGATTGGAATTTGAGAAATATGCCCTAAGTTAATTTGAAATTCATATCTAATCTAAATATAAATTATAGTTTAGAATGCATATTTAAAGGTGTAGATGTATGATAACTTACAAATCTGTTTAATATTTACCTTAGGAAAAAATTAAAAATGAAACTAATTGTTTGTTGATACGGACAAAGTCAAGAAAAATTTCTGAAATTATTTCAATATTGGATCTTGGACATATAATCGTTCCGAATCGAATCTCTTTAGAAAAAAGATCTTTTGTCTCATAGTAACATGTTCTAGTCCCCTTACGAAACTTTTGTTATTGGGTTAGCCGTACACTTTACATGTTTCTAGTGATTCACATGACATCATTAAATAATAAAAATCTTGGATAATAATCTACAACGCATTAGAACACTCTTGTTGACGATCCTTTACTCTAACAGTATCTAAGGTTTCTCGAACAATATAATATCTCACACCGGATAAATCCTTAACCCTTTCCCCTCTTAAACTACAGAATATTCTTGTGAATTATGGTCAATGCGAAATATATAAAAAGTTATTTCAAACACAGGAGTTAAAAAGGAAACTTACTTTATTGTTGTTTTAGTTTTTCATTTCTAAATGACATTGGCTTTATTTGGACTGCATATTTTTGCACCAAATTTATGTTTTCTTATGTACTAATTAATAAAAGTTAGATCTCGTAATTCATAATTCATTATACATGTGTTTTTTTTATTAATTGTAATTATAAATACAAGATAAACTATTATGTTGGTAAAAATGAATATTATGTGCTAATTATGTATATGTTATTCAATTGAATGAAACTGATTTGATGGTCTTGATTATTTATAGAATTTAAATATGTTAATTTTTGTTAAGTCGAATGATAAAAAATTTGATATCCCTTAAATAAAATCTTAAATTTGAGTCTTATTAATAAAGAAAATAATGTTAAGAGAACTTTTCTCCCATTTAAGAATCTCACCCTTAAATTTAGTCGGAATTTATACGACTATCCAAACCACCTCAAGCTCTTGCTACATATCATTGACCCCATTTCTCCACCAACCAAACTTGGCTTTCTTGAATGATAATATGAAGTACCGAAAATGGAATTCTTGCTTTGATCAAAGGGGTGGAAAATGGATTGTGATTAGCTTTCATTTTGTCTTCCATATTTTATTCAAATATACTATTTTGAAAGAATTGAAAAAAAAAAGTTAAAATTTTGAATTAGAAACATTAAATAAATTATATTTGTATCCCTACCACATTTGCAACTGTGAACAAGTTCATGTCAATTTTCCCTTTAGGTTTTTTTTTTTTTCTAATGACTGTTGATGTACCTATTTAACATACTATTATGATAACCTACAACTTTAGACCTCAAAAATGATGCAACGAAATAGTTGACAAAACAGCTTAAAGTCTACACAAGATCCCCATTTGTATTATTGATGAATTCAATAGTCCCTTCTTAGCTTTGTATTATTGGTTATTCATACACTAACATCTAGATCTCAAATTATTTTCTTTGAGCCAAGGATTCATGTAATATAACAGATTATTTGATTATTTTTTCGTCCTTTCTCATAATATTATGTTCATAAATTAGTATTATTTTTTTTCAATACCTACTGATTTCACAAAGTTTATCACCTCCTCAAGATCGACTCAAGACCTCCCTTTATAAAAATTCACTTGCAATATAAGTATCATTTGGATTTACGGTTGCGAGAAGAATTTTTGTACGTAAGAAACTTTTGTTCAAACAAGATTGATACACAACTTTAAACAGAAACAAAATTAAAAATTTTATATTAGAAAGATTAAAATTAAATTATAAGTTTTAGTGGTGAAATACATTGAAACAAGAGGACCATTTGAATGCATCTTCAAGTGAAAAAATCTTAAATGGCAACTTGGGCAAGGGACATAATAAAATACCAAAATGGTTGATACACATCAAATAATTGGAAATTTTCTTTTAACCTTTAGCTTTTTTCCTCAAATACTCGACCCACCACTGCCTCCATTAAAGGGTCCATTATATTTCTAATCAATCATTTCTTTCTGCCCCTTTTTTCCCTTCTTCTCTTTGGAACAACATACGTGTGTCTTCTATTCAAGTCCTTTCCATTTACAAAAGCAAAAGATAAAATTAAATAAAGGGGAAATTTTATCTTAATGTTCCCATGAATTTTGACTAATCATTTCTTCCATTTTTGGGGGGCTAAAGGGAAAAGGGTTGGAAGATCTATGGGGATTGTTGTAGTGTTTGGCAAGTACTAAATACTTACTGGAAGGATATCTATATTCCCACTCTTTAATCTCTCTTTTCCATTGGAACCTGTTATGTATACATTACAACTTTGCTTCATTCACAGGTTTCTATAGGATCATTTTGCATATTGGTCCCTCTTATTTCATCAAATGCAATGAATGCCCTGGATTAATTCTTCCACTTATTTTTCACCCTCTTGTTACAGATTTCTTGCTACCTATCGACTTTAAATCGACCAAGTATGATGCTTCACTTTTTTTTTTTCAAGATTGTTGATAATGTATGTCTGTCTTGATCTATGTAGATGATTTCTCAAATTGACATACAGGGTCAACTGCACTATTTTTAGGCATAGGGGTCACATACACTGCTGGTGGTAGACTGTTTTTAAGTCAATGCAAGTACGTGAATGATTTGGTAGAAAGATGTCACACGGACAAGGCTAATGGTATGCCTACACCCATGGTCACAGTACATGTCACTTGCCAAAGGATGTTGATAATCCCATGATAATCCTTTTGAATATAGAAAGCATTGTTGGGACTTTGCAATATGTTGTGATTACAAAACATGAAATTGCACATGCTGTGAATCGAGTGTTTCATTTTGTGCAGTCACCCCTTGATACTTATGCTTCTATAACAGATTTCTGCGATACTTAAAAAGCTACAGGAGATTTTGGCTAGCAAACAGACTGTCCATTACTGGTTTTGTCGATGCCAATTGAAGACTTGATATTGATGACCGCAGGTCTACGACAGGATGTTGTTTGTTGTTTGGTGGCAATCCTGTCTCCTGGTGCTTTGAGAAACAGTAGGTCGTACTGCAGAGGCGGAATAAAGAAGTATTGCCAGTGCCACTGCTGATA
Organism: Gossypium australe; assembly: GCA_005393395.2. NCBI lineage: Eukaryota > Viridiplantae > Streptophyta > Magnoliopsida > Malvales > Malvaceae > Gossypium > Gossypium australe. The sequence goes on from CM016624.1 coordinate 100,219,827, forward strand.
TTATGTGGTTGGAGTCCTTACTTGAGGAGTTGCATGTGCAGCTTGATGATAAGACCGTACTTTGGTGTGACAATTCAACCGCAGTTTTACACTCCAAGTTCAAGCATGTGGAGCTTGATTTATATTTTGTTCTAGGGAGAGTTGCTGCTGGCAAGTTGATTGTTGAAGTCCCTGCATCACATCAAGTTGTAGACATTCTCAGTAACCTTTGTCTGCATTGTTCATTTGCAAAATGAGGGTCAAATTAAAGGTGGAGGCTGTTGAAGATGGGTGAATGTTTGTGATTCACTACTATTGTAATTAAGTCGATTTAATCAACAATTCTAATTCTAGTCTTAATTAGTTTGACGATTTAGTTAGTTTGTAATGGTTTTTCAGATTAATAGTACAACACAGTTTCATTGTTCTCATCTCCTTTCCATCTCACTATTTGACTGGTCTTCTCAGATCTTCACAATCTTCAATATATAACAAATAAATTGCTGATAAACATATATAACAAAGCAAAAAAAAAAAAAAAAAAAAAAATCAAATCTTGCCAATTATGAGCTAAACTTTAGGGGAAATCAGAGTTTGATAATGTTAAAAGACAATTTATTACTTTATGATTGTACACAGTCTATGAGCTAAACACCTAAGAATTTTCACCTTCCAAAGATGAAAATTATTTCCAAAAGTTAGATCAGGAAAAGCTTAAAGACCTTCCATGATTTATAAAAAAAAAAAAAAAAAAAGGAGAAAGGTTATGTTGAGATTAACCTAAAAAAAAAAGAGGTTAAATGCACAGCAAGAAAATCTATACAGCTAAATTTACATTTAACCATTTGGGGGGAGAAAGTTAAAGCCTTGGTGTCTGCCACCTGAAACACCTAACTATCAATTGGCCCCTCTTATGACTGGTTTTTCACAACTTTGACGCTGCTGTAGAAGCGTTTAAGGTCTTTAATAGCCCTCTCTTCAATCTGGATTGAACGAATTGAAGATGGTGCTTCTATCTCCGGTTTGAACCAGCGGTTCACCCCGGGGGAGTCAGATGGCGAGCCTTGACTTGAAGCTACTGAAAAGCCGGACATTTTCATCTTTGGACTGTGAGAAAGACCGTGCAGTTGCTTTCCCTGCTTTTTAGTTAGAAGCACCAAGATGAAAAAGGTGATTGAATAACAATGCATAATGTGAATTTGAAGAAGATACATTGCATGAAAATGCCATACAAGAAGAAAGAAAATGATGCATTTTCAGGATAAAAATTATAAAACGAGATAAAAAAAGGGTGCATGTACGACATTGAGGGAAAGAGAGAGAGCTGTAAATTCACAAACCTGCTGCATCTGGATGTCCCTGAGAGATGGCCGAGAAAGATGAGGAGGGGTACCAGAAGAAGCCCAAGGAGGCGTGCTTCTTTCCGCATCAGATGCCTGTGATGTTTGGACAGGGACCACGGGAATTGGCTTGGATGGCAAAAATGAACTCAGCAGGATTTTACCTTCACTTTTACCAGCAAAAAGATCTTCCACCTGATTTTTACTTCCAGTTTTCAGGTTCACCTGTGTTTTGCTCTGCTCATCCTGAATTTCACGAAGTGAAGCAGATCCCTTTGAAACCTTAGCACCACCCCATGCAGGACCCTCACTACGGGGTGTTGGTGGCGGGGGAGTAACTTGTTTAGGGGAGTCATCAAGAGCACCGCTCAGAAACATAGAAAGCCCACCTTTCCTATTCTTTTTCTTGGTTGCTGTTTGTGAAGTACCCTTATCTTTTGCAGGCACTGAACTGTCCTTTTTCTGAACAAAAAAAGTAGACTCTATGGAGGCTTCGTTTTGTGTAGCTCCTTCACACCCACGGTTCTCTTCCTGTCAAAAGGAACAAAGATTTCAACAAATTTGATGAATTGTTCGAATAATTTTGACCCTTTTTCTTTCCATCATAGTAATTTATAGGAAATAAACATTACACCCTTCAAGATGCAAAAATCTGAGACCCCGATTAACTTTATCAGTATAAGAAACACCGAAAAACAAACTCGAGGGAGACCAAATAGTTACACTTGGCTGATAGCCAAACTCTGTGTCTCAGACTGATTCAAACCATGGGACTGGATTAGAATACCGAATAAAGGATTTTAAAGAATCTTGCCAATCAGAATACTTAATTCAGTCATAGAAAATTGCATAAAATATTCATCAGAGGTATTTGAAATCCTTAAGGACCATATTGTAACTGTGCACACTGCAGTTCTGGAAGTTGGTTTCAATGAGCGTCAAGATCATTCTGGAAAAGAAAAAGAAAACAAAAAGAGCTTCATTTTTTATTCAAGCTTATACATACAAATCCTATTAAGTTATTGCAGCTTGAACCTCATTTCACTCTTCTGCACCTTGGGACTTCCTAGCTCAAAAACTCTAGAAACTCAACAGAAAAAGGAGATGGCAATAGAAGAAATTACATAGAACAATGAAGTGAACTACACAATACTGCAATGTGAAATGGAAGAATTTGCACCATAACCATAGCAACTCTTTTCTCAAGGACTTAAAACAGATTACTATTTCATTTAAAATCTCACAGATGACCCTACTGCAGTATTCAGAAGCCAAAAGGAATGCGTTTGAATCCATCCAAAACATTACCATAAATGGTTAAACACAACCAGACCGTGAAAATCTTCAGTTCAGTCACCTCTCTACTATAAAACAAATGCATTCAGAAAGATCTTTACATGCAGCAAGTATAATAAGTTTGAGAAATCTAACCTTAGTCATTAAAACTGGGGGGTTTTCAACATCAGAGAAACCCTTCACCGAGTTTGGTTCTTTGTTTGTTGTACAAAAACCAGATACAGTCTCCACCTGTGATACCCTTTGTTTGTTCTTCCTCCGCTGCTTTCTTGAAACCTCAGCCTTCTTATTTCCTTTTCCATCAGAGAGAATTGAACATGATCCTTTCAAATGAGATCTTTCAACTGGTACACCAAGCTCAGCAAGAGAATTTTCAAGAGCTGGTCTTGTTTGCAGCTTTGCAATTTGCTGGTCATCAAGGATGCATCCACTCAACTGCTTCTCTTCAAGCACCTCGATCTGCTGCAGCTTCTTCCATAAAGCTCGAACTTGTTTGGAAATACCAAGATTAGGATCATCTTTCGGTTGCAGAAAGGAGTCCAATCTGTCTCCATTTTCCAAAGGATTCTTATTCTTGTTGTTGTTACGGGTCCTTAGAACCTCACTTTCACTATCCTCATCTTCGCTATTGATGATAACTGGAAAGGTAGCTGTATGAGTGGGGAGCCGGCGATAACTCCAAGACTCCGATGATCTCAAGTCTAATGACTTCTCAAGATTAGCTAAAACATCTGGTGATGCACTGGCGAAAGCTTGTGATGAAACTGTTAAGATATAGTCCAAGTTATGAATAATAATATCCTGCATTCCAGAAGTTAGGACAACTTTGTCGTCAGAGTAAGTTCATGCAGAACACCATGTCAAGAAACCTTAAAGAAACTACTCATGCAATTGAAAAAAGTTTATCTGTCAGGAGATCTTTTAGGTCAGAATTTGTTCGGAAGTATACAACTTACATAAACTATATGCATCCTGATGGTGTTCAACACCATCTGGAAACCCAAAAAACATGCAGAACAGATCACTGATGAGGGAGGCACAGCAAGAAGAAAAACAATGCATTATAGGTTGAATCTTTTAGATCTACTACTTTTCTTTTTCAACCACTGGATTGGCACACTAAGGTAAGCCTGAGTAGTCTATTATGGTTCAAATTTCCGTATACTATTAAAAAAAAATTCCTCATGAACATATCACAAGTGAGGCACAAAATAAAGCCTACTGAAGATTCTAAAAGATTTTTCTACTCAAAATTGTTAAAGGCTTTCAAGAAATACCTCACAATGCTTCTTCAAATCATCAGCTCCAAGGGAATCTGCAATTTCAAGTAGTTGAATTGCATTTCGTGGCTCCACTAGACACTCTGCCGCCACTTTCTCACAAAGACTCTTTAAGCTTGGTATGGGCTTTTGCTCAGAATCATTTTTATGTGCAGATGTTATGCTACTTGACTCTAAATCATCAAACATGCATTCCTCATCAAATTCTTCTACTTCATCATTGACTTTCAACTTTGGTGCCTTGTCACTTTTGGGCATGCTAGGAGGATAGACAGGGTGATAGAGAGAACCAATAGTCAAAAGATGAGTCTCACCAACTGAAACTGAAGTAGCCCTCTTAACACCATGTAACCGAGTTGCAACAGGTAGTTTGTCTGTACTTTGCTTGCCATCCCACATGTAAACATCACCTGTAGCAGTGGCAACTGCAGCCCAATACTTGCCAGCAGAAATGCTGACCATTTTCTTTCCACACAACGAATATAACTGTACAAATTCATCCAGAGCAAGTGAATAACATGTTCCACTTGTCAGGAAGGAAAAAAACAACAAAGACAGTAGAACAGAACCTGTTGGCATCTAAGATCAGGATCTGAGGAAACCCAATAAAATAATGCTCCATCTTCAGTCATAGCAATGCTATGTACCATCCCAGCAGCTATTGCAACCACATGAAGTCGTTCCTTCCGATGGAATTTCAGGGGGGTGCTTCCACTCTTTTTTAAATTTCTAGTAATGACAACTCGTCTAGGTGTGACTAGTCGATGACCCCAAGTATATACCTGCCAAAAGTTTTACTGTGGTTAGTCCCGTATGACAAAATTGTACATAATCTAATTCTATAACAACAGTGAAAAGAAAACTGAAACTAAGATGTTGGTAATCGTCCTAGTTAGAACTAGTCCACAAAATATTCATACATTTTGAAACCAAAAGTATACAGGTTTAAAGATTGATAAACTTAATTATCAACGATGCCAGTATGTTTACCTCTCCATCGACTCCCAAAACAATTGTGTGATATTTTGCGGTCGCAACACCTACAAAGACCTTGCTTTTCAAGTACTCAACTATTCTTGGTGTGTAATTTGATGCTGAATTAGATGTGCCATAGCCAAGTTGACCCTCTCGGTTGCAACCCCATGTGAAAACTTCACCAGATGCAGAGACAACAGCAGTATGCTTATTTGCAGCAGCAACAGAAACTATTCTTGATCTAAGTGAACTTACTCTACGTGGTGTTGGTTGGGTATCCACAGACGTATAGCCCAGCTGACCCTCTGCACAATATAAGAAGGTTACATCAACATTTCTGGTCAACAAGATCTTGATATGTTTGCAACATAATGCACGAAATTAGCTAGCTGATCATCAAGTAAATTTGAATCAACTAAGAGAATAAACAGAAAATTTACTAGAGGAAACAACTATCTCAAACAGTCAGCAAATCATGCTAGCATAACCCATAAGTTTTTACCTCTATTGGATCCCCAAGTGAACACATCCCCACCCTCAGTAGCAATTACAGTGTGATGTTTAGCTGCAGCAATTGCTTTCACTCGATGTGCCCCCAAACCAGACGTCACTTGGCGGGGAGTGATAACTGCAGCTTGACCACTGAAAAGTATAGAAGGAAAAATGATATGTTCATGATAGTTGACTTGCATTGTCTTTGCGATTGATGATTAACATGATCCTTCATACCCAACATAACATCATCCTTCATACCCAACATAAAATAACAGATAAAACTACCCCCAAACTTTTAAAATTTTCAGCAGGGTAGATCAAAACCTAAAAAACATGATGGAAACTTTAGACCAACAAAATTCAATACCCAAAGTTCCCACAGCTTAAATTAATTTGGAGTTCCTAATTGAAGCACCATTAAGCTACTAAAACCTCTTATCGAAAGGCAAAAGAAACCTTTTACCTATGAATGTCAAAGTCAGGATGCCCAAGACGGCCCCCCCTTCCGAAACCCCAGGTGTAGACTTCTCCGCGGGCCGTAACAGCTATACTGTGGAACTTAGCAGCAGAAACCAACTTAATTTTTGAGCCATGAAATGAATCAAGTTTGCAAGGTAGCTTTTGTATGTGGGCATTTCCAGTTCCAAGTTGATAGTTCACACCACTTCCCCAGCTAAACACCTCAGTAGCTACTAAAAACACAAATAAAACTGTGTTACATTTCAAACATAGATAGATTTGGTTTGCGTGTAACAATAAGAGGCTTTCCGACATGTCAAGACAGTAGCTGGTACCTGAATCCTGTGCACTTCCAAAAACCTGCAAGACAGGCCCTGATAGGAGATCTACAGGTGTTCTACATTTTGAATCTTCCAATGTAATAGAAGCACCAGACTGAAGGAGAACACTTGCTACAGCAAGATGACCGAAATGCAGAGCCCTGTGAAGGCTACTCCATCCTGATTCTCCATCCTGAAAGATACTGAAGAGTCATGGAAAGAGGATCGAACCTAATTGCACCATCATAACACCTTTAGGACTTCATGATGTTTGATACAAGATCATTCATATTCTAAAGCAGGAGATGGGCATCCACTATGAACCTGAAAGCATTAGATAAACGAAAGTAAGAGAAGAATTACACACCCTAGCATCAGGATCAGCACCAGCCGCTAGAAGCCTTCGAATAACGGGAATGTTGTTTCTCCAAGTTGCAATGTGAAGAGGAGTCAGACCAAAACTGTTCCTTGAATTGATATTACCTCCAGCCTTCTTCAATAGAGCCAACACTGAGTCTACATCAGGCAAGGACCCTTCTCGCACAGCAAGCCACAAATCTTTATGTGAGGCACCAGGTGAGACTTTTCGCATGGATTTTTGGAGGCTCTGCTTATGTCCTTGAGGTGAATTAAACATCTCCACTAAACCTTAAATCCAGAGATCACTATAGATACACCTAAAAGTTAATGAAAATTAGCTGTTTAGAAGTCACAGCAGATAGCTTCTGTTTAACAATATCCCTCCAACAGATCACGTTGAAAGCCAAAGATTCGCCAAATGCCTATAAAGAAGTTAGCAAAACCAAGTTGTAATGATTTCCTAGCTACTTTATTCCATCTAGTACATAGTATAATCAAGAAATCAATCGGATCTAGATTCTACAATCTATTTCCATTTATGTGGAGTGTGTCAATAACATATCATCCCACCATCATCTTCACTGTATTTACTAGGAAAGCATACCAGATTCAAACAACCATTCACCAACCCCTCATCAGCATTCATGAGAAATAAACATATCTCCCATAAAAATGTGAAGCAACAAGCTGCATTTAAAATTTTTAAGTGTCAGCATAAAATGCCTTGTAGAAAAAATGTAACAACAAAAGGAAAAGGAACGAAGAACATAAAAACAAACTCAATCACTAGATAGGCAACCAAAATGCAAATTTTATGATGTAAATGTCAAATGAAATAATTCATAAGCAAAGAGCCGAAAGTTGTCTGAGATTTACTGCAATAGGAATTGAGAACGAGAAGACAATGGCTTTAGACAGATTCATTTCTAGGAAATTATTGACTGATCTAAACAACACAAGCAAATTCTCTAGAACAAAACCAAAATGTAAACTTCAAAAATTGAAATAGGAGCAAAAGAGAATAACAGATCAATCATAGAAACTCAGTTTCCAGATCCAAAATTACATGAATTTAGCCAATACCCAACATCAGAAATCACACCAACAAATCAAAACTAAAAACTCAATAGCGTACCAAATTCCGAGCTTCACTAATGAAAGTTACAAAAAGAAAAGAAAAACCAAAAACACCACACCAAAAAAATGAAAATACCCATCACAAAATTCTATATAAATTAAAAAAAAAAACAACACAGAATTGAAGAAAAGACTAGATTTTTCTATTGAAAATTGAAAAATAAAGAAGACCAAATCCTTTAAGCTAACCTTAAAGAGAAATTCCCCCAAGAGAAAATTGTTGCAAGTTAGAAGAAGAGAAGTTTAAATAAAAGATATAAAAGCAAAGATTTTTTTTTTTTTTTTTTCCTCTGTTACATGGAGAAGCAAAGCAAAAGAATATACCCAAAGAACCAAAGGCATAAAAAACATAACTCTTAAGAGAAAATAAAAAATAAAAAATAAAAAAAAAGGGTAGGAAAAAACAGTTGAAGACTGAGACAAATGGGTGTTTTCGAAGCTGAAAGTTGATAGACAATTTTGTCCTTGTGCTTTTAAATTTATGACAGTCGTGAGAATTGGGTCCACGTAACACTTTGTGCTCTCTATGATGGCCACGTGGCCTAAAGCTGTACTTTAGAATATCTAAACTAATTACATATTAAAAAGTAAACAAAAACTGATTAAAACAAATCTGAAAATGTATTCTTCTTTTTCGGCTTTGAATTTATTTTCTTTAGCCTATCAATGTTTTTTTTTTATTATTTAAAAAAAAAAGCTTAATCGGAATTTTTTCAAACTTTTGTGAACCTCGGGCGAATAGGGTTACAGTTTTTTTAAAATTTTATTTAAGCTAGGAAAGGTTGAGTATTTCAGAAATCTCTTTTAATATTAAAATTTTTTAAATAGTTATTCAAACTGAATCTACGTATATATAAAGGTTTTGTCTAATGCTGTTCATGGTTAACTTGAGTTTTAAATTTTTTTTTTAAATTGTTCGTATTATTCGTAGTTTTATTTTAAGTATTGTATAAAAACTAAAAACTAAAAATCATAAAGAAATAAATAAATAAAATTGCTTTAAATTGATTTAGATTTAAATTTCTAAATAGATTACTATTAGGTTTTAGGTTTGCCTTTTATTAAAAATATATAAAGATGTTATTTTTCCTCATTCTTAATGATTTTTTAATTGAATTGTAATAATATTTATATTATAAAATAACTTATATAACATAAATAAAAAAAATTATTATAATATATGTCTAGATCTATGAAAAACAAAGGTCGAGATCAAACGTAAATATTTTTTTTTTCATAACCCTTCTTTTAATATAAAAGGTTGTGCAATTAACACCTTTAAAAATTCTATTGAACTTTTAAATTTGGATGAAAAATCTAACACGTGTAATCTTTGAAATTCATGCAACAAAGAAATTTAACTAAATTAATAAGGTTACTTGATTTTGATTTAAGTTGGAGATTCAAATTTATTAACTATTTTCTAATGGATTTGTTTGAGGCAAATTTTAGGAGCAGTAATTCGAGAAGTGATTATTGTATTTGATACTGCATAAATTACATAATTTATATTTCTTGTTAGCATTTTTTATTAAAATATTTTGATGATTTACTTGTATATTTTTTAGAATCTTAAGCAATGAATCTCATGTTTATTATTGAAGAATAGATTAAATGAAGTAAGGTTATTTTTTAAAGATTCTTATATGATCTATGTACTTTGTATATTGCAATATGCAATCCAAGAAGATGCGAGTTAATTTTATGATCTTTCGCGTCTTTATATTAAGAATAATTGATTTGATGATACTTGGGTAAATCAAGATGGATTAAAGGTTTCTTTGTGAAGATAAATATGTATTTAAATATGCAAGACTCGTTTAACCTTGATGGGTTTTTTATTCTTGAGGCAAGTTTTTTTATATTAAGAAGTTTGTTGCTTGATTTTACAAGAACTTAAAAGGTGAGTGATCTAGATCTTTAGGTAAAAAAAAGTATATTTTTTCACTTGTTGTATTGGAATTAAAAATAGTGAATCTATTCACTGAGCTAGGCTCTATACATGTAGGCAAACCAAATCGAGTAAACAATCCTTTGTGTTTTTGTTTTCTCTGTTTTATTATAGTGTCATCTGAAGTGGCCACTGCTACCATCACTTGCGCATTCTATGTTTTCTTAAGTATTTATTAGCTACTCATTTCAACACTGGTATCAGAACCTTCCACTTAACATAGCTAGTGGTGTTTCCTAGTGCTGATACTTGCTTCAGATGGAAGTTTCTTCATTATTTATGACTTTCTATGTTGGATAGAGCAAATTATGTTTATCGGAACGCAAGAATGAAAGCTTTCGTAAAGTTTGTGGATAATAGAGCTTGGAGATCAATTCTCAATGGTTGGGAGCCCCCTACTATTATGTTTCTGGTGTTAAATCTCCCAAATCTAAGACTACTTGGACCACCAAAGAAGAGAAGCTTGCTAATGTGAACTCAAAGGCCTTTAATGCAATATTTTGTGGTGTTGATGGTTAGGTGTTTAAAAGGATTTCTAACTATTTCCCATAAAATATGGTTAATTCTTAATATAGCCTATGAAGGAACCAACACGATGAAGAAATCGAAATTGTAAATGCTTACCACCAAATTTGATTTTCTTATAATGCAAGAGGATGAGACCATTGGAGAATTTTATTCCAAGCTATGTGATTTGCCAAATTAGGCTTTTTCTCTTGGTAATGAATATTCAAACTCGAAGTTGGTAAGAAAAATCCTTCGATCTCTACATGAGATATTTACAATCAAGATGTCGACTATTGAGGAGGCTAAGGACATTGGCCGATTGCAAATTGATGAACTCATAGATTCGCTTCAAAACTTTGAAATGATCCTTGATGGGTCAAAGAAAAGTAAAGTCAAAGGTGATAAGAGCATTGCTCCGCAAGTGAATGATGTAGTGCAAAATGCAGACTCCACTGCGATTGAAAATCTTTAGGAACAAAATAGAGTTACTTACTCAAAACTTCAACAAGGCATCCAAGAAGCTATCCAAACAGAGCAAAGGATTTGAAAGAGTTCAAAGATTCAATAAGGAAAAAGGGAAAGGTGTGGTTATTGATTAAAACCCTAGAGCAAGGAAGAAAGGGTATGGATATGTACAAGCCATGTGTGCAAACTTGAAAAAGAAGTCTCTTAATGTAACTTGGAGTGATGAGAATGTCTCAAGCAACTTAGATTCAGATGAGACACACTTGAGAAATTATACGGCATTCACTAAAAAAGTTAGTACCCCTATTTCAAATAACTCTAACACAAGTGATGATTTAAAAAGTGAGTCTAATGTTGAGTTTTTGCAAACCTAGAATACTATGCTAGAAAAATAGAAGAAAGTATGTGACATGAATGCAAAGTTGGTAGATGAGAACTCCAAACTCAATGAAGAATTAGAAGTTGGATCAAACAAATGAGGTTGAAGGGTACTGTGATTATTGAAAAAGTTGCTAGTTTAGAGACTACTCAGAAGGATCTTGCAGTTACACAGTCCATGCTAGAAAAGTTCAATTCTAATAGTGGTAAACTTGAAGAAATCCTTGCTACTGGAAAAAGAAATCTAGGAAAACATTGCATTGGATACGTCGAGAAGAAAGGAAAAACTATGATGAAAATTTTAATAGTTTTTTGTCAAAACCATAAATAGTGTTGATCAAGGTGAATCTTTAAAGAATCATGTTTTGATTCATGATGAAAAGAAGATAATCTCTAATCATCAAGTTATTTGTCTATATTATGGATTTTTTAGTCATATGAGAGTTAAATGCTTCAAAATGTTGAGAAAGCAAAGGTGGAAGCAACCAGTGACAAAGTCAATGCCCACTACACCTGGCACCATTCAAGGTCAAATGTAAGAATCTATATGGAGTAAAAATGAGAGACCATCTCATGGAATGGAGCAACATAAGAAGAGAAGGATTATCTACCATTATTGTAGTATGGTTGGTCATATCAAACCAAAATTGTTATAACATGTTGAAAGTTATGAGATGGGGAAATGATAGAAGACAAGTTGCATGTAACAGCCCGATTTTGGCCCTAATCGGAACGGTGGTTTCGGGACCATGAATCCGAGTTAGAAAAATATTTTTATATTATATTTGATATCTATGATATATGTTTGAGCATGTGTTAAAATATCGTGGGTTAATTTGTCTGTTTGCGTGTTCAATTTAAGAAAAATGACTAAATTGCATAAGTGGTAAAAATAGCCTTTTATTAAATTGAGTGGTTTAATTGATTTGTCTTCTTTTATATGTGGACTTAGGTTGTAAATTTACCAACTAGCATGATAGTGGACGGCATATGACTTTAATTTCATAATAATATGTCTTTATATATATATAATTATAAGTTAAAAATATTATATTATAATATATGTTAATAATATTAAATGAAAAGACATGTTTTCTTCATCATTTTATTTTCTTCATCACCGAAAGTAAAGAAGAAATAAAGAAACTTGAGCTCTCAACTATTCAGCCCTTTTGCATGCTTGATTAAGGTATGTAATTGAGTTCGGTTTTTGATAATTTTTACGTTTTTGAGATCGTTGCTTCGAATACTATCCGACCCATGTTAGAATTTCTAATTTGGTTGCATGTGTGGTGTTCGGCCATTGATGAAAGCTTGTGTTTTGTGATGTTTGATGATTTTATATTAAAGATATGTTTTAGATTAATATGTTTTATTACTGGAAATTTTGATAATTTTGAGTAATTCGGACTAAATTGTGAAATTTGCAAATTGAAGGGTCAAAATGTAAAAAAAAATGAAATGTATGAGTTTTTATAAGAGCTATGAACATTCGGCCCTAAAGGAATATGTTCAAATTTTGTGTATTTTGTGTTCTGTGCAATAGGGACTAGATTGTAAAATTTGTAAATGTTAGGGGTAAAATGGTAATTTGTATGATTATGTGTTTTTGGATTAAATTGAATGAAAATATATTTGAACGAGCTTAATTTGAACATGTTTAGATCAAGAACCAAAGAAAACGGATTTGGATCGGGGAAAAACGAAAATAGTCGAATAGCCGGTTTTTGTCGTCCGACGTTATCCGAGGTAAGTCTTTAAGCAGTAAAACATTGTAAATTATGTACGTAACTTAGTACATGCTGATTTAGATATTTTGTATCTATATTATTAAATAACCGAATGTGGTTTAATTTAAGATTTAATGTGTTTAAGTGGTTCGAATGAGATATGTTATTTGAATGCTCGTATAAAGATTATGAAGTGTATATGAGATTTGATATATGAAATAATTTGTGTGAGACAGATTAAAAGTATCGTGATTCAGGCTGTGAGCCTAGCAAGCCTTGGGCTGGTGAACTTAATCAGGCTTATGCCTAGCAGGCTTATTGCCAGTGATTGAATATTAGACCTTGGGTCTAGCAGGCTTAGTGCCGGTGTGTGATTCAGGCTTATGCCTAGCAGGTTTTATACCGGTGATTTAAATTACAAACTTATGCTTATGAAATGATCAAGTTATGGTGGAAATTGAGCAAGTTAAGCTTATTAAAATGATTTAGATTATATTCGGCCACAAGGTATGTATTTATATATGTATATGTTATACGTGATGTTTATTGAGCAAGTAAGTTGACAAATGAATGTTCTTGTATATTCGGCGACTTAGATATGTGGATAAAATGATGTTGTGTTGATATTATATACTTGTATACATGTGATTATTTAATAGATGTATATATATATATATACATTTGGTTATGTGTGATTAATATGTACATGGTAATTGTTTATTCGGTTGTATATGGGAATATATTGAACTATGTGCATTGGGTAAGTTTTTATATTTAACGTAAGATAATGATAAATGTTTTGCTATGTAAGGATATTAGCATTCGGCTATGATAGTCTATATGTGCTATGTTATTATATCAATGTTATAAAGTGTTTGGTTTAGTTTAATTGACTGTCCAATTGATCTGTTATGTTTGCTTAAGATTTACTAAGCTAAATTAGCTTACTCTGTGTGTTTTGTTATTCTGTTCTATAGATTTTGATTGGGAGTTGCGAGCTCGGGGGATCGTCATCGAATTCATCCACACTATCGACTTATTTTAGTGCTTTTAAAGTTAAGATTTTGAATTTAAGGCATGTATAGGCTAGTTAATTACTTGGATAATGTTTTGATGATGTAAATATAAGCCATGCAAAAATGGCTTGATCTTAATGCCAAATGACCTAATGCTTAAATGTTCTTAATCGTATTATGTGTGTATGTCATGATTGGATTATGAGTATGGTTGTGATGTGAGTTCATAGTATGCACAAGTATATGTATATGTGTGTATATATATATATATATGTGTGTGTGTGTGTGTGTGTGTGTGTGTGTGTGTTTTGATATGAAGTATCTGTTAAAGTCATATAAGTTGTGCATTTGTGTACTTGAATAAGTTTGGTTTATGGATTGATAATATCATACTTTTGAGGTGAATAATTTATAACATGAATTTAACTTGAAGATCATTTATATGGTAAATTGTATATTCAGTCAATTGATGAAATTATAGGTTAGGTACTTAGGATTGACATATTCGGCATGGTTTGCAGATGTATATGTGTAAAATGTTCATATTTAAGTGTTTCGGATTATGGATGTTATATTTGGTTTTTTTTTTGTTGAATCAGTTTTTGATCTTATAAACGAATTGATCCATAATTTGTTTGGATGTTGAAATAGGTATATTTTGAACTCGGTTAAATAAGGTTTATGTGAAAACATATACGTATGCTTAGTTTTGGTATTGGGCATTTTGTTTCAGTAAGTAATTATAGTAAGTGCATATTCGGCTAAGATATCTTGTATGACCAAATGAATAGTAACTTTTGTTATTTGATGAATGGAGCTTATGTGTGAATTTGGTATATGGATATTTAAGTAGGATTTGAAAATGCATTATTCATATATTTGTTATGTCCTGTGCTATGCTTATTAATGCCTTGTAGCCCTAATCCGGCGACGGTTAAGGGTGAAGGGTGTTACATTTGATTGGTATCAGAGCTTACGGTTTAGTCGATTCTAGGACTACCGTAGCGCGTGTGAGTCTAGCTGTACATGCCTTAATTTATAATGCGATAGTGTGATGACTTCTGACACCTGAAATGTGTTTTTATATAGTAAATGGATCCCGATAGAGCCGTAGCTGATGATGTCGAGAGCGTAGCACCTAATCCCATGCTAGGGACAGCGTCGACAGATTCTCGACCTACTTCGAGTAATCCAGAGGGGGAGGCTAGACAAGCCTTCTACCAAATGATGAATGATTGGTTTACACAGTATATCTGGACTAATCCGGCTGTACAACACCCTCCACCTCCGAATAATCCATCTCCGATACCTATGGCACCCTCAATGATAAATCCGATGAGATTTAGCAGGCACCTAGTAGATAAAATTAGAAAACACGGGGCTGAAGAATTTAAAGCTAATGATGATGATGATGATGCGGAACGAGCTGAGCTGTGGCCTATCCGTGTATTCGACGAGCTATCATGTACTCCAGATGAATGTTTAAAATGTGTTATATCCTTATTACGAGACACGACATATCATTGGTGGAATACACTAGTATCAGTGGTTCCAAAAGAGAAAGTAACCTAGAAATTTTTCCAGACTGAGTTCCGTAAGATATACATCAGCCAGAGATTCATCGATCAAAAACCCAAAGAATTTCTGGAATTGAAATAGGGTCGTGTGACCGTAACTGAGTATGAACGGAAATTTGTGAGATTAAGTAGATATGCTCGTGAATGTGTTTCAACCGAAGCAATCATGTGTAAAAGATTTGAAGATGGTTTAAATGAAGACATTAAGTTGCCGGTTGGCATACTTGAGATTAAAGAGTTCGTGGTACTTGTTGAACGAGCCTGTAAAGCCGAAGAGCTTGGAAAAGAGAAAAAAAAAGCTGAATTTGAAGCCAGAGACTTCCGTAAACGATCATCGAGTAAGACTTTTCACTCAATATCAAAGAAGTTCAGAGATGATTCTAGTCGACATAAAGCTACTTCAGACTTTTCTAGACGAGACCGAGATCGACCTTCTGTGAGTTCACGAGCTACATCGATTGCCAGTGTTAGTAATGTTCAGCAGAACAGGGTTGAGTGCAAGCATTGTGGAAAATGGCATTCTAGGAGTTGTAGATTGCATGATCAGTCATGTTTTAAATGTGGATTGATAGATCATTTTATCCGGAAGTGCCCGATGTTAGCCAAGCAAAACATTGTTCAGAATGCGAGACCGAACAACGTGTCAGCGTGAGGTAGACCACCCAGGCATTCGGGAAATGTAGGTGGCAGTCAGAGAGGAACAAAGGATACTGTGGTTCGATCAGAGGATCGTGCACCTGCTAGAGCATATGCTATACGCGCTCGGGAGGATGCTTCTTCCCCAGATGTTATTACCGGTACTTTTACTCTTTATGATACTAGTGTTATTGCATTGATTGATCCTGGTTCGACTCATTCTTATGTGTGTGAAACATTAGTATCCAGTAAGACTCTACCTGTTGAGTCTACTGAGTTTGTGATTCGGGTATCAAACCCCCTGGGTCGGAGTGTTTTGGTTGACAAAGTGTGTAAAAATTGTCCGTTGATGATTCGAGATTCATGCTTCCCAGCCGATTTGATGTTGTTGTCGTTCGATGAGTTTGATATAATTTTGGGTATGGACTGATTGACTTTGCATGATACTGTTGTTAATTGTAAAAAGAAGACCATTGATTTGAGATGTCAGAACAATGAAATTATTCGGATTGAATCTAATGATCTGAATGAGTTACCAGCAGTAATATCTTCGATGTTAGCTCAGAAATATGTGAGAAAAGATTATGAAGCTTACTTTGCTTATGTGCTTGATAGTAAAGTGACTGAAAAGAAGATTGAATCTGTACCAGTTGTATGTGAGTATTCGGATGTGTTTCTTGAAGAATTACCGGGTTTGCCACCTATTCGCGAAGTAGAGTTTGGTATTGAATTAGTACTGGGGACGACTCCGATTTCGATAGCTCCGTATCAGATGGCACCTACTGAATTAAAAGAGTTGAAAGCACATTTGCAATAGTTAACAGATAGGGGTTTTGCACGACCGAGTTTTTCCCTCTGGGGTGCGCCAGTTCTATTTGTGAAAAAGAAAGATGGAACTATGCGAATGTGTATTGATTATCGACAGTTAAATAAAGAATAAATACCTATTGCCACGGATTGACGACTTGTTTGATCAGTTGAAAGGAGCTTCAGTTTTTTTCAAAAATAGATTTGAGATCGGGTTATTATCAGTTGCGAGTCAGAGATTCAGATGTGCCAAAGACTGTTTTTCGGATGAGGTACGGACATTATGAGTTTTTGGTTATGCCTTTCGGACTGACAAATGCACCTGCTATTTTTATGGATCTGATGAATCGAATTTTCAGACAGTATTTGGATCGGTTTGTGGTAGTGTTTATAGATGATATTCTGATTTACTCTAGAGATGAAACCGAGCATACTGAGCATACCGAACATCTGAGACTTGTGCTACAAACTTTGCGAGATAAATAGTTGTATGAAAAGTTTAGTAAGTGTGAGTTCTGGTTACGTGAAGTCAGTTTCCTGGGCCATGTTGTTTCAGCATCAGGTATTCGGGTTGACCCGAGTAAAATTTCGGCTATACTTGATTGGAAACCCCCGCGAAATGTTTCTGAAGTTCAGAGTTTTCTGGGACTTACCAGGTACTATAGACGTTTTGTGAAAGGGTTTTCTATGATTGCAGCTCCGATGACAAAGTTGTTACAGAAAGACGTTAAATTCGAGTGGTCAGTGAGGTGTCAAAAGAGTTTTGATCAGCTAAAAACCTTGTTAACGGAAGCCCCAGTGCTTGTTCAGCCAGAGTCGGGTAAAGAGTTCGTTATTTTCAGCGATGCATCCTTAAATGGTTTGGGCTGTGTTTTGATGCAGGAGGGTAAAGTTGTAGCCTACGCCTCGAGACAGTTGAAGCCGCACGAAAAAAACTATCTGACATATGATCTCGAGTTGGCTGCCATAGTTTTTGCTTTAAGAATATGGTGTCACTATCTATTCGGTGAAAAATGTCATGTATATTCTGATCACAAGAGTCTAAAATATTTAATGACTCAGAAGGATTTGAATTTGAGACAGCGACGATGGTTGGAACTGTTAAAAGATTACGAGCTTGTGATTGATTATCACCCGGGGGAAAGCAAATGTGGTTGCTGATGCACTAATGTGGTTGCTGATGCACTAAGCCGAAAATCACTATTTGCGCTACGTGCAATGAATGCGGACATAGCTATGACTGATGATGGTGCGATTATTGCAGAATTGAAGCGAGACCATTATTTGTTCAACAGATTTACGAAGCTCAAAAGGTTGATAATGATTTATTGGCAAAATGAAATCATTGTGGTTCGAGTAATGATTCAGAGTTTCAGGTTGACGCTGAGGGATATTTACGGTTCAGAAACCGAATATGTGTGCCTAAGAATCCTGAGTTGATTCAAATGATTTGTAATGAAGCTCATAATAGTAAATTGTCAATCCACCCGGGTAGTACGAAGATGTATAACGATTTGAGACATCATTACTGGTGGCACGGTATGAAACGAGATATTGCAGACTTTGTGTCGAAATGTTTGATGTCAACAAGTAAAAGCCGAGCATCAGGTACCATCGGGATTACTTCAACCGATTATGATACCTGAGTGGAAATAGGATCAAGTCACGATGGGTTTCGTATCTGGGTTGCCGTTGACACCGAGCAAGAAAGACTTAATCTGTGTTATTGTTGATAGATTGACGAAATCGGCCCATTTTATTCCGGTAAGAATGGATTTCTCGCTTGATAAGTTAGCTGAATTGTACATTTCTCAGATCGTACGATTGCACGGAGTACCTATTTCTATTGTTTCTGATAGAGATCCGAGGTTTACATCGTGGTTTTGGAAGAAACTGCAAGATTCTCTAGGTACTAAATTGCACTTTAGTACTGCTTTTCACCCTCACTCGGATGGTCAATCCGAACATGTTATTCAAATACTCGAAGATATGTTGAGATGTTGTGTTCTTGAGTTTGAGGGTACATGGGAACGATACTTGTCTTTGATTGAATTTGCGTACAATAACAGCTTTCAATCGAGTATCAAAATGGCACCTTATGAAGCTTTGTACGGTCGTAAATGTCGTACACCATTGTATTGGACCGAGCTAAGTGAAAATAAGATACACGGGGTTGACTTGATCAAAGAAACTGAACAGAAAGTGGCAGTGATCCGTGATAGTTTGAAAGTTGCATCAGATCGTCAAAAGTCGTACGCAGATTTGAAATGTAAAGACATTGAGCTTCAGATCAGAGATCCAGTACTTTTGAAAGTTTCACTGTGGAAGAAAGTACTTAGATTCAGTCGTAAAGGCAGGTTGAGTCCGAGATTCATCGGATCGTATGAAATCATAGAGCGTATCGGCCAGTTGCTTATAGATTGCAGTTACCACCAGAGCTAGAAAAGATCCATAATGTCTTCCATGTTTTGATGCTTCGTAGATACCGATCTGATCCTTCACATGTGATTTGCCCGACAGAGGTTGAAAAATAGCCTGATATGACATATGAAGAGGAACCGATTTGTATTCTGGCTCGAGAGATGAAAGAATTGAGAAATAAGAAAATTTCGTTAGTTAAAGTACCGTGGCAAAAGCACGGAGTTAAAGAAGCAACTTGGGAATCAGATGATATAATGAAAGAGCATTATCCAAACCTATTCACCGGTAAGATTTTTGGGGACGAAAATCCTTAAGGGGGAAGAGTTGCAACAGCCCGATTTTGGCCCTAATCAGAATAGTGGTTTCGGGACCACGAATCCGAGTTAGAAAAATATTTTTATATTATATTTGATATCTATGATATATGTTTGAGCATGTGTTAAAATATCGTGGGTTAATTTGTCTGTTTGTGTGTTCAATTTAAGAAAAAAGGACTAAATTGCATAAGTGGTAAAAATAGCCTTTTATTAAATTGAGTGGTTTAATTGATTTGTCTTCTTTTATATGTGGACTTAGGTTGTAAATTTACCAACTAGCATGATAGTGGACGGCATATGACTTTAATTTCATAATAATATGTCTTTATATATATATAATTGTAAGTTAAAAATGTTATATTATAATATATGTTAATAATATTAAATGAAAAGACATGTTTTCTTCATCATTTTATTTTCTTCATCACCGAAAGTAAAGAAGAAAGAAAAAACTTAAGCTCTCAACTATTCGGCCCTTTTGCATGCTTGATTAAGGTATGTAATTGAGTTCGGTTTTGATAATTTTTACGTTTTTGAAATCGTTGCTTCGAATACTATTCGACCCATGTTAGAATTTCTAATTTTGATGCATGTGTGGTGTTCGGCCATTGATGAAAGCTTGTGTTTTGTGATGTTTGATGATTTTATATTAAAGATATGTTTTAGATTAATATGTTTTATTATTGGAAATTTTGATAATTTTGAGTAATTCAGACTAAATTGTGAAATTTGTAAATTGAAGGGTCAAAATGTAAAAAAAATGAAATGTATGAGTTTGTATAAGAGCTATGAATATTCGGCCCTAAAGGAATATGTTCAAATTTTGTGTATTTTGTGTTTTGTGCAATAGGGACTAGATTGTAAAATTTGTAAATGTTAGGGGTAAAATGGTAATTTGCATAATTATGTGTTTTTGGATTAAATTGAATGAAAATATATTTGAACGAGCTTAATTTGAACATGTTTAGATCAAGAACCAAAGAAAACGAATTTGGATCGGGGAAAAACAAAATAGTCCAATAGTCGATTTTTGTCGTCCGAAGTTATCCGAGGTAAGTCTTTAAGCAGTAAAACATTGTAAATTATGTACGTAACTTAGTATATGCTGATTTGGATATTTTGTATCTATATTATTGAATAGCCGAATGTGGTTTAATTTAAGATTTAATGTGTTTAATTGGTTCGAATGAGATATGTTATTTGAATGCTCGTATAAAGATTATGAAGTGTATATGAGATTTGATATATGAAATAATTTGTGTGAGACAGCTTAAAAGTATCATGATTCAGGCTGTGAGTCTCGCAAGCCTTGGGCTGGTGAACTTAATCAGGCTTATGCCTAGCAAGCTTATTGCCAGTGATTGAATAGCAGACCTTAGGTCTAGCAAGCTTAGTGCCGGTGTGTGATTCAGGCTTGTGCCTAGCAGGTTTTATACCGGTGATTTAAATTACAAGCTTATGCTTATGTAATGATCAAGTTATGGTGGAAATTGAGCAAGTTAAGCTTATTAAAACGATTTAGATTATATTTGGCCATAAGGTATGTATTTATATATGTATATGTTATACGTGATGTTTACTGAGCAAGTTAGTTGACAAATAAATGTTCTTGTATATTCGGCGACTTAGATATGTGGATAAAATGATGTTGTGTTGATATTATATACTTGTATACATGTGATTATTTAATAGATGTATATATATATATACACATTTGGTTATGTGTGATTAATATATACATGGTAATTGTTTATTCGGTTGTATATGGGAATATATTAAACTATGTCCATTTGGTAAGTTTTTATATTTAACGTAAGATAATGATAAATGTTTTTCTATGTAAGGATATTAGCATTCGGCTATGATAGTCTATATGTGCTATATATCAATGTTATAAAGTGTTTGGTTTAATTTGATTGAATGTCCAATTGATCTGTTATGTTTGCTTAAGATTTACTAAGCTAAATTAGATTACTCTGTGTGTTTTGTTATTATGTTCTATAGATTTTGATTGGAAGTTGCGAGCTCGGGGGATCGTCATCGAAGTCATCCACACTATTGACTTATTTTGGTACTTTTAAAGTTTGGATTTTGAATTTAAGGCATGTATAAGCTAGTTAATTACTTGGATATTGTTTTGATGATATAAATATAAGCCATGCGAAAATGGCTTGATCTTAATGCCAAATGACCTAATGCTTAAATGTTCTTAATCGTATTATGTGTGTATGTCATGCTTGGATTATGAGTATGGTTGTAATGTGAGTTCATAGTATGCACAAGTATATGTATGTATATATATATATATGTTTTGATATGAAGTATCTGTTAAAGCCATATAAGTTGTGCATTTGGAAAGTTGACATATGTGTACTTGAATAAGTTTGGTTTATGGATTGATAATATCATACTTTTGAGGTGAATAATTTATAACATGAATTTAACTTGAAGATCATTTATATGGTAAATTGTATATTCGATCAATTGATGAAATTATAGGTTAGGTACTTAGGATTGACATATTCGGCATGGTTTGCAGATGTATATGTGTATAATGTTCATATTTAAGTGTTTCGGATTTTGGATGTTATATTTGGTTTTTTTTTTGGTTGAATCGGTTTTTGATCTTATAAACGAATTGATCCATAATTTGTTTGGATGTGGAAATAGGTATATTTTGAACTCGGTTAAATAAGGTTTATGTGAAAACATATATGTATGCTTAGTTTTGGTAATGGGTATTTTGTTTTAGTAAGTAATTATAGTAAGTGCATATTTAGCTAAGATATCTTGTATGACCAACTGAATAGTAACCTTTGTTATTTGACGAATGAAGCTTATATGTGAATTTGGTATATGGATATTTAAGTAGGATTTGAAAATACATTATTCATAATGCATTTGTTTTTGACCTTACCATTAGTAAATATTTCTTATGTCCTTTGCTATGCTTAGTAATGCCTTGTAGCCCTAATCCAACGACGGTTAAGGGTGAAGGGTGTTACATTGCAACTCAGCCAAGATACTGTTAGGAAAATTGGTTTAGAAAATAATGCTTTTAGGTACAATAGAAGTTTAATTTTTTTTCTTAAAATTGAGTTGTGTGGTATTTATAATAATAAACCCTAAACCAGATTACCTATGTTTTGTGTGAGGCGGTTTAAGTTGTTTGCCAGATTTCTACCAAGTGATCTTCTCCACTATCCTCAATCCCCGAATTGTTTTGAGTGTGGATTGAAACAAAATGAACCGAACGCATAGAATGAAAACTTTTATTAACTTTCAGTAGGAAAGTTAATTTCTCATTTTGAGAACCATGAACTTTAAGCTTTTCAAAAAATAGAATTTATTCTAGTAAATAAATTGCCACTATTTTCTGACAGAGTAACGATGTTTTATATTCGATGTAATTAAGTTGTAATATCCTAGATTTGGGGGCTAATTTTAATTGGTATTTGTGTGTTAATGTGCTCTGCATGTTATTTAGAGGTATTCTGGGGTTTCGGGAAACCTTGGGCTTGGGTAGGAGCCATGAGAAAATTTTTGGTTTAAGCTGAGTAGAGGGGGAGCTAGGGGAGCTAGGCTTTAAGGGAAATTAATGTGGAGGTTAGGATGCTAATAATCTAGTGGCAGAGTGGTAAGGGAGGCGCCACTTAGAGCATGGGAGAGTGACGCCTCAAGGAGCAAAAAGGGGGACAGGGTTCGAGCTGCAGAGGCAGCATTTTGGCATTTTTTTTGCGTCAGGAGAGGGGGAGGAATTGGATTCGGCTATGGCACTAAAAAGGGGGGATTTGACTGAGTCAAATTATTTTAAATGTGTGGCAAGGAGAAGGGATGAGATTGGATTTAATTTGAACTTGTTTGAAAGGATGGTGTTGAGAGAAATTAGGAAAACAAGGGATTGGGTGAGAGGAGAAGAGGTGGCCGGCCTAGGGACTTCTTTGATGACCATTTCGGTCATGTGGGTAAGGGGGAGTAGCCGAATTTTGTTAAAGGGTTGTGTGCTTTTCTTTTGCCGAAATTTAGCCCTTCTCTTCTAAGCCTTCACTCTTTTCTTTCTTACACTACCCACACCAAAAAACGCCTCTCTTCTTCACTTGTTCACCTTGGCCGAAACTTCAAGAGACCATTAAGGTCACTTTCTCCTCCATTTCTTCTTCACTTAACTCATCCCTAGACCGAAATCTCCCTCAATTCCCTGTTGCCGCAACACCTCTTTAAGCACCCCATCATTTACTTCTCCTTCTCATAGTTCTTTCAAAAGCCGAATCTCCTGGCTTGTGGCCAAAACCGATTGCATCTCTACCCCTGCCGATTTATTCGCTAGATCAGAAGCCTATCATCTTTCTCATCTAAACCGATTCTCTAAAGAAGGTGCTGTCGACTACTCTCTCTCGATTTCTTCAAACGCGGATTGGTGGTAAGGGATTTCTTCTTTAGCAATTGTTTTTACCTCTTTCTCATTGGTGTGCCGAAACCAAATGGTTAGGCCTTGGTTTTAGGGATGGCCGAATATGCTTAGGGCCATATTAATGTGTTTCTTTTGTATGTAGCCAACGTTAAGGAGCATTAAAGGAGTCTATTGGGTTCGATTACTCAAGGTAAGGGTGTAGTGTTCGGCCAAAGGCCACTCTCATAAGTTTTATATGTTGAAACCGAACCTAACATAAGGCTTGTAGGGATTTCGATTACTCAAGACAAGTGACGATTTCGGGATTTAGATCTGCAAGTTCGACAGTGGTATACAAAGAGTTTCAGGATTCTGATCCATTTAGGTAAGAGTGTTAAGTTGTAGATTTTCTTCATTTAAGATCTCTTATGGAGTTGACCGTGTTTCCTGATTAAGTGTGCTGCAATGGATGCAAGTACCAGTAAAGGGGAGAAAGGGGTAGTGCCTACCCCTAAGTTTAAGAAGCGATCGGTCTTTGCGGTACGGGATTGGCCACCGGGGTGTGGGCCAGTGTCAGAACAGGAGCGTAGGCAGATAGCTGTAGTTTCGGTTAGAGGTAGCATCGATATTGAGAGTGTAATTCTTCAGGTTATTAGGTGTGTGATTAATTCGCAGTTTCCCGATTATGTTAAATAATAGTACGTATTATGAGCATGATGATTAATGTAGTGAAAATAATGAGATGGTTACCCTTAGGGGGTATGTCGATTACCAGGTCAGTGTTAAATGCCGGTAAAGTTGTGGTTAATGTTGTATATAAGTGCAGTATGCCGATTGACATGTTCATGCATGATTTTATCATATCATTATTGTATGTTACATAAGCATTGGGAGGGATTTGTATATATGAAAGAAGGACAGGGTGTACATTTATGTACGTGGTTTAGTGATGGCTACGAGCCTCACGTGGATTGATGATTGGCTCTGTGCCTCATTGTGGTTGGTATCGGCTTTGTGCCATATCGTGGTTGGTGACGGCTATGTGCCTCATCGTGGTTTGATGCTAGCTACGAGCTACATCGTGGATTGACATTGACTGAGGTCGCGTTGTGGATTATGTTGTGATTTAATCACGTGGACCAGTGGCTAGACCACTTGGTGGATGGCATTAATTGCCGAATTGGTGTGTAGAGGTTGGAGGGTCGATTTAGTAATCCCCTGGTGTGTGGTGGCTGGATACGGGGGTGTGTAGAGGATGGACCCTAGGCTGGGTTGGGTGCATTTTGCATCATTATATGATATGTGGATTGGTGTGGTATTGGGCTAAGCCCATGTGTGGAAATCTGTGGACTAATTACACACTGAGTCGGTTTGACTCACCCTATTTTTTTCAAAACACTACAGGTGATACATGATTCTTGGACCGGGCTGGAGTGGACACGAGGTGGCCATGCAGACGATGTTTTATTTGTTTTAAGCATTTTATATTTTTAGTACTTTTGATTAAATCATTATTGTAATAAGGCCACTTAAAGTATTTGGGGATTTTTATTTTGTTTAAGTTGGATTGACGATCAAGTTAATATTTGGGAATGTTTCATTTTTAAAACGATTTACATCTTAAAAACTTATATTAAAGATTTAAATCCGGGAATGTGTAACAACACAATTTTACTTAGAATTTTAAATATACAATGTTTTATAATTGACAGAAAACTTTTATGTTTTACCCTTATGTTAAACCCTTTTCAAACTTTTTCCTCAGTAGCATTCTAAATTCGGTCGTGGTGTTTGGGCCGGGTTTGGGGTGTTACATAAGTCATCCCATAGGTCCTATTTATAGGAAAATAGTACAAGGACTTTACTTGAGCAAAGATAATTAAATAATAATATTTTAATAGAAAATATAATATTCCACTATAATTGGAATAAAAGGGGCAGCGGTAGCATACCCTTACTAGGATTAGGGCTTGTCGCCACTCTCATATGGGATGGGTTTTCAGACCCACGAGTGTATTGGGTACAATTATGTGTTATCTAAACTTTTTATCTAACACTTATAATTTATCCAACTCAATTACTATTTTCTATTTCCCAAAATATCATTGTTTTAATTAATTAAATTAATTTATCCAATTAAATAATTTTCTCAATCCAATACTAATTTCGTTAAACCATGGTAACTTTACCATATTAGAATCTATGAGGAAACGTATTTAATTGCTCATTCAATAAAACTATGATAAATAATTAATTTAATTCTCACTTAGAACTTCAATTATTTAATTATAATAAATTAAACAATAATACGGAAAAATTAATGTATTTTCTAAGTCATCTTTTGTACTTAGCAAAAAAAAAAAAACACATTTACTGCATATAGTGATACATACAATATATTTCTCTTACTTCATCGTTTTCATTCATTTCTATTCACTTGGTTCTACATGCAATTCATTTCTGGTTATCTCGAACTAGCAAAAGGATTGATTGGATATATGTAATTAGGACTCAAATAATTTGTAATTAAGTTTTGTATCTTCCCTTAATAATTACAACATTATTAATCATGGAGTCATTCCATTAAAGTACCATGATTGAACTCTTCCTTATTATATACCACCATGAAAGCAACTTAATAAATGTATGTCCAATGACCTTATCATAAGTGTGTTACCCTCATAAGATATCCTTCGGATTAAATCCATTCACTCAATAGGGTCATATTTTATCTCATGGTAACCATTACATCTTCCTTCATGAAAAAGTCATTTACTAATACAGTAATTAAATTATTTGTCTTACAAAA
The DNA here is from genome assembly GCA_005393395.2 of Gossypium australe. Taxonomy (NCBI): domain Eukaryota; kingdom Viridiplantae; phylum Streptophyta; class Magnoliopsida; order Malvales; family Malvaceae; genus Gossypium; species Gossypium australe. Next base: position 100,246,472 of record CM016624.1, read on the forward strand.
ATGGTATTTGGTCATGTTATTTTTTTCAACAACTATGTAATACTAATGATAGGATATCATTTAACCTTATAGGGCTATGATTCCACTACTATGGAATGACGCTACATCATGCAAAAGTCGTGTACTAAACGTACCAACTTTCAATCCCTTAAGTATATGAACTTAGGTTTTTAATACATTATAGTATATGAGTCACACATACATAGTTCATCATCCAATCAAGATTAAGGTATGTCACATTATGAACGTCACAAGTGAATGAATCCATAAATGGATCTAGGATAAATTCAACTTGAATCCTATCAGATGTATTGTCAATCCAAACAATCACATTTCTGTCACTATCTTTTTGGGACTCATCCACTTCGATACCCAAGACAAGGTAGCTCCCCAATTGGACTTGATAAATGACACAATAGCCTTTCAATCGATTTGCTCAATTTCGATTAAACTACAGATTTTTTTAGATTATCTACTACTATAAGTTGTCTTATCGCATTATGATTTAACCATATAACGCGACTCAATATTAGTTAAACATTAGATAATCAATGAGCTAATATTTGCTTACATTTTTCTTTATGTGCAAAAACTGTTAAGGATAAATACAACTGATATTAATGAGTAATGAAATTTTATTTAAACCAATATATTCAAAAAATTACAAATACAAAATGGCGAATAAGCTACACTTAGGGAAATAGATCCCAACAAATACAACCAAAAATAGATATGGGTGAGAAAAGATCAATGGTTGACTGATGCACAAAAAATGGCAATTGATGCAACAAATTTTGAAAATCAGCTTGAAAATATTTCTACTCCGTAAAGATATTATGGTAAAAATCCTTATTGTTCCACGAGTTACATCTCCGACATATAGAATTTTTGATGAGTTAGAATTCATTGCACCCCCTGCTGAAATATCTTATTGAGGGGAGTGTGTTGATACTACAACTAAGGGAGCGTGGGTTGATGGTATTACTAAGGGGGAGTTTTTCATTTCCATTCTTGTTGTTATTATTTGTTTTGTTTATTCATAATGTTGCCTACATGTTATTACTTTATGTTGATAAAACTTCATCTTATAGAGATGTTCCTTTAGTTGCCACTACCTAAAATTTCTTTAGATTTTTGTCCAAAAAAATGGAAGAATAAGCTAAGTTTCAGGGGGAGTTGGAACTTGATGTTGTTGATGTTAGTATTGCATTCCTTGCTTGAAAACATTGGCTAAAGGATTGTTGGTTAAAAATCCCAAATGAGGAGTTTTTTAGGCATGGTTTGGGAGCAATGACTCAAGAAGTGACCATTGCACTTAATACACCCCAAGTCTGGCGGATGTGATATTAAGACATGTAGCAATAAAATAGTCTGTTTCGCAAAGTGTAATGCGCCCATATGTTTCTTTTGGCACATAGGTGTGGGCGTATAGTAATCGCCATGTGAGTAAGTGAAGATTTTATTTTAGATTATTTTTCTATTTAAAAATAAGATTCGATTAAGCAAAAAGGTAATTATTATATGAGTTACCGCCAATTATTTATAGTATGCCTATTTTGTCTGAGTATTGTTCTTGTTAAGTTTGTACAGTGATCTGGTTTGAAGTCAAATGGGATTGGTTGGTCAAGTAATATTCATTCAATATCCTCATTTATGTTTTTCTCGAAATCTATAGGCCACTAAAAAGGATAAATTATGAATTCATGTGACACTTGTTAATTTCCTCTAAAAAGGAAGCTGGTTATATATGTGTGTGTGTGTAGAAGGGTTCGTGAGGAAGCTCTCTTCCTCCTCCTTCCTTCAATATTGCTCTTTGATTCTTTTCTTTCTTGTAAACACCATATTTCCTCATTAGACTGGAAGCTAAAATTTTTAGGAATAATTAGAGGATGTTCTATCTCCTAGTAAGTCTGACGACTTTGAATGTTAAGAGTAAGGGTACTATGATATATTTAAACAACAAGTTATGATTAAGAGGTTCTACATGGGGTTTACCTGTAGATGAGATGTTAGCAATTTGTCTGTAAGTGGGTTTTAATGGTGAACCCATGTTCTTTTAAGCAGTTGATGTTGCGGGTTGTGAAAGGTGTTCTGAATTTAGGATTTTGACCTTCAACAAGGTGAGTCTCTAATATCGACTCATACAAGTTCATTTAGATAGATTGTTTGTGATTGATGTTCCTGAAAACATCTTATGAATACTTGAATGTTGTTGAAAATAATTATAAAATCTTGTTTAGTATTCAGGTGAGTCTAATAGGTAATGAATTGTATGTATTAGTGTACATGATTCTGTGAAGTAACTATGTATGTATGCCTTGCGTGCCTGAGATGTATACTATGATATATGATCGTGTCGATAAGTGTAAAACGTATACTGAGTACGATTTTGTTAACGAAATGAGTTTAGCATATCTGAATGGGTACTTATGTTATATTTGAGGTGTGAATAATAAGGTTGGGGAAAATAGGGTGAAGCTGAGTGTTGGAAGATCATGTGATGTGAGTTTTGACACTACAGTGGTAATCGATGAAGTCTGGCGGAACAGTAAACAAGAATTATGTTTTGTAAATGTTAAAGAAAGTCCATGGCCATGACATATTTCTGAAAAATGGATGGATGAGCCACAATTATCGACTGGGGTTTTTTGTATGTATCAGGGTGATGATGGGAAAACCTCATGCGATGTGAGTTTAGGCAAATCCATATCGCAAACACGACAATTCACGAGGTTCTTGGGTGGTATTCTATTTAACTTTTGTGGCATATTTTGGTTTGGCCTTCATGGCATTCTATTAGGCTTTGTGGCGTATTCCATATTATTCTTTATGTTGCCTTTGTGGAGTATCTCTGTTTGGATCTTATGGCGTATTCTGATGAATCTATGATAAGGTTATGATCTATCTGAAGTTATCTGGTGTAAAAAGTTCTGAGATGAAATTGAATAAGTTTTAAAAGAAGTTTCCTGAAAAGAAGTATAAATTAGTATGTTCAATGAGGGTATCTGCCATGGTTGTATGTCAAGTTTATTATACGAGCATATTAGGTAAGGGTTCATCAATTTGAGCTATCCGTGTTATTAAGAAGGAAATCTGAGTTATCTAGTATTTATTATATGTAAATAGTATCATGTTTTATTCTGAGACTTAAGAGAATCTGAGTTATTCGTTTATTTGGAGGTCTTGTGCCCTGTAACAAAGACATGTGGAATTCTTCTGAATGATCTGAAGTATTTCTCATCAATATGAGTATGTATTGGGTTGAGAAAAAATATACTTCAATTTAATGTCTGATTTAGCAAGATCAATAAGTGGTATCCGCCAAGAATGATGTTTGCGATTAACTGTACTAGAATAACTGTTTAAAATTGTTTGGAGAGAAAATAAAAAAGTAGTATCGTATGTTAAGATCTAGAGATAGCCAAGCAGTTAGATGAATGATAATACGTTAAGAATTGTGAGTGGTGTATAAGTATGTGATCATTAAATTGACAATGAGAAGGTATCTGCCAAAAACAAATATGAGGAAATCCAAATATTCAAAATGAGAAATTCAACATGATAAGTTAAAAAGCTATGTTGTGTCCAATCTTAATAAGTTCCTCTGAACTTACGAAATATTATGTTTATATTTCAAGTGTTGTTGTTTAAGTATGTTCACCAAGAGGGACAAGCCAGATGTACGCCAGAAAAGCGGCGAACAGGGAAAACTATGCATACAGTGAACTTGTTTGGACAAGTGGCGTATTGTAGGATTACGTCGTATGAGTCTGTTTTATTAAATTTATGTATTGTAATAAATTTTTATAGATATGATGTATGATGTTTAAATATATTTCCTTGTTTCTTTATTAATGAATTATGGTAAACGTTAAGGAAAATGTCTTGAGTCAAAAGTATAAGAAGATAGTTTAGTAATTTTGTTATATGAATTGTGTAAAAACATCCAAGATCAAGACTTGGAGAATCGAAGAATCGGGTCGATTTTAGGCATTACATGTTTGACCAAAATGTTTTAATTATTTTCTTGCATCTTTTTAAGGATCTTGTGCAGACAATCTCATGTTTATTATTGGAGAAGAGGTAAAATCAAGTAAGTTTTTTTTCAAGGATTCTTACATGGTTTACTTTCCTTATATACTGAGATATGAAATCCAAGAATACTAACTTTATACATTTTGAATCCTTATATTAAGGATAATTGATTTGATGATATTTGAATAGATCAAGATGAATTAAAGGTTACTTTGTGAAGATGGATTTGTGCTATAAATGTAGAAGGCTTATTCATCCTTGACAAATGTTTTATTATTGATGCAGGTTTTTTTTAAGTGGCAGTGGAAGTACCAACGGTAGTGGCCACTACCACTAGCACTGTAATGCCCTGAATAATTTAAGTCTGCTTTTGGTGAAATTTGACGCAACTGTGTATTTGTTGCAGTGGTTAAGTGTTTTAGGGGTGTGTGTGAGGTATTGAGTTCAAGTCTCACTTTTGACAATTTTGTTATTTTTGATCCAAGCCTTATCCCTGTTGGGTTGGGTAATATTTTCTTGTTAGTAAACTTATATCAGAATGAGCCTACTGGTTCAGGTGGTAAGGTGTTAGCTTGTTCTAAGGTCTCGTGTTTGATTCCCCGTGGGAGCGTAGATGATATTTTTGTTTCAGTTGTCTGATAGAGGTTTGGTGGAGTTGAGAGTCTGAGGTAGTTGGATGTGAGTAGTGTGTCAGATTTGGTGGGATAAGGTGTTAGTAGTTAGTGGGGATGTTGAGATAATATTTGATATTATTTTTTTAAATTTTTATTTCATTTTTTTCCTAAAATTCCCTTTCTGTTTCACATTTTGACGTTACTCTTCCTTCTTTCTCTTTTTCTTTCTGCAACCTTTTCTTTTCGTGTTATTCTTTCATTATTTCGCTCAACGAATTGGTTGTCTTAATCGTGGGGGATCGGCATTCCATCTGCTCTTTACATGTCATGGTAAGTTTGTAAGTTGTTTTCGGGCGGGTTTCTTATTAGGGGGTTTAATTTTTTGTAAAGGTTGCGTTGGAGAAGGTGGTGTAGCAGCGGATTTCGCTCCGGCGGCCTGATTGTGCATGCAATTGTATTAGTTAGCGGTTAGTGTATGCGTATTGTTCGATTTAATATTGACGAATTTGCAATTTGTTTGCTAAAAATGTGTTCAGTATTCTGCTTTTGGGTTTTGGTGGTCTCGGGAGTGGTTTTGTATCAAAATTGTACCAGGTGTGTACCCCTAATGCAAGAAAACGTGGTTCGACAAAAGCCGAAATTTGGGTCTGTCGACGCCACACAGGCGTGTGGCCGACCGTGTGGCTGGTCGTGTGACTGACGAAGGTGTGGTCGTGCACATGACACGGCCGTGTGACGGTGCGAGTGTGGCTGTGTGGACTATACGGGCTAGGCCAAATTGGGCGTGTAGGCCGAAGATTCTGAAATTTTCACTAGGGTCGTACGGATCGTTCTGGTCGACTGTGGACCTAACGTAGGTCGGTAAGAGCTAATCAAACCATAATTCATATGATCTGATATTCTGATAGTCTGATCTGAGTAGAACACTGATTGGTATGTCTGACTATTCTGTTTGAGTATATATGTTATATGTATATGAGTATGTTAATCCTGTTAATTCTGTATTACGTATCTATGTTTGGGGTGGGATTTGCATATGTAGAGGAAGTGATTTGTACGACGACCTTTCACTTATATTCTGGCAGCTTGGCTGCATATTATTCTGTTATGTGTCGCATCGACACTATATGGTCCGTTGGGATGGGTGGATGTTTTTAACCCCACATGGTGTGATGGGATGGTCGAAGATGGTGTGTACAGGATGGGGTAGGATTTTGTATATCTGTTCTATTTATCTAATTCGGATATCTGTATCTATTATGGACTTAGGTCTGAATCTGTATCTGACTATATAAGAAATTCTGTGTATGTTGCATGACTATTTCTGTTGGGTTACACACTGAGTTTACGAAACTCAAATCTGTTTGTCTGTTCTGTTCAGGTAACTCACAGGCTTAGGTAGTTAGTGCGACAGATGCTCAACGATGACCACTCGAAAGAACTGTTTTTATTTTAGTAATAATTGTTTTATTTTAAAATCTAATTTTTCTTAAGAGTTTGTGATTTTTGGAACTCTCTAGATTGTATGGTTTTAACTTTTGGATTTGGGTTTTGTTTTGCTTTCTTTTTCAAAACGTTAGCAAAAGCACTTTATGCAAATAAATGGTTTTTAACAAATGGGTTTTTGGAAACACGAGCTTGGTTTTGGTTTTAAAAGAATATCAAACTCCACTGCGAAATAAATGGTTAACTTTAAAGAACATCATATAACGGTTTCAGTCATATATATGTAAAAATGAATATGTTTTGTAATACTTGGACGTTTTATCTAATAACTAAACATGGTTTTATCGAAGTATCATCGATTTCAAAACCCTTCTTCTTAACACTCCCGGATTCAGCCATAATGTCTAGGCCATGTTTGGGGTGTTACAAGTACTGTGACAGGCAACATAACTTATCGTTTTTGAGTTGGCAATCTTTTAAGCATAATCATTTGGGCAATGAATTGGATGATTTTGTGGACATATGTTGGCTCATATTTGAAGATCCATCTTGTGCAACAACAAATCTTTGAAGATTGAACCAATCTGAATCAAGCAAATCAGATCCCTTGCTTTATGGAATTCGGCTTAATTGATTTGAAGACTTATTTTGGAATTTATGAAGATATTTGTGAAGCCTTTTTATAAGACTATTTTAATAGGATATTGACTGTAATTGATCTTTATCTTAGCAAGTCGTAAACTCTTATATATTAGAGGCTTGTGTAAGTTAGAAAGTAGTAGTTTTTTTATCACTTATCTGTTCATTAAGGAACTTGTATTTGAGAGTGTAAAAGAAGTTTGTTTCTTGATTTTACAACATAAGTTCTTAAGGGTAGAACTTAGAGATGAGTGATCTAGGTCTTTAGGTACAAAACTGAGGTTGCTATATTGGGGTGCGATAGGATTTAAATCACTTTTTGTATTGGGATTAAAGATAATGGATTCTCTCACTAAGGTAGGCATCACAAACATAGGGAAATTGAACTACTTAAACAGTCATTTATAATTCTGTTTTCTCTATTTTATCATGATGTCATCTGAAGTGACCATTATAGCCATCACTTACAGACGCTTTTTTTCTTAAGTAATTATCAACTGTTCATTTCAACATTTTACAAATACAATTATAGGTATAATTTGAATCACACAAATAATATATATTCAATTAATTAAAACAAAAATCAACTCAATACAAAGCATAACAGATTGAATATAAGAATATATTCGAATAGGTACCATGCATGGTAAGACTTAAACCTTGAATAATATGGGGGTTATCAGCTCAATAAAGTACAATTTATTGGAAATTGAAATATATCCAAATAGGACCTATGAATTTGTTGATGTTTTCTTTTAAATATTCGTTCTATTGCAATTGGACGAAGTTATCACTAGTTATAAAAACAAAGATGGACACCAATGTTTGTTCATGCTAGTTGAAATCTTTCTACGTTTATTAGTCTTTCTTAGAGAGTAAACCACTTTAAAATCAATTAGTACAAGCTGTAATTTAAGTTTAACCCACTTACCTAGTTGTAACCTCACTTTTATACTTCAACCTAGATCTCTCACTCACTAAGTCTTATCTCCTGAAAGATTAGTTGTAAACTGATTAATAATTCAGTTTACTTACAAATATGCACTAAAAGAATTGTTCCTAGATGAACAAATAAAGTGTTCTCTCTCTCTTTGTCGTATATAATAACTTAAACAATTCATCTATACATAAGTATAAAGTGGCTTGTTAAAATACAATAAATGTAAGTATCTAATTCCATAAAAATAGCTTCCAAACAAGTCTTTTGTAAAACCCCTCACCCGACCTGATCGTTGTCTGAGCTATGGAAAGCTATAGTAGTTGTCGGAGCAACTACAATCGAATAACATGCAATGTAAACATAAATCATGCAAATACCATCATTATAGATCATAAATTCATCATTCAATCTTTCTCGGGTTTTATACGAGCCTACATATGCTCTAGAAATAACCTGAAATTGCATAAGGACCAAATAGCAACATTTTTAAAATTTCAAAATGACATCGCGACATGAGGAGTTCCTCATTGTGACGTGATTGTCTGCTTTGCCTCATTGTGACGACGAGGTTCCTCGTCATGCCGTGGTAAAAAACCCAGATCTCGTTGCGACGACCATTGTTTGACGTCGCATCATCGTGGCATGGACTCTGTTTTTGGCACAAAATAGGCCTTTTGGTAATTGTATTAAGCCAATTCAACCATATGTACTTTTGGTGCAATTGTACACCTTTAAACCTGCACAAAACCAATACAAACCATCTCTAAACATTTCATTTTAATTAAATGCACATCATTCAAACCAATATACTATCATTTGGCACTAAATATACTTGACCACCGTATTCAAATTCAACCTATTTAATCATGTATTCAAACCATTCAGTCTCACTTATAAACATGTCATATCAATGTTTATTTTATGCTACCAAATTGCCACCTCAAATATCAACAAGTTACCAAACATGCATTTGATCATTAACAATCCATGATCCAAACATTAACCAAGTTCAAAACAAACTATCCATCCAAAGTAAACTCATATAAAATATAGCACCTATGTACATGCTACATAACTGAGCTTAAAACGTGCAAAAGTCTGCCGAGTCGATAGTTGGATAATTTGACCTTCGAGGTGATCCGATTGACGAATTCCGCAAACTAACAATTTACAGAACATGGAAAAACAACTAGGTAAGCATTTTTGAATGCTTAGTAAGTTCATAGGCATTAAAACGAATAACTTACCTTGATTTATAATCAAACATAATAATTTAATTAACTTGATACAATTTTCCTAACATAGCATTTCACACCGATAAGGTAAGTCATCACATAACCGAGTCACATACAATTCAACATTTATTACGCTATTCAACTTAGTACAATTTACAATTCAATTCCATTTGCGATATCAAAACATCAAGTTTCCATTTTGGACATTATACTTGTAACATTTCAGTTTACAATAATCATTTAGAATGATGAACTCTAGCAAATAAATTCAGATACACGAGTAACTACACCACACACGAGAGCACCAAAGTGCTAAACCCGTACAAGCGTGCAAATAACCCTATTGACATGCCAATAATATATCCTAATCGTTTACTAGGTTCACACGAGCATTAATACTGTATTCGTAACATTTAAACCATTGTATAGTCATCATGTACATATCATCCCATCATAAAACATTTCATATCCACTTAGGCACATATAGCACATATTACCATTTCTTTACAATTTAATCCATGTCTTACATATTTGTACCAAATCGTAACCAATTCAAAATTATATTTGCACACAAAAAAATTCATAATTCAAACATATATAAATTACTATTACATATAACAACACCATATGAACTTACTTGGCAGAAACTGCAATAACAAGATGTCGGAGACTAATATGCAATTTTTCCTTTTCCTTGATTATCTTCTGATTGGTTCAATTCCTGATGTATATGATAATTCATTTTAAATTATCAATTCCAAATACTTTATAACATTTTATTTTATGCATATGACATTTCAATTTTATTTTTTGAATTTCCTTCAAGTTTTACATTTTTTTCAATTTAGTCCCTAAAACTGAAATTGTTATAACATTCAAATTTGAGCTTCGATTTTGAAACTGATCTCAAATCCATCCTTCTACAGCCTTCTATTATAAAGAAAAGGTACAAAAATATGAAATCAATTTCAAAATTTATGCACTTTAGCCCCTATGTTCAAAAATTATCAATTAAACTTTACAAACTAGTCCTTTTTCATTTCTAAGCTCAAAATCTATCAATTTAGTACCAAAATATTCAAGAAATCAACAATGAAAATTTTTGAAAAAATTTAACAATATTACAAATTGATACCTGGATTAGCTAAATCAAGCTTCTGAGACCTTAAAAACATAAAAAAAAATACAAGGAAAATATGTAATTACATTTGCCAATCTTTAGCCGAAAGTCTTGAAAGTTCAAAACCCTTACTTTCTTTTTGTTTTCGGTTGAAGAAGAAGATGACAAGGATGTTTTTTTTCTTTTAATTTGGCTTATATATTTTAATTAGTTTATTAATTAGTTATAATTAACTTAATTAACTTTTTAACTAAACTTAAGCTTAATTACCATTTTGATGGTTTACAACTCATTCCCACTACTGTATATTCATTTTCTAATGGCTCAATCGCTCAATTGGTGCTTTAATTAATTAAAATTTTATAGTGATTAACTTTTACTACTTTTACAATTTAATCCTTGTACCTTAATTAACTATCCAGTTGACAAAATTAAAGAACCAAAATTTAATTAAACCTTATACTATTTAATATTAACGGACTCACTTGTCAAAAATGGGGTTCCGAAACCATCATTTCAGACACCACTAGAAAATGGGTTGTTACATCTTCAATAAAGAGTATAACATCAAATATCTCATCATAAAACACCTTGAAGATCAAATCTCTTATTTATGGGAACTTCGATCACATTTAAAGTCTTGAATTCATCTTTGCTTAGCTTGATTTTAGAGCGAACAATCTTCAATAATGGGATGTTAAAAATCCTCATACATCACTAATTAAAGGCCCAAACAATATTGGTCAAAACATGCCAACAAATAAAGCAAGTTACAATAGTATGCCAGATGTTCCTTAAGTAACTACAAGAGTTGCATTTGGTAGTTGCAATTGACACTAACAATCACCCAAGCCTTTTGAGAAGAGCAAAATGATATCATCTACATAGATCTGACTAACAATAACGATACCTTTCTCCTTTCTAATAAATAGGATTTTGTCTACATTACCTCTTCGATAACCTTGTTCTTGCAGAAGCTTTGAAAGTTTCTCATACCACACCTTGAAACCTACTTTAAACCATGTGTCTTTAGTAAGTTTGGACACATAGTCTAGATAATTGGTGTAATAACCAAATTTTGCCCGGGTCCTCAATCGAACCCGAGCCCAATTGGAAAACCAAAAATTGGAATAAAACAAAAAAAACACAAAAATATGAATAAAAGAAAAAACAGTCCAAAATGTCCATTTATAAATTACAGGCCCGAAACCCTAATTACAACACCTGTTACCAACCCAATTGCAAATCAGCCCGATTAAAATCAAAGCCCAACAACCCTAAAACCTATACAGACCCAAACCCAATTACAGGCCCAAATTTTGGCCCAATGTTAATTCTGGCCCGACACTAAATAGGAAACCCTAGCCACTCCCAAAGCCAGGCGCCGCCACGCGCCCTTTCCGACCCCTCGGTCTCTGCCCACACGCGCGCCCACGCGCCCCGACCCTCCATCTGACCACTCTCGCGTATGCTCCACGCGCGCCCCTCAAACTCCCCACGTTGTTCCCCGTGCTCACGTGCTTTGTTCCCCACGCCTGCACTCCCCAACGCCGCAACTCCCCAGGCGCCTCGGCCTCCGTCTCCACCAGCGCCTCGCCCATGCCCTGCAAACACAAAAACAACAAACAACAGACATCGAGAGCAGAGGAATATGGGATAAACAATACAATAGAGAAAACAGCAGTGATCTGTTGGCTACAAAAAGCCGTTCAAGAAACAGAAGAGGGAGGATTTTTTTTTTCTCTTTTAGTTTTTCAGGAACACTGTAAATCGTAAGCAAGAATAAAAGAACAAAAACATCAAGGTTGAAATCTTTCATTTTTGATGTTTTTAACTACTTTCATTTTTATTTTTTATTTCAAATTTGGAAACTGAAAAGAAAGAAAAACCCACCGAAGTTACTGAGGCTGCGAAGTCGGGATCTAGTCTCCGCTGTCTGGACCAAATCCGAGACGAAAAGGGGAATCCTTCCTCCCCTATTCTTAAGCACCAAGGATCGGGGTTCTCAAGAGAGGAATCCCATTTCTCTTTAGAATAGAAAACCCACGATTTTACCTTTAAATACGCGCACATCGAATACAAAAAGGGAGAACGGCTTGACAGGAGGGTTTCCAGATCTAGCTTTTATTTCATTTTGAAAATAAAAGGGAAAGGGGAGTATATTAGCTGACTCGAGCACCTTTCGCGGTGGCTTCACAGCAGACCCGGCGACGCTTGGGGTTAAGTATGAAATCCTAGCAGAGAAAACAGAGGGACCTTTCCCCCTTCGTTTTGTAACCTAGCAGAAATAATTCTGTTTTAAAACAAAATTTCCCCATTTATCAATACTGGGAACGACGTCGTTTTAGGCCTGTCTAGGCGGCCTCAAAACGGCCCCGTTTGAACCTTTCAGCCCGCGCATTGACCCAACCCGAGGAAGGATCCGCACACTTCCTGAGATTGGGCTATTTATCTTCCTAGTCCTTCCGTATTTTTGAGTTCTTTCTAATTAGTTTCTATTTAGTTTTAATTTCGTCTCTAACTTTCGTTCTGTTCCAATTCAGTCTCCACAACACGGTGCGTTTTGGGCCCGGGATATTTGCTAATTTAATCATTAATCTCTTATGCGTATTTTAGCATGATCCTCGCACGCGTGTATTTGATTTATTGCAAGAGCAACCCCTTTGATTTTTATTCCAACTTCAATATGGTCCTTAATTTGCCGAATGAGCTTATTCATTTTTCGTTTCGAAGGAAAGTATTACTAACATTATTACTTTTATTATTATTATTATTATTATCTTTTATTTTGAGTTTTTGTATATTAGCTTTAGTAAACTATATATTGTTATATTAGTTTATTTTATTTATTTATTTTTTTGACACCGTTAAAACTATTTCATATATTGCTTTTTATTCTGTGATCCCGACTTAAAATCGTTTTTTGTTAATTATTTTTAAATTATTTTATGTGTTACTTCTTTGAATCGTTTAGTTCGTTGGTCTTTGTTTATTAACGTTATTTCTTAGATGATATAAATTATTTAATTATTGCTTTTACATGTGCCATAATTCATTCATTTGTATTGTCATGTCATTATAGTTCATTATATGTGATTTCGTGCCCACGTATTATTGTTCTATTATCGTCGTGATTATTCATGCATGTTAATATTGTAGGCTAAAGATTCCAATGTTGTGTGTTACATGTGTGACGCCAAATTCGCGTGACAATTTCGTTCTCTTCGTTGCATAATCCCGTTCGTATTTTGAATCATGTTTCTTTAAAACCCAACGAAAAATCTTGCATAAATTTCATCCAAAATCAAGAGCTTTCAAAGTAAGGTAATATTCTACGTTTGGGAATTCGAGGGACTGTGCCCTATGCGTTGGGTTTCGGTTCTCCCGCTTAGCCAAACAATCGAATATCCTTTTGATATTTTAATGCCCGAGTCTCGGGAATTAAGAGACGATCTTGGATTCGAAGATTAAAAACATCGTGTCCTATGCACTGGATGTGATATTTTGTTCCTTCGAAACAAGAAAGTCTTGCCATTTAATTCGAGAAAAATCAAGTACTTCCAAAAAGATCAAATTTTCAAACTCTTCTAAAATTTTCAGACTTTCGACAGAGGGGACATTAATTAATCAATTTGGTACCAATTTTGGGCGTGACGAGGGCGCTAATCCTTCCTCGCACGTAACCGACTCCCGAACCCGTTTTCTCAAATCTCGTGGACCAATAAAATATTGTTTTAGTAAATCAAAATATTTTATTAAAACAAAGGTGATCCGATCACACCTAACAAAGATCGGTGGTGACTCCCTATTTTTAAAGTCGATTCCCGTTTTGTCAAAAATGGTTACGACAGCTTGGCGACTCCACTGGGGACCCTTCGAGAGTCAGGCCGTAAATTGATTGATTTTTGTCCCTTTGATCGGAAATTTGGAAAATTGTTGTGAAAAATCGTGTTTCTCTTTGATGCATTTGCTTGTGCTACGGTGTCGAGTCTCGTGAAATACTTTGGCATTGCACTGCATGACCATTGCGGTCGCACCCTTAAGTGGGAGTGAGAAGCTACTCTTTCATGAGGTTTTTACCTCCGTGCAAAATAGTGGATCGCTTTCAGGATACATCCGTACCTATGTCTTCGTGAGATTTTTATCTCCGTGCAGCCATAGGGAAATGTATTCCCCTGAACTGAACTCGGTCCATATGAGCCTATAATGGGTGAAGATCGAGGAATCTGCTGGTTCAGGTACCCTTACTTTAGAACCAAACCTCATATAGCGAGCCTTAAGAGCCTACCCTAGATAGAGCCATACCAAACCCCTATGGTCACCTGGATAATTATTATGTGTTTGTTTGTTACTCCTGCGCTAACGTGTTTTATTCTGTTTTGATTGCATTGCATTGCATCATCAAGAGAAAGAAGGTGTTGATTAATATTTGATTGCTAAATAGAGGAGTTTTTCATAAGGAAATTAATTTCTTGATAAAGTGGATTGTAATACGGTTGCCTAAGCATAGTCCAAGTAAACAACGAGAGAAGGTTAATAGTCCATAGAAGAATACAAGATTTTGCTCGATGATTCTAGCCAACAAGGATTGTTCGGGAGCCGTCCAAAGATTACGAGCACCACGGAGGACACGTGAGTGATGAGGTACGACAATGAAGAGTTAGAAGAGACATCTACTAAGGAAGCCACGGTACATGACCACAACACCCGGACAAGAAGAAGAAGAATTGTCTGAAAACTTAAGCCGACAAAGATTGTTCGAGAGTCATCAAAAGGTTATGAGCATCGCGGAAGATAAGGGAGTGATGAAGAACAACCTGGATCAAGCAAACAAAGAGCTAGAAGAGGCGGGATATAACCATAACATCCGAATACGAAGAAGAGGATTTGTCTGAAGATTCAAGCCGACAAGGATTGTTCGTGAGTCATCAAGAAGATTATGAGCATCACAAAGGGTAAGTGAGTGATGAAGAACAACCTGGATCAAGCAAATAAAAAGCTAGAGGAGGCGGGACACGACTATAATATTCGGGTACGAAGAAGAGGATTGGTATTCTCACCTGGACTAGGAGGAAGGGGCTGTATATGCGGTCCACTTTATTAAAGGAACATACTTTCTAGAAAAGTTCTCCTAATGGAATTGAATTCATAATCAGCGCCTATTTTTCTCCTTGCATTCATTCCACGCATTTGCATTGCATTTCATCCATTCGCATACATCACATTATTTGCATCAAAAGGGAGCCTAATTGGTTAAAATCGTGACAGAAATTACCCTGGAAACCAACGAAAACCAACCTATTGTACATTACTACAACACTCGTCGTAAGGCAAAAGCAATAAACCAAAGATACGAACAATTTCAGAAAGATATGCAAGAGCAGATGACGAAGTTCCAGCAAGAATTGAAAGACCAGATGATGGAGGCTCAACGGAATATGGTGGCCCAAATGACGTTGATGATGAATGGGATAGCAAACCAAGGAAAAGACCCTATTGTCCCAGATTTAGATGATCCTATAGAACTAGCCAAGTTAAAAATGAAGGATCAGGATGCTCAAGACAAGTACAAGGATTTGGAAGAAAGACTCAGGGCGATAGAGGGAACTAGAGTCTCTTCCGCAATGAGTGTCAAAAAGCTCAGTTTGGTTCCCGGCCTGGTCTTGCCTCCAAAATTTAAAGCACCAGACTTTGAAAAATATGATGGAACAAGGTGTCCAAAGGCGCATCTCACCATGTTTTGTCGGAAAATGGCTGGTCATGAAGATGAAGACAAGCTCTTGATACACTACTTTCAAGAAAGCTTGATCGGGTCAGCCCTCCGGTGGTATAATCAGCTAGGTAGAGAGAGGATCCAATCGTGGGACGACTTAGCTACAGCATTCTGTGAGTAATACAAGCACGTCTCTGACATAGCACCTGATCGACTAACGCTGCAGATGATGGAAAAGAAGCCATCAGAGACCTTTAGACAATATGCTCAAAGGTGGAGAGGCGTCTCGGTTCAAGTAGAACCCCCACTGACTAAAACTGAGATAACGGTCCTTTTTATTAACACTTTGAAGGCACCGTTTTATGACAAGTTAGTGGGAAATGCCACAAAAGACTTCACCGATGTTGTAACGTCTGGGGAACTTATTGAAAGCGGCATCAAGAGTGGAAAAATAGATGCAAGAGAAAGTGTCAAAAGGTCATGCTCGGTAAAGATGGAAAATGAAGTGGACAACTTGAGCAAACGTTCCAAGTCAGTCTCTAGAGGTCAACCGAGGGCTATGACCAGTGGTCATCAAGGATTATGAGGTCAAGAATCCAATGCAAAGTGTCCCCAATTTACACCGATTCCAATGACATATGGGGAGCTGTATCAAAGCTTGTTTGAGGCACATAGGGTGGCTCCTCACTACATGAAACCAGTGCAACCCCCATACCCCAAATGGTATGATCCGCATGCTCAATGTGAGTATCACGCGGGAATAACGGGTCACTCAACCGATAACTGCGTCGCATTCAAGAAATTGGTGGAAAGGCTTATTAAAATCGGGGTTTTGAAGTTCGATGAGTCAACTGGGGTAATAATTTGCGACAATTGAAGGACGGGGTGAGAGAGTCTCAATTCCTTAAGGAAGATATCAGATGCCTAGAAATCAAGAAGTCAGAAGGCCGATGACACATTCGAAAGGAAAGCGGGGGGCATGAAACTTTCCGAAGCCTTACACACTTAGGAGTGTTTTGAACAATAAGACTGTGGAAGAAACCTGCATTTTTAGCTAATCTAGAGTAATATTCAAAACATGCTTGTTGCTTTAAGCCTAGAGGCAACAAGAGGCCTTTTGTGAAATAGGCTTGTGTCCGAAATTTTTATTAAATTCATCGTCTTAAGTAAACATTCTCATTTTATTCTGTATATTTTTTATTTTTTATTCATGATCACATCATACGAATAATCATCCTTAGAATCGTTTATTCTTTGGATTTTCTGCCTTTAAACCCACAACGGGGTCCCCAGATATCCATGACATGAGCGACACTGTTACTGACTCCCTTTTAGAGAGATATGTGTCTAGAGGGATCTAAGGACTTGGAAGATGACATAGACTGCAACTTATTTCCTAACTTGTTAAGAATGATAGATCCTACCCTACGAAGTGTCAGTGGACAATACGAGCTAACGAACGAGATGAAGATGGAAGCTTAGCCCACCGCAGAAATAAGGCAAGGAATCATTGAAGTATCCCCAAGAGTTCAAAAATGTCTTCGCATGATCACATTAGAACATGTCGGGATTACTAAGGCACGAGTATGCTGTCAAAGCTAAAGAAGTCACAGAAAAAGTCCATAAGGATATTTGAAGATCACGTACTGACGGTTTTACCCCGACTAAGCCAATCAAGAGGTTCGAGCTGCTGGTCTACCCAAAAAAGGAAAATTGCATCAAGCGCCAAAACGAGGACAGAACTTATGTGCCTTTTCCTCCTTGCCTATACGTGGGGCATGGACGTTATCAAACCTGTCTCCTCGAAAGCTTCTGGTCCGCATCAATTAATTTTGGTGGAGGTCGGTCTCTTTACTAATAGGGTGGGGGTCGCTTTATGTGCCAATAATACAAAGTCGATAGTCATTAAACCGAAAAAGAAAGAAAAAGAAAAATATTAACAAAAAAGGGGAAAAGATCATATTTGACCGCACAATATCCAAAGTTTGCGGCCTCTTCGAGGATCAAGTGCCACGCCATGGCAAAAAAAAAAGAGACCGTTAAGAAGATGACTTGAACTTGTGAATATTGACACATAGAAGTTACGTTCACCACTTTAATGCTCATTAAACGTCGGCCAGGGCCTCGGCTGGGGCAACGCCTTCTTTATTAGGTTTTGCCTAGTCAAAATCCTCTTTTTCGGGGTACGGGTCGGGCTGAAATTGGGTGAGGCAAAATGGATCCAATCCCAATGTGATCAAGTAAATTTGTCAAGAAGATGTTAAGAACTATCGGTCACGACCTGATGACGCGACCCTACAACAAAAAGGATCGCCTTAGAAAATTTCATGATGGGGCTTTGAAGAAGATCCTTTCCATACAACAAGAACTTCGGAAGAGAGAAGATGCCAAGCCAGGAAGGACCTTAGGCAGTAAAGAAGGCCTGTTCTAGGGAAACAAGGATATTGTCTGAGATATATGACAAGGACCTGCCCAATCCGGTAAAAAAAAAGAAAAAAAACAAAAAACAAAAAACAAAAAAAGAGAAGAAAGAAAAAGAAGAAAAAGGATAGGCCAAAGTGAAAACCCGCAAAGGCGCTTTGAGACCAAAGGTGGTTTTGAGTTGAAAACCCAAAACGGGCAGTTCAAATTTTGATAAAAATGGGGCATACAGTAGTCTTGCTACGCTTGAAGTAACAATGAAGAGGAATATTGCACCTTGGGGCATCGACAAAGTACTCCGAATCCCCTAAACACATATTGAGCTTAGAACGGTCCTCAAGAAGTTTGAACAGAGAAGCTCAAGCTGCGATATCTGGGGCACCTAGTTTCCATGTTACCCATTTTGAGTCTGCTATCTTTGTCTTTTCAAAATACGCTCTAAATAAATTTGCTTCTTCCTTGCATATGCTAGCTTTGATTAACTTGTTTGTTTCGAGCTATGCTCCCAATAAATTCCCATCCCATCCATCATTATGGTCCTTTTTGAGCATTTTGCATTGAAATAATGATTATTGGACTAATAACACTCTTATGAAAGGAGTTTCGCATATTACTCTGGAAACCTCTAAACAATACAGGAGTCCGAAATAGGATTATTGCTTAGGATCCACCAAGCTTAAAGGTTGGAAATATCTGAGTCCAAATTAAGGTCATCACTTCAGATTTTCGTCAAAATGGTGATGGAACAAAATGACAAGGTACCGCGTCAGTGACACAATCCTGACAGAAAATGGGCATTGTTAAACCAAGTGCAAACCAGGATCATTATTGAAAAGAAATGACATTCTGCATTCATCACGCATATACATCTGGTTGGGTCACCTAGAGAGTGATCGTTAGAAGGAAGCTGGTGCAGATCCTGTGCCTTTGAATAACAAGAGGGTGGGTTGAAGAAGAGACAAATCCTATGCTTTAGAGTCGCAACGGGATGAATGGAGGATATTCAAACCCTGTACCCCCAGGCCACAATGAGATATACCCTAAAGCTACAGTGGGGCATAAGGGTGATATACGAGAAGCGCAGATCGGTTGTAAAACTCGAGGACGGGCACGGAACAAGACCTAAGAAAAGTCAAGAAGTGAAGCAATGAAGATGGGTCATCATGAGGACAAACCCAAGACGCATAGTCATGTAGGCATAAAAACAGTTAAGACAAACATATACATATAATGATAGCATCACGCATGACACATACAGGTGCACCAGTGAAGCATGAAGTTTTGACGATAATTATACCAAACCAAGGGTAAAGAAGGCATCCAAGTTCCACCAGATGATATGTTTTCAAATACTGTTTTTCAAAAAATATCAGCTCATACTACAAGAAGTGAGTTGAGCCTCAGGTCACGCGCTGAGGTGTTTTTCAAATTCCTGTTTTTCAATTTTTGATTTCTGTTAAAAGTAGATCTTGCCTTCCTAAGCGAAGCTGATTGAAAAGCAGATCTTGTCTTCCTGAGCGAAGCTGATCGAAAAACAGATCTTGCCTTCCTAAGCGAAGCTGATCGAAAAGTAGATCTTGCCTTCCTAAGCGAAGCGGATCGAAAAACAGATCTTGCCTTCCTGAGCGAAGCTGATCGAAAAATAGATCTTGTCTTCCTAAGCGAAGATGATCGAAAAGTAGATCTTGCCTTCCTAAGCGAAGCGGATCGAAAAACAGATCTTGCCTTCCTAAGCGAAGCTGATCGAAAAACAGATTTTGCCTTCTTAAGCGAAGCGAATCAAAAAACAGATCTTGCCTTCCTAAGCGAAGCTGATCGACGATAGTAGATTTTGCCTTCCTAAGCGAAGCGAATCGAAAAACAGATCTTGCCTTCCTGAGCGGAGCGGATCGAGCATAGCAGGCCTTGCCTTCCTAAGCGAAGCACACCGAGGTATTTAATTTCTGTCTTTCAATTTCTGTTCAAAAATCAACTCATACTGCGAAAGGTGAGTTGGGCCTCGGGTTACGCACGCTGAGGTATTTTTAATTTCCGTCTTTAAATTCCTGTTCAAAAATCAACTCATACTGCGAAAGGTGAGTTGGGCCTCGGGTTACGCACGCTGGGGTATCTTTAATTTCTGTTTTTCAATTTCTGTTAAAATCAACTCATGATGCGAAAGGTGAGTTTAGCCTCAGGTCACATACTGAGGTGTTTCAATTTCTATTTTTTTTAATTTGCATGTTCGCAAAAAGTGATTCCTCAAGTCGCACGCTGAGGTATTCTCAATTTCTGTTTAAAAAAAAAAGGGAGAGAGAGAAAGAAAGGGTCAACATATATTGCGAGAATGAAGAAGCAGGTTGAAAAGTTCAGATTCATTTCTTGAAGTCACATTGGAGCAAGTTAAACATAAACAAGATTGAGGAGAAGCGAATTGAAGCTACGGATCATGTCTCGCAGAAGCAGTGGTGGAGTGGATCAAAGTAACAGGGTTTGAAGATGTTTGAGGAAGAAAAGCACCTGAAGAATCTATACTTGGCCAAGACCGGGCAAAATTGGTTCTTCTTTTGTCTTTGCTCTATTCTCGTTTCACGACAATGAGCAAAGAGGGGCAGCTGTAATAACCAAATTTTGCCCGGGTCCTCAATCGAACCCGAGCCCAATTGCAAAACCAAAAATTGGAATAAAACAAAAAAACAACACAGAAATACGAATAAAAGAAAAAACAGTCCAAAATGTCCATTTATAAATTACAGGCCCGAAACCCTAATTACAACACCTGTTACCAACCCAATTGCAAATCAGCCCAATTAAAATCAAAGCCCAACAACCCTAAAACCTATACAGACCCAAACCCAATTACAGGCCCAAATTTTGGCCCAATGTTAATTCTGGCCCGACACTAAATAGGAAACCCTAGCCACTCCCAAAGCCAGGCGCCGCCACGCGCCCTTTCCGACCCCTCAGTCTCTGCCCACACGCGCGCCCACGCGCCCCGACCCTCCATCTGACCACTCTCGCGTATGCTCCACGCGCGCCCCTCAAACTCCCCACGTTGTTCCCCTGCTCACGTGCTTTGTTCCCCACGCCTGCACTCCCCAACGCCGCAACTCCCCAGGCACCTCGGCCTCCGTCTCCACCAACGCCTCGCCCATGCCCTGCAGACACAAAAACAACAAACAACAGACATCGAGAGCAGAGGAATATGGGATAAACAATACAATAGAGAAAACAGCAGTGATCTGTTGGCTACAAAAAGCTGTTCAAGAAACAGAAGAGGGAGGATTTTTTTTTCTCTTTTAGTTTTTCAGGAACACTGTAAATCGTAAGCAAGAATAAAAGAACAAAAATATCAAGGTTGAAATCTTTCATTTTTGATGTTTTTAATTACTTTCATTTTTATTTTTTATTTCGAATTTGGAAACTGAAAAGAAAGAAAAACCCACTGAAGTTATTGAGGCTGCGAAGTCGGGATCCAGTCTCCGTCGTCTGGACCAAATCCGAGACGAAAAGGGGAATCCTTCCTCCCCTATTCTTAAGCACCGAGGATCGGGGTTCTCAAGAGGGGAATCCCCTTTCTCTTTAGAATAGAAAACCCACGATTTTACCTTTAAAATACTCGCACATCGAATACAAAAAGGGAGAACGGCTTGACAGGAGGGTTTCCAGATCTAGCTTTTATTTCATTTTGAAAATAAAAGGGAAAGAGGAGTATATTACCTGACTCGAGCACCTTTCGCGGTGGCTTCACAGCAGACCCGGCGACGCTTGGGGTTAAGTATGAAACCCTAGCAGAGAAAACAGAGGGACCTTTCCCCCTTCGTTTTGTAACCTAGCAGAAATAATTCTGTTTTAAAACAAAATTTCCCCATTTATCAATACTGGGAACGACGTCGTTTTAGGCCTGTCTAGGCGGCCTCAAAACGGCGTCGTTTGAACCTTTCAGCCCGCGCATTGACCCAACCCAAGGAAGGATCCGCGCACTTCCTGAGATTGGGCTATTTATCTTCTTAGTCCTTCCGTATTTTTGAGTTCTTTCTAATTAGTTTCTATTTAGTTTTAATTTCGTCTCTAACTTTCGTTCTGCTCCAATTCAGTTCCACAACACGGTGCGTTTTGGGCCCGAGATATTTGCTAATTTAATCCTTAATCTTTTATGCGTATTTTAGCATGATCCTCGCACGCGTGTATTTGATTTATTGCAAGAGCAACCCCTTTGATTTTTATTCCAACTTCAATATGGTCCTTAATTTGCCGAATGAGCTTATTCATTTTTCGTTTCGAAGGAAAGTATTACTAACATTATTACTTTTATTATTATTATTATTATTATTATTATTATTATCTTTTATTTTGAGTTTTTGTCTATTAGCTTTAGTAAACTATATATTGTTATATTAGTTTATTTTATTTATTTATTTTTTTGACATCGTTAAAACTATTTCATATATTGCTTTTTATTCTGTGATCCCGACTTAAAATCGTTTTTTGTTAATTATTTTTAAATTATTTTATGTGTTACTTCTTTGAATCGTTTAGTTCGTTGGTCTTTGTTTATTAACGTTATTTCTTAGATGATATAAATTATTTAATTATTGCTTTTACATGTGCCATAATTCATTCATTTGTATTGTCATGTCATTATAATTCATTATATGTGATTTCGTGCCCACGTATTATTGTTCTATTATCGTCGTGATTATTCATGCATGTTAATATTGTAGGCTAAAGATTCCAATGTTGTGTGTTACATGTGTGACGCCAAATTCGCGTGACAATTTCGTTCTCTTCGTTGCATAATCCCGTTCGTATTTTGAATCATGTTTCTTTAAAACCCAACGAAAAATCTTGCATAAATTTCATCCAAAATCAAGAGCTTTCAAAGTAAGGTAATATTCTACGTTTGGGAATTCGAGGGACTGTGCCCTATGCGTTGGGTTTCGGTTCTCCCGCTTAGCCAAACAATCGAATATCCTTTTGATATTTTAATGCCCGAGTCTCGGGAATTAAGAGACGATCTTGGATTCGAAGATTAAAAACATCGTGTCCTATGCACTGGATGTGATATTTTGTTCCTTCGAAACAAGAAAGTCTTGCCATTTAATTCGAGAAAAATCAAGTACTTCCAAAAAGATCAAATTTTCAAACTCTTCCAAAATTTTCAGACTTTCGACAGAGGGGACATTAATTAATCAATTTGGTACCAATTTTGGGCGTGACGAGGGCGCTAATCCTTCCTCGCACGTAACCGACTCCCGAACCCATTTTCTCAAATCTCGTGGACCAATAAAATATTGTTTTAGTAAATCAAAATATTTTATAAAAACAAAGGTGATCCGATCACACCTAACAAAGATCGGTGACGACTCCCTATTTTTAAAGTCGATTCCCGTTTTGTCAAAAATGGTTACGACAATTGGGATCTTCAAATCCTTTAGGCTATTCAACATAAACTTCTACATTAATGAACCTAATTAAAAATGCATTCTTTACACTCTTTGACACAATTTGATATCCAAATAAGTTGTAACTACGAAAAAAAGTCTGATGGCCTCAAACCTGGACATTCAAGATTATAAAACATCAACTTTTACGAACAATAGAAGATGTTGCTAGGGACCGACCCGATTAAACAACGAACAAGTAAAAATAGCGGAAGAAATTGAGAAATTGAACACACAAATTTAACGTGGAAAAACCCTCCAAAGAAGATAAAAAACAACAAGCAAAGATAATTTTACTATAATGGCAAACGAACGAAGAGTACAAAAGATGGAGATAAAACTAAACCTCAAAAAACCCGAAAACAAAGAACCCTCAAAATGTAAACACAAAATTCTCTAAATGTGTTATTTCCAATCTCTAATGGGTGTATTTTCTAAGGTTGTAAAAGAGTATACTTATAGGCTAAATTCATAGGTCAAATAATAATAAAATAATATAGACTAATTAGAGTTTGATTGAAACAAATAAACAGAGTTTAACTGGAAGATTATTTCTCAAATTTGATTGAAATAAGAGTCATAATTAACAAATCTCCATCTTGACTCATATTTCGACAACGTCATCTTTTCCAAAGCCCGCCACAGGCCTATTTTGAACTATGCAGGGAATTAACTGAGTTGAATTTGTGCTTAGAAACTGGAAGACTTCTAGCCTTCGACTTGTACACTGCCAAATCAAAACTAACCCGAGTTTGATTTTCACGAACAAAATGTCCTAACTTTTCAAAACCTGCATCCAAAAAAGAACCTCTCTTCAACGAAATGGTCATACATTTTTCCCTCCTATGACCAAGTTGCCTTCACTCCAAATGAGTTGACTTCGACTCCGTAACGGACGAGGGACTTCTGATTTCACCGGTCACTGTAGAACATTCCAAAATATAAAGACTGCCAGTTCTTCTACCTTTTAACAAAATGAGAGTTCCACAAGATACTTTAATGCAACTCAACTCGATGTTGATTCTACATCCTTTCAAGTCTAAAATTGTAACACCCCTAACCAGTAACCATCACCGGTATAGAGTTAAAGGCGTTACCGGGTAGATCGGAAACTTTTACAGACATCTCATAACATAGCTAGGTCAATCATATCAAAGTGTCCCTTATGTAGGTTCACGAGACCTCAAACATGCTTTGGAATATGGTCGGGACTAAGCCGAACACATACGAAAATTTTCAAAAATTTAAAACTTTTTCAAAGTTACAGTGGTCACACGGCCGTGCGATCAGGCCGTGTACCTCACACGGCTACCAGACACGCCCATGTGTCTAGGCCGTGCCAAAACAAGGCATACATACTGACTTATCCATACGGCCACCAGACACACCCGTGTGCCATGGCCGTGTGAAATTAAGCTAGCTACTGACTTGGTCACACGGCCACCAGGCACGCCCGTGTGCCACGACCGTGTAATCTGCCCAGGCACACCTCGAAGTGGCCATTGAGCCACCACACGACAGAGACACACGCCTGTGTCCCTTGGCCGTGTATGCAAAATAGGCCATTTGCAAGGCCAATTTGCCACCCATTCAAAGGTCTTACCTACAACAAGAATTCATGCATCACTTATAACCCAATTTCAGCCAATGTCATGCCCAATTCATTCATCAATAAAAATCAACTCATCATCAACTAACTTCACATACAACTCCTATCCAAACTCATGCCCAAACAGAAGACATAATGACATTCAAAGTCATGATCCAAAACATATACTCAAGCCTATCAAAATCATTACCCAAAACTTACCAAATTGACCATATTATACTAGGCCAATATTATGCACCATATACCATATTCACTCATGCATATTATCAACATTTAACTAGCCAAATCACATGGCTATTTATACATATTTCAAACATAATCCAAAATGACTAGCCTATACATGCCATATTTAGCTATATACACATTCAAAAGTACCAAAATGAATTTGAGTAGTATGATGACAATCCTCGACGGTCCCCGAGCCTCTCGTAGCTATAACGACCTAAAAAAATAGAACAAACACACAAAGTAAGCTTTTCAAAAGCTTAGTAAGCCATATACAAATAAACTTAACATAAATCATTCATAGGCATAGTTATTTGAATTCATTAACATATTTTCATTTCAAGCACATAAATAAACTCTTTGGCTCACTTGGTTTGCCATTGCTTACCAATTCATCACATCTCAATTATCTTATTTGCTCATACCTCAAACATACACATATATTTCAAATGTTCATTTGCATAAGTGCACATACATTCTCACCTTTTCATGCTTATACAAAGCATATATATATATCAACGTACCTGAAACAGATGTACCATTCATATATTCACTCATTTCTCGAACTTGCCCGTTGAACCGTTCGGAATCTAATAGAATACTCAGAATGCTCAGAATAATCGTACAATGCCAACGTCCCACACGTAGTCTTACATGTAATCATATATCGATGCCTCTGTCCCAGACAGGGTCTTACACGAATCAATACGATGCCAATGTCCCAGACATGGTCTTACACGTAAGTCTCATATCGATGCCAACGTCCCAGACGTGGTCTTATACAAAATCTCGAATCAATGCCAACGTCCCAGACGTGATCTTACATGATATCACATAACGGACACCTATGTCATGACATATGAAATCCTATCTATTCCTAGGCTCATACAGGACTACTCGGACTTAACAACTTGTCTACTTATTCGTAAACTCAGATTTCACATACATTCCATCTCAATGGATATTCATAACAATTCAAATTTTCATATATACACAAAAATTTCAATTCAAATACATTTATTTGTATATCAACTTACCTCGGATTCGGTTTAACGGAAACGGATACGGCTACTCGATTACTTTTGATTTCCCGCGATCTAAGTCTGTTTTCTTCGGTTCTTGATCTATACATATTAAAATTTAACCCTTTTATTCACTAACTCATCCAATTCAATCCAAATACACATATTTAGGGCAATTTGCAAATTAGCCCTCATATTTTCACATTTGGACATTTTAGTCCCAGTTTCACAAAATCACAAAATACACAAAATCACTAAATACCTATGCTTAGCTGAATATTCATGTATCTCATAAAAGTCCATACATTTCATTTATTTCACAAATTAGTCCTTCAAAATTTCATTTTCTCAATTTAATCCAAAATACTCGAATTCAACAAATCTCCAAAGACAAACTATGTTAATCAACATATATCTTTCATAATTCACTATCAAATATCACAAAACACATGAGTTCATCAAAGGATCATTTCAAAAAATCATCAATTCTCAAAATTAAAGCATGGGTTTCAAAGTATACGAAGCAACGATTACAAAAACGTAGAAATTATCGAAAATCGAAGCAAAACATACCTTAATCTAGCCCAAGTATGTGCCGAATATAAAAAGAGCTCAAACCCTTCTTCTTTCTTCTTATTTTTGGTCATGAAGCATAAAGATGATAGGATTTAGCTTTTGTTTTTGTTTAATAATCTTTGATTTATCAATTTACCCATTTAGCCTTTTAATAAACATATAATATCATATAAACATAAGGCCATTAATGTCCTTTAAACATCCACTAACTAAATATTGGCTTAATTGCCTCACGAGGCCTCCTTATTTAAAAGCCACATCAAATAGGCACTTAATCAATTAGAAGGCCATTTTACGCTTTACGCGATTTAGTCCTTTGCTCAAATTAGGCACATAAACAGACAAATTAATTCACAGAAATTTCACATATGCTTAATCATATATCATAGGCACAGAAAATAATATTAAAATATTATTCTAACTCATATTTGTGGTCCCGAAACCACTGTTCTGACTAGGGTCTAAACCGGACTATTACAAAAATACTTAAGGAGATGAGATTCTTTTGTAAATCAACTACATACCTGACATCTAAGAGTGTCCTAATCGTCCCATCGTGTATCCTAATTTTAACAGTACCAATACCAATTACCTTACTGGATGAATTGTTTCCCATACACACAACTCCACCTTCAACCAAAATGTATGTGGAGAACCATTCTCTATTGGGAAACATGTGGAAAGAACATCCCGAATCTAGGATCCACTCGGACGTAAGCTTGGAGTTATCGCTCGTTGACACTAACAAGAAATCATCACTGTTTTCATCGGCCAAATTAGCACAGCTACATCTTCCTCGTTACTCTCAGTAGCTCTTTTATTTCGCAGTTTACAACAATCCGCTTTGACGTGACCTAACTTTTTACAATAGCGACACCTTTTGCCTCGCTTCTTTGATGCTACTAAACGGAAGCTTGCCTATCTGCCTTACTATCCGAACCAAACTCATTATCGAGTTTGTTTCTAGTCAACAAATGACCCTTCACATATTCGAAAGAGAGTTTGTCTTTGCTATAAATCAGGGTCTCCCTGAAAGACTTGTATGAAGGGGGTAAAGAGCACAATAATAGCATAGCCCGATCTTCATCGTCAATCTGAACCTCAACGTTCTTTAAATCATTTAAAAGAGTAATAGATTGACTGATGTGATCTCTAAGAAGCCCACCTTCGTTCATGTGAAACATAAATAGATGTTGTTTCAACACTAAATGGTTAGCTAGAGACTTGGTCGCATAAAGAGTTTCTAACCTTTTCCACAAGGCTGATAGGGTCTTCTCCATCAATACCTCCTACAATATCGTATTTGCGAGGCACAAATGGATTGCAGGCAAGGCCTTTTCATCAAGCTCTTCTCATTCTGTTTGATTTAGATTCTCAGGCTTTTTCCCGGTAACAACATTTTTCAAGCCGATTTGAACTAGAATTGCCATCATCCGAACTTGCCATAGATTGAAATTTGTGGCACCATCGAACTTCTCAATTTCAAACCTTGTTGCTGTCATCTCTGAATGGGCTGATCTACGAAAATTGAACTAGCTCTAATACCACTTGTTGGGGATCGACCCGATTACCAACGAACAAGTAAAAATAGTGGAAGAAATTGAGAAATTAAACACACAAATTTAACGTGGAAAAACCCCTCTAAAGAGGATAAAAAACCACGGGCAAAGATAATTTTACTATAAAGGCAAAAGAATGAAAAGTACAAAAGATGGAGATAAAACTAAACCCCGAAAAATTCGAAAACAAAGAATCCTCAAAAAGTAAACACAAAATGCTCTAAATGTGTTATAAGTTCTAATCTCTAAATGGTGTATTTTTTAATGTTGTAAAAGAGCCTATTTATAGGCTAAATTCATAGGTCAAATAATAATAAAATAATCTAGACTAATTAGAGTTTAATTGAAACAAATAAACAGAATTTAACTGAAAGATTATTTCTCAAATTTAATTGAAATAAGAGTCATACTTAATAGATGTCATCAGTCAAGTTTAAGAAAAATAATAACAATAACATATTTTTAATTTTATTTAAAAAATTAAAACTCTTTTAACTTATTATTTCTTTAAAGAATGTTATATCTATTATTACGTGAAGAAAAAAAATGTAAGTTATAATTACTTTTCCTTTCATATTTATCTTTGTTAGCACATAGATTTTAAAATAATAAAATTGGATTTTTTTATAAGCTGAAAATAATGTTTAAAAAAACGATTATATATATTATTAATTTTTTATTGAGTTAATGTTATAAGATAATTTCACACTAATTTAATTAAGAAAATGATAAAATAAAAAAAATTACAAAACATAAATATTATATACTATTATCAAAATTCACGAATGAATTGGTGTGATAAATTAATCATTAAGAAAATGAAAAAAAATTATAAAAGATAATTACTAAGATATATGAGTAATATAATAATTATAAACAAACTAAATGTTACAGTAATTTTTCTCATTTAATTTTTTATTAATAATTATTTACATTTCATTTTATCAATAATTATTAAATTGTTTCAAAGAAAAAAATTACTTAAATTATTTTTTATGTTAGCGATTTAACTTCTTTTCTATTTTTATAATTTTTATATATTTATATATTTATATTAATTTTAAAAATATGAAAACGCCATTCTTATTTTATTCCTTTAAAGCAAGCATTTATGTTTTTACCATATTTAAGTATACTCTTATACTTTAATTTCAGTTAAAAAATATTTCTCTCAATTTAAAATAAAAGCTCATTTACATACATAAATTTATTCTTAAAAATAAAAATATTAAAAATTATTTTAATATTTTAATTTAAAAAAAAACTTAGTGAAAACTTGCAAAAACAAGGGAGCAATACTACGAGCCCATTAAGAATGTAACTACAAAAAAAAAAAAAAACACAAACAAGTTGTTTTCACAATTTGATTTCGTTACGGTTCTGGAGTCTTGCCCAAAGAAATACTCAACTACCTTAAACATAGTACAAATAGTGATTAAAGTCCTATTGCACACCAGTATAGCAATCTCACACTTGCACTTCAGATTTAGATCTTTCTTCACTAAGTTTTCAAGGTTAAGTTTTCAGGGAAAAAGTTAGTTAGTAAACCGAGCAACTCACTTGTTTTCCTACAAAATGCACTCACAATAATGAATTCCAAATGAACAAATTAAGTTCTCTATTCTCTACACTTCTTACTTACACAAGCCTATAATATATAAGAGTTTAATGCTTGCTAAGATAAATATCAATTACAATAAAAATCTCACTAAAAAGCGTCATAAAAGGGTTTTACAAATATCCTCATAAAGTTTAAAATAAAACAAATATCTTCAAAATAAGTCTTCAAATCAATCATGCTAATCTCCACAAAACAATAAACTCGGTTTGCTTGATTTGGGTTGATTCAATCTTTAAAAATTTGTTGCTCCACAAGATAAATCTTTCAATATAGGTAAGCTTACATACATAATATCATCAAAGTCATGGACTAACAATTTTCTTTCAAAGGGATTTGCCAATTCTAAATAAGGCAAGTTATGTGACTTGCGCAGTACTAACTACAATGGACACTGCTCATGGCATTGCTTACATAATTATCTCAATAATCTCTTCCAACAAGACTTCCATATATGGAGTTAAAATCCAACTTCAATAAATAAACCTCAATCTAACCCAATCTGTCCAAATATAATTAAATCAATAACTCTTATACAAGAATACAAAGGATTGAGATAAATCTTCTTAAATTTAGTCATATCTTCTTTTATTGCATAACTTAATATTAGAATCCTTTAAAAATAATAATGCTTTGATTCAACACTTTTTTCAATCATAATAATGAGATTGATCACACAAAATCCTAAAAAAATACAAGTAAATTGCTAATATACTTTGGTCAAACATGCCAACAAATAAGGTAAATTATAAAACTTGCAGTGCCAAGAATAATGAGGACTACTCGAGTCATTGCTATTGAAACTTGTTTCAGCATAATCATTATTTTATGAAGAGGTTATAAATAAAATTACAATAAATATATTTAAATAATTTCTACCAAAATCAACATAACAAAGCACCAAAAACATACCTTAGAATAATTCTATTCAAGGACTATATAATATGATTTAAATTAGAATAATAACAAAATTTTACTCAAAATGAGAATCAAATTTAAATAATTTTCACTAAATCAAAATTTATAATGTTTTAATACTTATTTGAAAATAATTGGAAGGATTAAATTAGAAAGGATTATTTTATTTTTAAATAAAGAAAAAGGGTAGCGTAATCAGAACTACTTAAAATTCTACGGAGAAAAGAAATAAAAAATAAAAAAGCTTAAAATTAAGTCCAACGTCCAAAGAAAATTTGACAACAGAATAATCCAATGATATTTGAGCACGTCAGATATTCTGATGCGTTGTCAGCATGTAATTGGAGATTGGGTATAGAGTCGATCCATGCCAACATTACGCTTTTATTTAATTGCCAAACACGTGACTGAAAGGCTTAGAAAGTGTTTGATGTAACGACCACCCACCACCTCCCTTTTTTTTTTTTTTCTCAGGTGCTGTTCTAAATCACAATTTAAATTCATAATAGAAAACAATTAATATAACCAACATTAAACCGTATCCCTTATTTTAAATATTGATGTTTTGAATGCTCATTGATGTGATTTCTTCATTAGAGAAAGATGATTTATTTGAATTTGAATTATTATTACAATATATATATAATAGTAATTTTTTTTATTTTATATATAGGTTTTTTTTAACAAAACTTATAGGTTCTGATCATGTATTTTTTTTTATGACACAATACTTAAAATTACTCATAGCTCCTCTCTAACCCCTGTTCTCTTGCACCGGCAACAATGCCCATACTAATCAAGTTAAGATCCAATTGACTATTTTATATATTGTTAAAATATATAGATGAGATAACTCACAAGGAAAAATATTTGATAGTATTGTCAGTTGAATTTTTAGTAGGGTTCGGATTGACAAAGTGTCCTAAAAGAATATGATCTAATATTAAAAAATAGATATTTTTAAAAAATAGACATACATCAATTTTTAAGGCTTCTTGTACCTAATAATAACCTATATAAAAAAAAAACTTAATTTGCACTAGGTTTGTAATCATAATTAATTTTAAAACGGTTTTTAAGTGCTATTGCAAATATTATTGTTTAAAAAAATTATTGAATTCAAATACCATTTAAATTTAAAAATAATAATTATTAAAGTAATTTAATAAAAACAAAATATAATAGTTACAAAAATTAAAACTAATTTTTGAAATAATAGTTATATTATAAGTATTTTAAATCAATTATATTCAACTTTAAAATAATGTTAAAAAATCATTTAAGTTTTATAAGTAAAATTTAAATTTTTTATAGAAATCATCTTTGAAAAATTCTTACAAAATATATTAAGATTTTATCAAATTATTTTGGTAGGTTATAAATATTGTTTTTAAACAGTGTTTAATCACCAAAAAATTTTAAAACATTTTAAAACATTATATTATTACCTGATTAAATATATTTTAAACATTATTTTAGAAAAAAAAATGATAAATATTGATGTTTTCTCTTAAAAATAGTTTTTCTAAAATTAAAATTATTTCATGACCAGCCGGTTATTTCTTTGGAAAGAACTCACGGTGAAGGGATTAGTCACTGCTATTGGGGTGGCACCTTAGTTACGACCAAAAAGAATTAAAATTTTTTCAATTATGTTTATAATTAAAATTTTTAAATACCATTTAAACTCTCTCAAAAATGTAACCAATGTTTAAATCATGTTTGAAATAATTATTTACTAAATAGTGTTTAAATAAAAATAAGTAAAACCATTTAAGATTATACATGTTATATGTATAATTTATAAAATATATCAAATTTAATACAAAATTATTTAAAATTATAAAAAAATTAAATAACTTTCATAGATAAAACCTTTTTAAAACAAATGGATAAAAAAATTAATTTTTTTAATTTTAAAAATTATTTTATTAAATTACAAATTTTGAAGTTTTAATATATTGCATCGAATTTTAAAACTAAATGTTCAAAAATATTTTTAAAATATTATAAAATTTTTTATTAATGTTATAACTTTTTTAAGTAGATAGAATTTTTACAAAAATATTTGATATTATATGACATGGTAATTATTTTTATTTATTTTACAATTTTACATAAATATTATACTGTTAATGGAATATACTTTATTTAACATTTTCATAGTAAATACATATTTTTATTAACATTTATCAAAGAATCTAAAATCAACATAAAAATCATATATATTTGTTAAAGAATCATGCATTTAAAGTATTTACCAACAACTTGAATGATTTTAAGTAATTTATTTCATTATCTAATGGTATAATGTCATATTTAGTATATAAACTTTATCAAATTTTCTAATGTAGTATATCTAATTTGAAAAAAAAGCCTATTTAGGTAGTTGTACTCTTATGTTGTTCATCCATGTGGTACATTTGATTAATGATGTTAATTTTTGACATACCAAAACACGTGACCTAATTATAAGATGTCACATGTCACTTTTTGTTTCAAATAATACAATGGATCATTAATTAAATAATCTAATTTTTTTTTTAAATCTTCACCTAATCGTTTTTTTATTATAAAAAATACTAAATTGAAATTAAAAAGGAAAAAACAACCTCATTATTTCTGGAATAATCTTATTATATGTTCTGATTATATCTACTCTTTTGACACAATGCTTAAAACTACCCATAACCCCTCCCCAACTCATAAATAGGAGGATAATGCGTTTCAGCGTACTCAAACCCACGCATTTCTGCATTTGTAACAATGCACATGCCAAATAAATTAATTATAAACATAATTGAAAAAATTGTATGAGGTTTTTGAATCCTGCCTTTTTATTTATTGAAAATAGATAATTACTATTAATTAAAAAATTCTAGAGGTTATATGGATGGATAACTTTTTTTTTTTACTTTCTTTCATATAAGTGTAGCATTATGATTCATAATTTTTGATTTTTGTATTTTATAAATTGTAAAACATTTAATTGTTTCAATAAAGGTTACTTGTTACTTTTTACAGTTTATTTATAAATTCAGATTATGTTATTTTTCAGTTTGCATTTTTAATATATATATTTGGACATTGTATTCAATTTAATGTATTTTCGTGTGAATTGTGTAAGGAAAAAAAACAAAAAAATCACAAAAATTATAATAAATTATATTCTTTAATTTCTCTATATACTTAAATTATATGGTTTTAATAACTTATAATTTAATTTCTTTATCATAAAAAGAATTTAAATGAATTTTTTAAAAAAATCTACAGAGACTAGAAAAGAAATTTTGTAAATTATTATGAATATCTTATTAGGTGGATGTCTATCATGATCAAGATAAAGTTTTGATATACTTTAAATTCTAATAGTTATTAGAATTAGATCTCTACTTCTTTTATACTTCTTATGCCTATAAATAGAAATTTTGATGAAGCATTGTAAATCATCCCTTTGATTAATAAAGTACATTCTCTATTACTTTCATATTTTCTTTGTTCTTTATTCTCCACATTTCTCTTTATTTTATAACACATTATCAGCACGATGATTCTGTATTTTTTTTCAAAATCTTTCAAAATCGTCCCACAGAACAAATTCTTTTCCACCTTAAACTTTCACCCTTACAACTTCATCTTCGGGATGTTGAAAGATTCAATCTCAGAATGGATTATGGTTCTTATTCCCGATCTTTGATTTATTGTACAAGCATGGGTAAAGTATAAATTTGGTAAGAAACTTTTATATTTTGACCATATGTTCTTTTTTAATTAATGTATGACTACTATTAAATTTTATTTGACATAAATTTCACATTCTGATGGTATTTGATTTTTGCCTTTCTAGGTTTTTTTTTTATGTAAAAGACATAATTATTAATTAGATATGTTTGCTATTAATATGATATGTTTTCTTTATTATTATTTTTTGGTAAATCATTCTTTTTGAAGTTTTTTTTTAATTAAGTTATATTATGCATAATATTTAGATGTTTTGATTATTAAATTCTTGTTATTAAATATTCTTGAAATTTTAATTATGGTGGAAAGTGTTATTAATCTACCATTATTGATTAAAGGAAAATTTGATAGGATCTATTTAGTCTTATTAACTTGCTAATATTGAATGATTGTATGATATCTTTTAAATTGAATTTATAAATATCTTATTAGATCAACATAAGATTTTATAATATATGTAACGCCCCAAAATTTTAAGAATTTAATTGTGAGATTCTGTAGTAATTAATTTCTATATCTGTGTTTTTGTGTTCTGCGATTGAGTTTAAGGTCTGAAGTTCGAGTCGCATCATTAAAAGGTTTGTTGTTTTTGGAATCAACCCATAAGCACGCGCTACCCACTTAAGTTGATTCAGTGTGAAAGTTTGACAAGAATGAGCCTGCTGGTTCACTGGTTAAACATCTGTCTATATTCTGTCTAGTTTCGAGTTCTAATTCCATCGTATACGTTAGGAATATATTTTTTTTTTCTCAAGTGTCAGGAATCTATTTGGAAGTTAGGAATTAATTAACGATAGTTTTATTTCTTTTATTTCTTCTTTTATTTTTTTTTCTTTTTTTTCTTTCTTTATTCTTTTTCTTTGCCGTTTAGATCGTTTTCTTCGTTTTCAGTTGGTTATTGTGTTAATCAAAAGTGGTGAGAGAATACATATTAACAGAATTCTATTGTTAGTCACTGGTCTGGAGGCTGTCTATAAGTAACTGTCAATGCAAGCATCTTTGCGATTTTTATTTTTCCTTCGCCTTGTAAATTGTTTAGGACGGAATACTATTGTGACGTCGAGAATCTCTGCTTAACGATTGTGTTTTACCTATCAGGCGAAGCTATTAACACCAAAGGCTAGCATCAAAACAATCTTTGTGATTGTTGCTGAAGTTTCAGTAAGTTTGGAATATTTGAAGGTTTTCAGTTGAAACTTTCGACGTAGGAACTAAGCGAGCAATCGGGAAGTTTTGTTGGTTAATTGGCTAAATTGTGTTACTGAATGCTTGTTTTAGGCTTCGAGGATATCTAGAATCGTTGTCTCTTCAAAATCTTTTCAGGTGCGTATCGGAAACCTTAGTTTTTGCAAGTTTCATTGCTAGAAATGGTGGCTGTTGACGCCACACGGCCAAGCACGCGGGCGTGTGACTAGGCCATGTGAGCCACACGGGCATGTGGCAGGCCGTGTGATCTGCTGTGTAACTCACTATTTGTCAATTTATGGCCACACGGTCAAGGCACACGGGCGTGTGTCTAGGCCGTGTGTGGCAATGCTAGTGCAGGGTTCACACGGCTAAGGACACGAGCGTGTGCCCAGGCTGTGTAACTCACTGTTTGTGCTTAAAAACCACACAGCCAAGGCATACGGACGTGTGGCTAGGCTATGTGGTAAGATAGTGGGTCCGAGAACTATCTTTTGAGGCCGAGAATGTTACTAAACCTTGATATTGGTTTCCTCAATGTACAAATGACTGAATTTGACTATATGAGAACTGTCTGGTACACTGAGACTGATCTGTGGATAACATAATTGAATGTGCACTGTAAATTAAATTGTCTTGTTAGTTACATAATGAATTAGAATGACTAAACACATGTTACGGAAGGTTGTATTCTGCATTGGTATTGGGTGGGATGTTGCGAAAGGGGAAAAAATCTATTTTGAAATCGTGGCTACGCCACAACGAGTATAACTCTGATTCTGGCGCTTGTTGCATATTGAAATAGCAGCTAAGTTGTGTATCTGTAAAAGTGTCAACGAACACTTTGAGGTGTGTAGGGTTGGATGGGCATTGAATGTCCTTAATGGTGTGTTGGGAAGGACGAAGACAGTGTGTAGCAGGCGGGGATACGAATGTAGCATTTGAATCTGATCTGCATCGTATTTGAACTGAAATTGCTCATATCTGCATATATAGCTCATTTGCTCTAACTCTAAACTGAAATTACTTCTGAAACGGACTGAATACCTGAATTTGGAATTTCACTATGAATGAATTCTAATAGGATAAATTTATTTTATGCACTGAGTTCACAACTCACTCTTTTATTGATTGGGTTTCAGGTGGTTCCCAGTCTTGACCGGGTCGGTGTCGCGGAAGCTCGGTCAACCTTTTATCTTTCTTTTAGGCATTATTATTAGGGATTGTTGTTCTATGATGTTATGGGATTTATGAAGATTTTATGTTTAAATTTCGTTGTGATGAATGTTACGTAATGAATAGTTCAGTTTGACTGCGTTATGATAGTATGAATTTTAGTACGGATGATGTAACTCTCCAAACTTGGTTTGGACGTCTAGGCCGAGTTTAGGGTGTTACATTTAGTGGTATCAGAGCCAGGTTTATCAGCACTCGGACTGTGTTTGGGCTCATACGGTGTGAGAAAAGTAACTTATTGATAATTAGTATTTGACCTAATAAAGAAACACTAAAATTTTAGCGAATGATCGAGTCTCTGATGCTGACCCTGTAAGTAATTTTGTTCTCTTATAAGGATCATAACCCTTGAATTGTTGTGGGTAAATTTATTTATGTGAACTGGTGAAATCATCCTGCTAGATGTCTGAATTGATCTGTGTACTCTGATATTGTAGCTAAAATTGCCAGAATGAGTTCGCGTGGTAGTCGTGGACATGGTATGCGAGGGCGTAAGGGACGCTGAGGATGAGCTCGAGCCGAGTCATCCTTTATGGGTAACATGCCTAACCTGGAGACCAGTGAGACTGTTGGTACTCCTACTGTTGAGACGGAGTCCTAGACTTCGATGGCTGGGGACGACGCATTGTCTCAGGTAATGATTCGGGCACTAGAAAGGGTCACTGGGCCCATTCGGGATCGAGAGGCCGAGGGTCGGTTACTAAACTACTCCGGTCAAACGATGCTGAACTATTCAGGGGCGTCATAGGAGGCCGAGAGTCGGTTACTGAATGACTCCAGTATATGTTCCAACTACTCCACCACAATGCATAAAGATGGATGATCATAAGAGATTGAGAATCTATATTTATATGAGTCTCCTTATAATATTTTTGAGCTATTAATTCGATATTTAGTTATGACATGAGTTGTCAGTTTTCCTAACAGGGGGAGAGAATAAAAAGTTAGATTAATAAAATACTTGAAATGAATTATCAATATCTAAGATCCTCGTACAAAGTAATGTGAACCAGAAGCTCAACAGATGATTCATTTTACAAATCAACTACCAAAGTCATTAAATCTCACATACCAGCTGAAAATCCTCCAATACAAATTGATGCCCTAATAGGACAAACTGTTAGTGCAAAAGAAAGTAATCCATGCCTAAAGCGTAGAAGACCGATCAGTTCTAAGTCCTCGTAAAAGAAAAGGAGCAAACATTCAAGATAGTCATATAATGGTGGCGGGGGTTCTTGAAGGGACCCATGAAATAACTAATTATAAAACTCAAGAAGAGATTTAGGTACCTAAAAGTGAAAAATGGAAATGATGAAAATAAAGAGATCTCGATAAGTTATGTCAATACGAGAAAAAGATGGAACTGAAAAAAAAAATATAGTTGTTGACAACAATTTTGCTTATAATATTACTATTGAAATAATAAAAGAAAATGAGGATCTTGAGCCTAAATCTACTAAGGAATGTAAAAATAGAAAAGATTGGCCAAAATAGAAAGATGCAATTCAAGCAGAATTGAATTCACTTTCTAAACGTGAAGTTTTTGGACCTGTAGTCCAAACACCTAAAGGTGTAAAAGTCGGTAGGATATAAAAAGGTATTTGTGTGAAAACGAAATGAAATTGATGAAGTTGTAAGATATAAAGCTCGCTTTATAGCATAAGGATTTTCACAAAGGTCCAGCATTGATTATGAAGAAACATATTCTCCTATGGTGGATGCAATCACGTTTAGATATCTTATTAGTCTGGCAGTACGTGAAAAACTTGACATGCATCTAATGAATGTTATTACATCCTATTTATATGGTACATTTAATAGTGAAATTTATATGAAAATCTATGAAGGATTTAAAATCCCAAAAAGATATAGAGTTTCTTGAGAAAATTGCTCGATCAGATTAAAGAAAAGTTTATATGGAATAAAACAATCTAGATGTATGTGGTACAATCGTCTTAATAAATACTTGTTAAAAGAATGTTACGAAAATGATCTAATTTGTCCATATATCTTTAAAAAAAGGTTTGGATCAAATTTGTGATAATTGTTATTTATGTTGATGATCTAAATATTATCGGAACTCCTGAAGAACTTCAAAATACAATAAATTTTTTAAAGAAAGAATTTGAGATGAAAGATCTTGGAAAAACAAAGTTTTATCTTGGATTACAAATCGAGCATTTAAAAGATGAAATTCATGTTCATTAATCAACTTATATGAAAAATATATTAAAGAAATTTTACATGGATAAAACACACCCATTAAGTACTCCAATGGTTGTACGATCGTTAGATGTGAATAAAGATCAATTTCGTCCTTGTAAGAATGATGAAGAGTTTCTTAGTCCTGAAGTACCATATCTAAGTGCCATAAGGGCATTGATGTATCTTGCAAACAACACAAGACCTGATATAGCTTTCGCTTTAAACTTGTTAGCAAGATTTAGTTCTTCTCCAACATGTAAACATTGGAATGGAATTAAACATGTATTTAGATATTTTAGAGGGACCATTGATATGAGGTTATTTATTCAAATGATTCAAAATCTCTATTAGTTGGCTATGCTGATGCTGGATACTTATTAGATCCACATAAAGGTCGATCTCAAACAGGATATTTATTTACATGTGGGGGTACTGCATATCATGGCGTTCAACAAAGCAAAATTACTTACCGCTTCTGCAATCATGCAAAAATAATTGCAATGCTGATGTTGGATATGGGGTTATTTTATTCAAATGATTCAAAATCTCTATTAGTTGACTATGCGGATGCTGGATACTTATTAGATCCATATAAAGGTCGATCTCAAACAGGATATTTATTTACATGTGGGGATATTGTCATATCATGGCGTTCAACAAAGCAAACATTACTTACTGCTTCTTCAATCATGCAAAAATAATTGCAATGCATAAGGCAAGTCGAGAGTGTGCTTGGTTAAGGTTATTGACCCAACATATCTAGAAGATATGTAATTTACCTTTACGGGAAAAGATGTCAACTATCTTATATGAAGATAATGCAGCATGTATAGCTCAATTGAAGGGTGGTTACATCAAAGGTGATAGAACGAAACATAATTCACCAAAATTATTATTCACACATGATCTTGAGAAAATAGATGATATAAATGTTCAATAAATTCGTTCTGGTGATAATTTAATAGATCTTTTTACTAAAGCACTGCCAACTTCAACATTTGAAAGACTACCACACAAGATTGAAATGCGTCGACTCGAAGATGTAATGAAATGTTGCCATCAAGGGGAGTCTAAAAACAAGTTGTACTTTTTTCCTTTAACCAATGTTTTGTCCCATTGAGTTTTCCTGGTAAAGGTTTTTAACGAGACAGCTTGTAATAGAAGATTGTATATTCTTTTTCCTTCATTAGGTTTTTTTTATCCCAATGGGTTTTTCCTAATAAGGTTTTAACAAGGCACATTATCTACTAATGGACATCCAAGGGAGAGTGTTATGAATATCTTATTAAGTGGATGCCTATCATGACCAAGATAAAGTTTTGATGTACTTTAGATTCTAATAGTTATTAGAATTAAATATCTACTTCTTTTATACTTCTTATGCCTATAAATAGATACTTTGATGAAGCATTGTAAATAATCTCTTTAACTAATAAA
This sequence comes from Gossypium australe, assembly GCA_005393395.2. Taxonomy (NCBI): domain Eukaryota; kingdom Viridiplantae; phylum Streptophyta; class Magnoliopsida; order Malvales; family Malvaceae; genus Gossypium; species Gossypium australe. Next base: position 100,287,389 of record CM016624.1, read on the forward strand.
GTACATTCTCTATTGCTTTCATATTTTCTTTGTTCTTTATTCTCCCCATCTCTCTTTATTTTATAACATAAATAAATTTATAAAAAAATTTAAAATAAATGTAACTTATAAGGATTTTTTTATTTGTGTATAATATATAAATAAAATTACATAAACCTAAAATCAAGTTAATTTGCATATGAATTAACAAAAATTAATTAAAAATATAATTCACATTCTATTTTGAAATGCTATTAAATACCAATTTCCAGCATATCCCCATTTGTCCATATACTATTTTTAAAGTTATTGAGATTATTAATAATTGAAATTCCTTACTAATAATTTCACATATTGAAAATATTTTATTTAGAAAAACAAATATATGGAAATAAATGAAAATATACGAAATTAAAGCAATAACGGAAAAATCTCACATATACACCAAATTTTAAAATTAATAAATTTAAGGCTTAATGGTGCAAAAAACCCTTAAAATCTTTCAAAAAAAAAAAAGCAATTAAGCCTCTTTTTTTTTTCCACTTATTTGGGTACTTGAACTTTTAAAATGTACCAAAAAAGCCCTCAAATTTTTTTTCTTAAAAAGCAATTAAGCGCCTTCTTTTTTTTTTTTTTTTGCACTCAATTGGGTACTTGAACTTTCAAAATGCATTAAAATGACCCTCAAACTTTTTCAAAAAAGCAATTAAGCCCCTGCTTTTATTAAAAATTAGAAAAAATAATTAGAAAAAATTAAAATCAATAAAAGCTATAAATATTATTTAAAAATTCAAATATTAAAAATTTATTAAAAATTAGAAAAAATTATAAAAATATAAAAAATTATAAAATATATAAAAATATAAAAAATTATAAAATTTTATAAAGTCGTAAGAAAATGATACAAAATATAAATAAATATAAATTTCGTAAAAAAATTATAAAACTCATCGTATCAAAAGAAGCATTTTATAATTTTTCTATAACTTTTTATTGATTTTTATTTTTTTATCATTTTTCGCCATATGTAATGATATGTTGCGACATGTGATGACTTTCATTGAAAAAAAAAAACTAAGGGTCATTAATTTTTTTTATGATTTTTATAAAATTTTGTAATTTTTTTATTTTTTTAGAATTTTTTATAAAAATTCTGATTTTTAATAAATTTTTAATTTTTTATTAAATTTTAATAATTTTTCTAAAATTTATTATTTATAATTTTTTTTTATTTTTTAATAAGAGAAGCGGCTTAGTTGCTTTTTCTTGAAGAAGTTTGAGAGTTTTTTTAATGCATTTTGAAAGTTCAAGTGCTCAATTAAGTGTAAAAAAAAAGGAGGGGCTTAATTGTTTTTTTTTTTTTTTAAATTTGAGGATTTTTACACCTTAAGCCTAAATTTAAAATAATATAATATATATATATTATATCTTATATCTTATAAATACATAAATTGTCACTTTTTATGGGAAAATATATAAACGATCCAAATGGATTGATATTATTTTATTACAAATGTTTATCATTTTGATGCGTGTACAACCTTAAGAAAATATATGCTTTTAATTATTTTAATACTTTTCATTTAAATTCTAAAATATTTCAAATAAAACAATATTTTTTTTCCTTTTAAATTCTTCATTGATTTATCTTTTTTACACAAACATCAACAAAGTAAGCATTATTTTTTTTGAAATAAAAATATTTGTAATTAGTTTAATAATTTGACTTATTCTAAAGAATTTATTTAATAAATAAGTTTTTACTAACCAAATTATGTTAAATAAAATATTCATCTTTATATGTATAAATTATAATTTAATTTGTAATGTGATTTAAGCTAAATAAGATTTAATATTAAATTAATTTGGCCCCAAAACATATATATTTTTATTAAATATTATAAAGAAAATCAAGTCCAAATGTCACAATGAGAAAACAATGAAGTTTTAGGATATAGTTAAAAAATTCGTAATTGTGTCTTTTTTTTTTCTGATTTAATTATCATTTTAATATCAATTATCAAGATTTTAAAATTAAACATATGTATTATTATATAATTTTTAATTATATTATTTATAAAACATTAATTTTTTAAAAGTTAAAAAAGAATATATAACTAATCCGTACATCAGGCGGGTATGCAAATTAGTATTTAAATATATTGAAGCATGATGCTTAAATATCAATTTAAAAAGTTATCCATTATTATTACTAAACATCTTTCCATAAAAAAATCGCATTTCAATATTGATTATAGAGACATGATCACATGAGTCAGCTTAGGGTTTTATATGGATACTAAAATGATTAAATTCCTTTTTTAAGGCATTTGTAATATTAATTTTTATAATATAGAAAAATTTATATTCAAATATTCTAAAAATCTTTATTTTTTAGACACCAATAAAATATTACTATATCATCGATTTTTAAAAATATTAATATATTATTATACATTTATCCATGTTTAATATATATATATAATTAAAAGAAAAACAAAGAGATTTTTATTTTATAATTGAAATAATTTTAATTTTTCTTTTTAAATTATAATATTTTTTTATTTTATAAGGTTTATATATTTTTTTAGTTTATAAGGCAGTTTTTTGAAGTGAATTTTTAATAAATATAAAAGTTTGGTAACACAGTTATCTCACTTATGGTTTCTCATTTTTTTCCTATAGTTTTTTATTTGGGCAAATTACCAATAAATGTCCTTTTTTTTCAAAATTTACGGAAAAGAATATGTTTTCCAATTATTTACCGGAATGGGTCATTTTCCCCGAAAACACGTCCACGTCAGCGCAAAGTCAAGGGATGCAGCAGGAAAACGCGTCCCTGAGGGAGCGTTTTCTGCCACATCGGCATAAATAGCGTCCTTGAGGGCGCGCTTTGCTGATGTGGCAAAAATGCTCCCTCAAGGACGCGTTTTTGCCCCCTGCTAGGGATTTCAATTGTTTTTAGGGTTAGGGTTAGGGTTTTTGGTGTTTTAAGGCTATGGTTTTCTGTTTTAAGGTTTAGGGTTTAGGGTTTTAGGAGAAAGTTAATGAATTAGAGTTTAGGGTTAATTAATTAAAATAATTTTAGGGTTAGGGTTTTTGAAAAAAAATATATCAGCAATATAAAAATTATTTGTTTTTTTTACAGTAGTATTTGGTAAAATAATTTTGAGAAGACGTTTCTGAACAAATAGCAACCAAAACGCTTCAAGCAGGATGCACTGTCAGCAATAGTACTGGAAAAAGCTCCCACATGGACGCTCTTTTGCTACAGTAGTCTCTGGCAAAATAATTTTGAGAAGACGTTTAACAAATAGTGACCAAAACGCTTCAAGCAGGATTCACTGTCAGTAAGAGTACTGGAAAAAGCTCCCACGTGGACGCTCTATTGCTATAGTAGTCACTGGTAAAATAATTTTGAGAAGACGTTTTTGAACAAATAGTGACCAAAACGCTTCAAGCAGGATGCACTGTCAGCAAGAGTACTGAAAAAAGCTCCCACGTGGACGCTCTTTTGCTACAGTAGTTCCTATTTGTCCTTAGACTATAAATGAGCCAAATTTCATTCCCAGGTTGCATAATAGAAATTGAGGCAAAAGTAAAATAGAAACTGAAGATGAGTGAACGTATTAGTGCTGTTATTTACTATGATGGTGATGTTTGTGACACTGAAAATGGTGTTGTTTTTTATCGGAGAACACAGCACGACTGGTTTTTAACCAGAACATAGATTTGACAGAACTTCGCAAAAGAATTAGGCGTAAAATCTTCGGAACAACGCCAATGAAAGTTCAGTCTATTAAGTATAGATTTTGTGCTTCGGTTGATCCTGTGAGATATGACTCATTCGACATTAAAGGTCCTCGGAGCTTGGAGGCAATGGTGGAGACTCATCTTGCCAGTGGATCACCCTATTTTGAGGTATATGTACAATTTTCATCGCCAAGTGATCTTCCTTCGACTTCAACATCTACTGCTGTTTGAGGGGAATACACGACCCCAAGCCGACACTCTGTTAGTGGGAGGCAGAATACGGAATTGCCCGTGGTTGGTGGTAGTATGGAAAACACAACCCCTGCACGACACTCGGTTGATGGATGGGACATGCATATCCTTCCTTCGACGTTCAATGCTAGAAATACGTATTGGGGAACGTCATCAAATTCTAGTGGTTAGCAATCCACATATGATTGAGGACGTTACGAAAGTTGTTTAAGAAGGGATAATGTACTCCCCACGACATCCATCGGCGAGGGGACCTCGTTCGTTGCAGATGATGGTGGGTCGGATGATGAGTCCGATGTCGATCCACCTCGAGAGCCCGACCCCGGTGGTGCAGAAGTTGCATTATTTTCTTAACCGGAGCATGTTCCAACCATATCTGAAGATGTTGAAGGGGGTTCAAATGAAGAAGTAGAAGATTCGCGATTCAGGGCGTACTCGCCTCTAGCCCACATGCATAATGTCGATCTATCTCAAGACGATGCGTTGGAGTTTCCTGAACTACCACACAGAAGGCGTGACTGTACAAGTTCATCATTAGATTCGGGTGAATTAGAAGTTGGTAAAAAGTTTTCCACCAAGGATAGTTTTCTTGGTGCATTGAAACAATATAGCATCGAGAACGGGGTTAACTACAACGTGGTTAAATCCAAACTCGATAAGTACGAGGCCAAGTGTGCAGTGTAAGATAGTACATGTTCATGGTAAATCATGGCCTCGTTGAGGAAAAGGACAGGCTTGTGGGAGATTAAAAAGTACAAAGGTCCACATACATGTCTTGCCGGTACAATATCTCTATGTGTTTAGGGTTTTTGAATAATACTGATATTACGTAATGTTGCATTATTTAATGTACTTCGTTGACAGGTGTTTCACAAGATCATCCCAAGACGGATTCAGATATGTTGGCTAGCCAATTGGGGTACACGCCCTCTTACCATAGCTAAGCAGAAGGCGTTGGAAAAGTTGCATGGTCGGTGGGAGGCTTCATATAATGAAGTGTGGCAGTGGAGTCAGATGCTGGAGAGATATGTCCCAGGCAGCATAACAGACCTTGAAACGGTACCTGCGTACTACAACGATAGATTGCCCCGTGGACGCCAAGTGTTCAAGCGTCTGTTCTAGACATTTAAGCAATGCCGAGACGCATTTCTATACTGCAAGCCATTGGTATAGATTGATGGTACCTTTATGTATGGTAGATATACGCATCGGCTATTGCTAGTTGTGGCACAGGATAGCAGTGGGAGAATCCTTCCAATTGCGTTTGCAATAACACCGGGAGAGTCAGTTGATGACTGGGATTTCTTTCTATCTAAGTTAAGGAGGCATGCCTGCCCCCAACCTGATATATGCGTTATATCGGATTGGGGCCCTAGAATACTAGCAACAATAGAGCGACAAGGAAGCCTATGGCATCGCACGCACCATCGATATTGCCTAAGGCATGTTGCGTCCAACTACCGCGAGTAACATCAATCTGCAACTGAACGACGGCAAGTGACCAACATGGGTATGTAATATCTATTAATATAATTCCGTTTGTAATATTCAATTTATTCTTAATTGAAGAGTGGTATGTAATATTCGCTATCAACTTATATTGGCAGAGTACGAGATCAATAAAGCCAGTTTTTATGAGATGTTGGCGATTTTGCGCTCAGTTAACGAAGAAGGAGCAAACTACCTATGCAACATACCTTTCGAACAGTTGACACAAGCATACGATGGCGGCTTACGATATGGTCATATGACCTCAAACCTGGCCAAATGCATAAATTCTGTTCTAAAAGGAACGTGTCATTTGCCGATAACATCGGTTGTGCGAGAGACATATATTCGTTAACTAGCACTATTTCTGAAACGAGCAACGAGTTATAAAGGCCAAATGCAGGGAGGCCATGTATGGTGTGCGAAGGCATTGCGAGAAATCAACAAGGCGAAGACACGGGCCAACACCATGCACACAGTGTGTCACGATCGTGACAACCTATGGTTTCATGTGACGGAGTTTGACAGACCAAACAAAGGTATTGTTGGCGGGCAATATCGTGTACACTTGAGAAATATGACATGCGACTGTTGGATATTTGACGCACTTCGTTATCCATGTGCTCATGTAATTGCAGCTTGTCAGAATCTCCGTCTTGATCCCATGAGCTATGTTGACGAAGTGTACAAAATAGAATACATGTACAACGTGTGGAGACACGTATTCCCACCAGTACCAGATTAACGTAGGTGGCCGTCTGTATCGCTTGCTCCGTTTAAGTTGTTACTGGATAGAGAACTGCGTCGCAAACCAAAGGGTCGACCTTGCTCGACTAGAATACGCAACAATATGAATATCCGAGAAACAACCAACCAACAGAAGTTATGCGGATGATGTAGGAACCTAGGCCATACATCTCGCTCATGTCCAAATCGGAATAGTTAATAGTCTCCTTATCATTTTTGTCTCTTGATGACTATGAAAATTCTTTTAATTTCTTGATGAAAATGGTGAACTATTGTAGAAGGACTAAATTGCAAAATAAAAAAGTTATTCAATTAATTTAAAATATCACCACCATCAATATTATTCAAAATTATCTTTCTTGCTAAATGATTATTTTGCCCCCTTACGATCCTTCAAAATTCCTATATTGGATCAACACACATCTTGATAAAATTACAAATTAACCCCTCATACTTTTTCACTTATTTAATTTAGTCCTAATTCATCCATTTCTCTTATTTTATTAAAGATATAAAAAATAAAAAACAAAAAACAACATTTATTTTATTAAAGATATAAAAAAAATTACAATAAAAAATAAAAAACAACATTTATTTTATTAAAGATATAAAAAATAAATTACAATAAAAAAATAAAAAATAAAAAAACAACATTTATTTTATTAAAGATATAAAAAATAAATTACAATAAAAAAATAAGAAACAACATTTATTTTATTAAAGATATAAAAAATAAATTACAATAAAAAAAATAAGAAACAACATTTATTTTATTAAAGATATAAAAAATAAATTACAATAAAAAAATAAGAAACAACATTTATTTTATTAAAGATATAAAAAATAAATTACAATAAAAAAATAAAAAAACAAAATTTATTTTATTAAAGATATAAAAAATAAATTACAATAAAAAATAAAAACAACATTTATTTTATTAAAGTTATAAAAAATAAATTACAATAAAAAAATAAGAAACAACATTTATTTTATTAAAGATATAAAAAATAAATTACAATAAAAAAATAAAAATAACTTTTATTTTATTAAAGATATAAAAAATAAATTACAATAAAAAATAAAAAACAAATTTTATTTTAATAAATGAAACAATATAAAAAAGTTTATACAAATATATTAAAAAAATCAATGTGGGTGCAGGTCGGAATCAGTGCCACAAGGGGGTGGTCGACGGTTACGCGCTGGATTCCTTCTTGTTCCAGCTTCCGGCGGGGATTCTGGTTCCTCTGGATGGGGGTCTGGTGGTGGGTGTTGGGAGGATGACCCACCTTGATAAAATAATGAATGCAGAGGTGTTTGCATTACCCATGGCGGAGGTGTTTGAATCCCATAAGGCATCTGAGATTGGTAAAAAGAAGAGCTCCCCGATGGCGGTCCACTCGGAGTAGTCGGGAATGGACTCGAACCGGGCCATGCATTCCAAACTGCCATAGGACTGGGAAAAGGAAACATATAAGGGTTAGGATACATATAAGGGCTAGGATACGCACTTGGCACAACCGGAAAAGGCTGTGATGTGGGTGTCGTCTGCTGAAGTGTTGGGCCCGGTGACTGTGTGGGCGCTGTTTGATAGGCCTAGTGATTGTGTCGGCGCTGTTGATGGGCTCGTCCCATCATCCCTTCTCATTGGATTTAAAGGGCCCCGTCGTTCCCTTTATACACGAAGTTGCCGTCGCCTCTCCTCTTCTGACAATAAATACTACTTGCCATGGATCCTAAACCATGGCATGTATTCCGGCACGCATGCTAACTCAAGAACGATGATCGGTTCTCCAGTAGGTATATAATCATACCGGTTTTCCCACAATTCGATAAATTTTGACCAAAATCTTGGCCAATCCGTATGCAATTGCCGTAAGTCGACTTTGTGCTCATCATCGAGCACCTCAGGTGCCATGGGAATCGGTTGTCGAAATCCAAATTGACGCAGAATATGATCTTACTGGTGCATCTCCACGGTGACATAGTTGACCAATGGGACCTTCACATGCCAAATGTTCGGATTTGAAAGAACTCATCCGGAATTACTGCCCGAATTGACAGATCCTCGTATGATGTCCATTCAAACTATATTAACATGATAAAAAAATTAGTTATATACTAAATATGAAATACGAAATACGAAATACGAAATACAAAATAACTATTTCATTACAAAAATATATTTTATTTAATACTTACTTGTGCTTCCGACCGTTGCTCTAATAGAAGTCGTATATCTTCAAGCGAGGTAGGTATTCCAACATAACTCGCCGAATGGTTCCACCTAATTAAATAAATTTTTAGCATACAATTGTATTTTAAATCTACGTAATAATTGTAAAATCTTGTAATAACCAATTTTGGCCCGGGCCCATCAAAAACAACCGAGGCCCATCAAATAATAAAGTCCAAACAAAAAATAAATAAACAAAATAAAAAGTCCAAAAATAACAGTCCATTTACCAAACAAATCTGGAGCCCAATTACAAAATCAATACCAAGCCCAAATTAAAACAAACAATCATGTCCAATTACAAAACCCAATAAACCTGGCCCAATGCCCAGACGGCCCAACAAACTTAGCATCCAGAACCCTAGGGTTCCTTTTGGTTGGACCAACGCCGCAGCCCCATGTGCGCACCACGACCGTTCATCTGCCACCACGCGCGTCTGCCACATGCGCCCCTGCATCGTTTCGATGTCCCACGTGCATCGTTCCCCGTGCCCACGCCTCCTGACGATTGGAGCTCCCCCAGGCACCTTGGCTTCCACCGTTCTCACCATCGCCCATACCCTGCAAAAGACCAACAGCAGAGAAACAGAGGTAACAGAAGCAGAGAAGCATGGAACAAGTAATAGAATACTAAAAAAATAGGGTATTTCGGCTATAAAGCCACCCAAAAACAGTGTAACGGAGACTTTTTTTTCTTTTTTTACGCATCAGAGATCGAAAGCAGAAACAGAACAAATAGAAGGTTGAATATATTTTGTTTCCTACTATCGCTCACTGTCATTTTACTTATGCTTATATTTTCCATGTCCGAATCTTCATAAACAAAAAATCAAAAAAGATGAAAGGGTGACTTTTCATACCTCACGAGTCCTTATCCTTTCATTTTTGCGTCCTTTCGAATCCGTTGCCATGTTGATTTGAAAACTAAAGGGACGAAAGGATGCTTGCCTCGAATCTATCCGATCTGTCGTCTTCCTCGTCAAAATCGAGGTTGAGATAACAGATCTCGGTGGGGATAGGTTGCTCGTCTGCTCTGTCTCGATCAGGGCCGAGCAAGGGTAAAGATAGGAAAAAAGGGGGAACCGAGCCTCTGATTAGTTTTTAGGTTTTATTAGCCCTTAAATTCGAACGAAACGGTGTCGTATGGGCTAACCCAACTTGACCCGACCCGATGCCTTTGAGGATCCGCTCGTTTTATGATGATGGTATAATTGCGCGCCCGGTCCCTCTGTTCTGCGTTCGATTTTAATCAGGCTTCCGTTAATTTCTTTTTCTTTTTTTTAATTCTACCCAAATATTTGCGCGCCTTTTCAATTTAGTCCGATTTAAACATCGTGTTTTGATTTTCAGAAATATTTGCTGATTTAATCCCTTGCCATTTGCGCGCTTTGTAGTTTGATCCTGCTCTTTTGTTAAAATCATTTTATTTTTAAAATGGCTTTTTAACTTCATTTTTGTTCCAATTAGACACCTTCTCATCCTTTTACTTATAATCTTAATAAATCTTTCTAAAAAAATAAAAACAAAAAAATCTATTTTAATATATAATTTGTTTATTTTAAAATTCACCTTTATGTATGTTTTTTGATTTATAGATCTACACAATATATTTTGAATACTTTTATACATTACTATCCTTTTACATATTAATTATGCTAATTTTCTGGTTGTATAATGCTTGTTTTAAAATCTTTTTGCATACATGTTTCGAATTATATGTTCGCCTTGTTATATTTGTCATTTGTTTTTACAATGTTGTATTCACACATTATTATCCCATACTCGACACTACATCCTTTTTATTATCGAATATTGGTTCAAAAAATGTACTTGGAGATAATTTTAAAATTGTGTATTTTGAAAGTTTCCAAGATGAGGCGATTTTTGTATGTTTGGGAGTCTAGAAAACTATGCCCTAACGTACTGGGTGTAAATTTTTTATTCAACCAGACAGCTAAATACCCTTTTTATTTAAATATTTTGAAGATCAAAGATAATCTCGTGTCGAAGTACAAAAGTGTTATGTCCTAACGCACTGGATGCGACACCTTTATTTTTTCGAAATGAGCTAATCTTGAAGTTCAAAGATTTAATATGAGCTAACTTTCTTTAAGCAAACTTGCACTTTATAGCATGTTGTTAATACGGTCTTAATTTGTGTATATTTCTTGATTAATGTTTATTACTATTACGCCTCAAACTCTAACATGTTCTAATTTTACTAAATGTCTTTAAATGCATTTTAAGCCTAATATAAAACTTCGTTTTTCAAAATAAGGTAATGTTTGTGCGTTTGGAAAGTCAGAAAAGGATGCCCTAATGTATTGGGTGTCAATTTTCTGTCCAACCCGATAATCAAATACCCTTCTTTAATTGCATGTCTTGAAGACCAAAGATGATCTCAGTTTCGGGCTATAAAGGTGTTATGTCCTAACGTACTGGATGTGATATTTTTATTCCTTCGAAACGAGTTAATCTTGGGACTCAAATTCAATATCAATTAATTTTTCCTCAGAAAATTTATAACTTTTCCAAATTTTCAATGCAAGGACACTAAATAATCAATTAGGTACCAATCTTGGGCGTACCGAGGGTGCTAACCCTTCCTCGTGCGTAATCGACTCCCGAACCCATTTTCTCAAATTTCGTAGACCAAAAATGCCGTTAGTAAACAAAATGTTTTATTAAAACAAAGGTGATCCGATCACACCAAATAAAGATCGGTGGCGACTCCCCTTTTTTGTTTTGAAAACCCAAGTCGATTCCCGTTTTTCAAAAAATGGTTACGACAGCTTGGCGACTCCACTGGGGACCTCCATTGAGAGTCAAGCCATAAATTGATTAATTTTTGTTCTTTCGATTGAAAATTTGGAAAATTTTTGATGCATTTGTTTGTGCTATAATGTCTAGTCTCGTGAAATACTTTGGCATTGCATTGCATGACCATTGTGGTCGCACCTTTAAGTGGGAGTGAGGAACTATGCTTTCGTGAGGTTTTCACCTCCGCATGGGCTAGTGGACTGCTTCCGGGACACATCTGTACCTATATGCTTCGTGAGGTTTTCACCTCCGCATGGCCATAGGGAAATTTGTTCCCCTGAACTGAACTCGATCCATATGAGCCTATAATGGATGAGGATTGAGGGATCTGCCGGTTCAGGTACCCTCTCTGTAGAACCAAACCACATATAGTAAACCCCAGAAGCCTACCCTAGATAGAATGCCGAACCTTTAATGGTTACTTAGATGAGTGTTTGATAATATTTTACCTGTTTTGATTTTTTTATGCGATACTGACTCGTTTCGATTGGCTTGTTATTTGCATAACATTTCGCATTAAAGAGGTGTCGATTCCTGTTCGGTTGCTAAGATAGAAGATTTACCATGGAAAACGAATTTCTTGCTAAGGTAGAGGACAATGTTGCTGTTTGAGCATGGTCAGAAGGATTGCAAGTGGAAAAGGGGGACAGTCTAGTTGAAGGATATGTCTCTGAGTCGTGTGATTACACCCGCATTAGTGTAGCACAAAATGAGCTTCAAGAATTAAGAGATATTTGGACTCATTGGGAGGATGGTACTAAACAGATGTTCTGTAGAAATTATGGTGATATCTCTCATTTGCTTGATGTCAGAGTAGATCGACACTTATTTCGGGCTATGATTCAGTTTTGGAATTCGGCATATAGTTGTTTCACCTTTGGGAGGTAGATCTGGTACCTACTATAGAAGAGTACATTACTTTGCTTCGTTGTCTGAGGATCCAAGCTGATAAAGTTTATACTAGGATTGCTAATGTTCCGTCCTTCATGAAAAAATTGATGAGTATTATCGGGATGAGCGAGCAGTGGGTTTCGGATCGGATACAGCAAAAGGGTGAGGGAAGATGCATTCCTTGGGTTAAGGGACTTAATTTCGGCACACCCCGATGTGAAGAGGAGGGTGGACATCTTTACTTTGAGCATCTACGGATTAGTCATTTTCCCCAGAGTTCTAAGGCACGTAGATTAAGCGGTGGCAGATTTGTTTGATCGATTGAATAAGCAAGTTACACTAGTTCCCGCGATTCTTGCCGAGACCTTTAGATCTTTAAGTGCATGTTGGAAAGCCGGAGAAGGTAGGTTTATTTGGTGTGCACAGTTATTGATAGTATGGTTTCATGGTCACTTTTGGAAGATAGATAAGGTTTCTTATCGACCTTATTGTGAGAATTATTCACCTTTGAAAGAGGAATTAGCTGCACCGAGACGGGAGGATATGTTAGAAGAAAGGTGGATAATAGTCTTGCAGAATCTGCAAGAAGATGATGTTGTGTGGAGAGCTCATTGGATGGTGCCCGATGAGATACTGTACAGATGCGGGGGTTTTAATTGGGTCTCTTTACCCGGAATATGGGGAGCCATTAGGTATGCTCTGCTACTTGCGGCAAGACAGTATAAGTCTAGGCAGTTTATACCGGTAACGCACGGGTTGGCCCAAAGTGAATTTTCTTATAAAGTGGAAAATTACAAGAAAAAGAGTCGGGAGATTACTGATGCTTGGATACGACCTCATCGGATGAAAGGAATAAGCATGGGCCAAATGGTGATTGTTGAGTATAAAGCATGGTTGAGTAAAAGAATCAATGATAACATTCCAAGTCCGGCTTTAAATGATGATCGATCAGTGGAAGAATACCTGCGGGTAGTTCTGACGGAGCTAGAAATTATAAGACAGGATTTTGTGAAGCAAAGTTCAGAACTTGGAAAGAAAATTGAGCAATTGGAGGAGGAAAAATACATTTGAGGTTGGATATGGAGATACAGAAGTCAGAAGCAGAAAAGATAAGAAAAGGGAAGAGCAAAGCTAAAGAGGATCTGGATAGCCTAAAGAGGGACTACAAAAAGATGCGTCTCTCAATGAGAACAACGGGGCTAGGAAAGACTTCAGGTCAATGGCGACAAGAGTTACAAGAAGAAAGAGCTAAGGCCGAGCAATGGGAAAGGGAATTTCAAGAAATGAAAGTTCAGAAGGAGATCTTAGAAAGGCAAGTGTTAGAAGGCCAAGACGAAAGAAATGAATTGAAGTCTAGAGTGGCGGAGTTGGAAAGGTCTTTAAATCATTATCGAAACTGTAACTCAGTAATAGAATTAAAGCAAGATTGAGTAGAATTGAAGAAATGGAAAAGAAGACCGAAGAGTTAGAAATGACACTGCAGGACTGTCAGAATTATATTGGGTACTTGAAAGAGAGTAAAGAGCTACAGAAGGAGGAGTTACATAATGCTCAGAATCAAATTGAAAGAGGGATTATTTCATGAGAGAAGCCATAACTCAGATTCGAGAGGTGGCCAAGTACTTACAAATTTTGGCAGCAGAGGCAGATGTATTAGCGTACTGCATGAGTCACAGACAAGCCGAGGATAGGAGTTGGCTTCGTTACTCCAAAAGATTAGGGCTCTGGGCGCTAAGGCCAAACCATATCTGTAATCTGTTTTATGCAAAGAGCTTTGTTTTCTAATAAAGTTTTCTATGGGGAATTGAATTAGAGATTGACACCTTTTTGCATTCATACCATGCATTTGCATTGCATTACATGTAGCAGTATCATATCACCCTAATCATTTACTGAGGCTAAAATCGTATAATCCACAGTTGCGACACTACGAATCTGGAATCACGTCATCCTTATAGGACACCTCTAAGAGCTAGAGCTATGGTTACTGAACTCAACGAAAGAATCGAAAGAATAGAAAGGATCCAAAGAGAGTTGCAATAGTAGTTGGCTAAGTCACAACAGGAAGCAAGAGATCTGGTGGTAAGATCTCGAGAGGAATCGCTCGAGCAAAGGGATCAAATGGCCAAAATGATGGAAATGATTACAGCTTTGGTCAAAGGAAAAGGACCCACACAGAGCCCTGACATCACAGAGCTCCAGTCAAGAGTCAATCAGGACTCGTTCCATCCCCCAGGATTCACTCCACCTCACGCCCCTGCAACGCAAAGAGGAGATCCTCAAGGGGAACCGGTAGGCCTAGAGCAACGACCTGCACCACCTGCTCATCTAGGGCAGGGTATGTTTGTATCAAACTCCGGAGATAATTCTGCTAATCCAATTGTTCCAGATTTGGATGATCCGTTAAAAATAGCCAGGTTGAAAATGGATGATCGTGATGCTCAGGACAAGTATAAAAGTCTGGAAGAAAGACTCAAGGCGATAGAAGGTACTGAAGTCTTCTCTGCACTGAGTGCCAAAGAGCTCAGTTTGGTGCCCGATCTGGTCCTGCCTCCGAAATTTAAAGTGCCAGATTTTGAAAAATATGATGGAACGAGATGTCCAAAGGCGCATCTTATCATGTTTTGTCGGAAGATGGCTGGTTATGTGAATGAAGACAAATTGCTAATACAATACACTATTTTCAAGATAGCTTGATCGGATCAGTCCTCTGATGGTATAATCAACTCAGCAGAGCGAGGATCCGATCATGGAAGGACCTAGCATCAGCATTTTGTGAACAATACAAGCATGTCTCCAACATGGTGCCTGATCGACTAACGCTGCAGATGATCGAAAAGAAGCCAACAGAGACTTTTAGACAATACGCTCAAAGGTGGAGGGATATCTTGGCCCAAGTAGAACCCCCACTGACTAAAACTGAGATAACGGTCCTCTTTATCAACACATTAAAAGCGCTATTTTTATGACAAGTTGGTGGGAAACGCCATAAAAGACTTCGCCGATATCGTAATGTCTGGGGAACTCATTGAAAATGGCATCAAGAGTGGGAGGATGGAAGGTCCCGAGAGTTCGAAAAGGCCAGTACCTATAAAGAAAAAAGAGCCTGAAACTCATATGGTGGGGACTGGGAGCCACTATGCTTCTAATCCGTACCCAACCCAACCAAGACCTCAATTTCGCCCACCTCCAAACTTCTATTTTCCTCCTCAAAACCCTTACTATCAAACACCTCCTCCTTACCCCGTCTATGCCACTAATAACCAAAGATCATTCACTATATTCCAGCCAAGTACTACGCCTGCTCAAAGTCAGCCCAAAAATGAACAAAGACCGACAAAACTCAATCCTGAAAAACTTCAATTCACCCCTATTCCTGTGTCGTATGGAGAGCTGTGCCCGAAATTACTAGAAAAACAATTAATATCCCCATATTATATGGCACCCCTGAAACCTCCATACCCAAAATGGTACGATCTTAATGCTAGTTGCATGTACCATGCTGAAAACCGAGGACATTCTACAGAAAATTGTCTGGCCTTTAAAAAAAGGGTTCAAGGTCTTATTGATGCAGGCATTTTACGATTTGATGGTGTTAGTAATATGGCTGGAAACCCTCTCCCTAATCATACTGAAAGGAACGTGAGCGTGGTGACACAGGAAGACAGGTGGCGAGCCAAAAGTTGTGTTTCCGAGATAAGGACACCTTTGTGGAAGGTATGGGAAATAATGACTGAGAAGGGTTTGTTCTGTCCACTCAACAGAAGCTTCAAGGAAGAACGTACAAAAGGTCAAAGTTTTTGTATCTTCCATGGCATAGAAGGGCATAATATCCAGTCTTGTGGGGAATTCAAAAAATTATTCCAAGACATGATGAACAATAAGGAGGTCGAGATATGCAATAAGATGGAAAAGGTCGATGAAGGGGAGATATGCGCTTCTGATGGTCAATCATTAGGTTCCCCTTATAGCGTTGACCGACCTTTGGTGATCTACTACAAGGTAAAAAAGGAAGAAGTGAAACCAAAGATGATAATTTAAGTACCTTCTCCTTTCCCTTACAAGGACAGCAAGGCGGTGCCATGGAAATACGATGTCAACATTACCATACCCGAAGCTACGACTGGAAGTGTTAGCGAGGTGGGGCATTTTACCCGCAGCGGGAGATGTTATTCTCCTGAAGTGGTTGAACCAAAGAAAAAAGCCGTTGACGCGAATCAGAAAGGAAAGGCACCAATGCATGATGCTGAGGTCAAAATTGGAACTCCATTTGAACCAGAAATTAAAAGACCCGTGAATGAGGATGAAGCACATGAATTCTTAAAGTTCATCAAGCACAGTGAATATAACATCGTGGAGCAGTTGAACAACCAACCGGAAAGAATCTCGGTGTTATCTCTACTGTTGAACTCAGAACCACATCGAAATGCTTTGCTGAAAGTGTTAAACCAAGCGTATGTGCCAAGCAACGTATCTGTCGAAAAGCTGGATAGGTGGGTGAACAACTTGAATGCGGATAATTTCATCTCTTTTAGTGATGACGAAATACCACCGAACGGTAGGGGTTCTGTAAAAGCATTGCACATCACAACCGGTTGTAAAGGCTATATAATACCGAATGTGCTCATTGACAACGGGTCCGCACTCAATGTCATGCCTTTGGCTACACTGTCTAGAATGCCAGTTGATATGTCTTATCTGAGGCCTTGTCATTCTACAGTAAGGGCGTTTGATGGGACACGACGGGAGGTCATGGGAAAGATCGAGATTCCTCTAGAAGTGGGCCGTGTACATATGACAGGTCATGGACATCGCACCTTCATATAATTACCTTTTAGGAAGGCCCTGGATCCATTCTGCTGGGGCAATTCCTTCATCTCTTCATCAAAAAGTAAAGTTTATCATGGATAGCCGCTTGATCACGATTGCAGGTGAAAAAGACATTGTTGCATCTATCTCCACTGACGCACCCTACATCGAGGCAAACAAGGATGCATTAGAATGTTCTTTCCGTTCCTTCAAATTTATCAATGCTACTTTTGTTGCTGAAGCGAAAAAGACTCCCACGCCCAAGATGTCAAGAAACACCAAGATGGGAATTAAGCTGACTGTGGGAAAAGGAGCCCGGGCGATGAAAGGTTTGGGAAAATACCAGCAAGGGATAGTCAGAGCACTAAACCCAGTACACCACAAGGCTCGATGCAGTTTAGGATTCAAGCCCGATGTGCGACAAAGAAGGAAACAGTTGTAGAAAGATCAAGAAAGGAGGATTGCGAGAGCCTCAGGTCGGGAATTGGAATGGGAACCCATAGCGTATCCTCCTTTGTCAAAAACATTTACATCTGCAGGAATGATGTACCCAGGGAGAGATGATTCACGAAGCATGTTGTTATTGGTTGAAAGGGGTCTGCAGAACGTTAGTATAAATGTTATTGGCAAAAGAGATGATGCAATTAAAGATGTTTCAATGATACGCCCCAGCCCTCCTGGATGCATTTTGAACAATTGGACTGCCATAGATCTTCTTGTAGTTTTTAAGTTCTCTCCAGAGTAATGCTCAATGTTAACACTCCTTTTTGTGGGCCCCTAAGCAATAGTGGGATCCTTTTGTAAGAACTTATGTTTGATCTTTATCATTTGAATGAACATTAATGGAGATACATTTTGTCATAGTCCTTTCATAATTGCTCCCTCTTCTCACCACCTGTCCTTACATGTACCTCATATCATGCCATAACATTATGTTTGTTTGATTCCAATACTGTGATGCTCCTCTACAGTTTTCTTTTCCATTCACCTTTCAGGTGCTCAGATATCAATGGCGTGAACAATCCCGTTACAAGTCCTAAAATCGATTTTGAGAAAGCTATTTGTCTAGGAGAATTCGAAGCTGAGGAAAATGCTGAAGATTACGTCTCATCCCCCGACTTACTAAGGATGATAGAACAGGAAGATAAACAGATTCTACCCCATCAAAAATCTGTTGAGACAATGAACTTGGGAAATGAAGGAAAGGGGCAAGAAGTGAAGATTGGGACCTCCGTTTCAGAGAACACCAAACATGATTTGATTGCCTTGCTTCATGAGTACAAAGATGTATTTGCATGGTCATATCAGGACATGCCAGGATTGAACGAGGATGTAGTGGTCCATAGACTCCCACTGAAACCAGAATGCAAACCTATTCAACAGAAGCTAAGACGAATGAGACCTGAAATGCTGTTAAAGATAAAAGAAGAAGTCAAGAAACAATTTGATGCTGGCTTCTTACAAGTCTCTAAATATCCAGAATGGGTAGCTAATATAGTCCCAGTACCACAGAAAGACGGAAAGGTGCGAATGTGCATAGATTATCGCGATCTGAATCGAGTAAGCCCTAAGGATAATTTTCCTTTACCGCACATTGATACGTTGGTGGATAATACAGCAAAACATTCTTTATTTTCCTTCATGGATAGATTCTCGGGTTATAATCAGATAAAGATGGCCCCCCAGGATATGGAGAAAACTACCTTCATAACAATGTGGGGAACGTTCTACTATAAGGTAATGCCATTTGAATTGAAGAATGCCAGGGCAACATATCAGAGGGCAATGGTGATGCTGTTCCATGACATGATGCACAAAGAAATAGAAGTCTACGTCGATGATATGATTGCCAAATCTCGGGGGGAGAGAGAGCATGTTGGGAACCTCAGAAAATTGTTTGAAAGACTAAGAAAGTTCCAGCTGAAGCTTAATCCAGCCAAGTGTACGTTTGGGGCTACATCGGGAAAATTACTAGGCTTCATTGTTAGTGAAAGAGGTATTGAGGTTGATCCAGATAAGATTAAAGCCATACAAGAACTACCACCTCCGTGCACACAAAAAGAAGTCAGAGGATTTTTAGGGAGATTGAACTACATCGCTCAGTTTATTGCTCAACTTACCAACCAATGTGACCCAATTTTTCGACTCCTTCGAAAACATAATCCAGGAGAATGGAACGAGGAGTGCCAAGTAGCTTTTGACAAGATAAAACAGTATTTCTCTAACCCCCCGGTGCTAGTACCGCCAACTCCCGAGAGACTGTTAGTCTTGTATCTGACTGTGTTCGAAAACTCAATGGGCTGCGTACTAGGGCAACATGATGAGTCAGGGAAAAGAGAAAAGGCAATTTACTACCTCAGCAAGAAATTCACAGAGTATGAAGCAAAGTACCCCTTAATTGAAAAATTCTGTTCTGCTTTGGTCTGGGTCGTTCGAAGGCTCAGACAATATATGTTGTATCATACGACATGGTTAATTTCAAAACTGGATCCAATAAAATACATGATGGAATCACCTGCACTCTCAGAAAGAATGGCACAATGGCAAATCCTACTATCAGAGTACGACGTCATATATGTGAGTCAAAAATCGATAAAGGGGAGCGCAATAGCTGACTTCTTAGCAACTCGAACAACAGGGGAATACGAGCCATTAAGATTTGATTTCTCAGACGAAGACTTGATGTGCATTACAGAAAAAGAGTGCGAGTCGTCAAAAGAGAAACCATGGAAGATGAGCTTTGACGGTACATCGAATGCATTAGGGCATGGGATTGGAGCAGTCTTAGTGTCACCAGAAGGGAACCATTATCCGTTCACGGCCAGATTAAATTTCTTCTATACTAATAACATAGCAAAATATGAGGCTTGCGTCTTGGGACTTCGTGCAGCTATCGAACGAAATATCAAAATCTTAGAGGTATTCCGGGACTCAGCGTTGGTGATTTACCAAATCCGTGGAGACTGGGAAGTGAGAGACTCGAAGTTGGCCAAATATCGCGATCTTGTTGCGAAACTGGTCAAAGAATTCAAAGGAGTGACTTTTAATTACTTCCCACGAGAAGAAAACCAATTGGCTAATGCCCTAGCCACTTTGGCTTCAATGTTCAAAGTAAACTGAGAAACGGAAATAATGCCCCTCTAAATGAGCATATACGAGGTCCCTGCACATTGTTTTAGCATTAAAAAAGAGGCAGATGGACAACCATGGTTCCATGATATCTTATAATATGTCAAGAATCAAAGATATCCCGAGCAAGCAAACGAGAACGACAAGAGAACAATCAGAAGAATGGCGGTGGGATTTGTTCTCGATGGGGACATCCTATACAAAAGAGGAAAAGATCAAGTGCTATTGAGATGCGTGGATACTGTTGAAGCCAGAAAAATATTTAAGGATGTCCATGAAGGAGTTTGTGGAACGCATGCCAATGGTTTCACTATGGCCAGGCAGATTATGAGACTCGGTTATTATTGGGTGACGGTGGAAAGTGATTGTATTAGTTACGCACGGAAGTGCCACAAATGTCAAGTTTACGGCGATAAAATTCATGCAGCACCTTCGCCCCTTCATGTCATGACTTCTCCGTGGCCTTTTTCTATATGGGGCATGGATGTTATAGGGCCAATTTCCCCAAAAGCTTCTAATGGACATCGATTCATCTTTGTGGTCATAGATTACTTCACAAAATGGGTAGAAGCTGCTTCATTTGCCAATGTGATAAAGACCGCGGTTTGCAGGTTCTTAAAAAAGGAGATCATATGTCGATACGATTTGCCCAAGAGAATCATTTCAGATAATGCTTTGAATCTGAACAACAAGATGATGGAGGAGGTGTGTGAGCAATTTCAAATAAAGCATCATAATTCCTCACCCTATCGCCCAAAGATGAGCGGAGCAGTAGAAGCAACTAACAAAAATATTAAGAGGATTATTGGAAAAATGACCGAGACATATAAAGACTGGCACGTGAAACTACCATTCGCGTTGTATGCATATCGCACATCTGTGCGTACATCTACGAGAGCAACTCCTTTCTCTCTGCTCTATGGAATGGAAGCTGTGCTGCCCATCGAAGTTGAGATCCCCTCTCTACGAGTCTTAATGGAGTTAAAACTAGAAGAGTCAGAATGTGTTCGAGCTCGATATGACCAGCTAAATCTTATCGAAGAAAAACGCTTGAAGGCAATCTGTCATGGACAGATGTACCAGAAGAGAATGATCACGGCCCATGACAAGAAAGTACGGCTAAGGGAATTTCGCGAAGGAGAACTTGTACTAAGAAAGATTCTCCCAATACAGAAAGACTTTCGAGGAAAATGGACACCAAATTGGGAAGGGCCATACGTTGTAAAGAAGGCTTTCTCAGGTGGAGCTTTGATTCTCACTGAGATAGATGGGAAGGAGGTACCAAATCCAATGAACTCAGATGCTGTGAAAAAATACTATACCTAAAAAAAAGAGAGATCAAGATAAAAACCCGAAAAGGGCGTCTTGATATAAAAAAAAGAAAAACAAGAAAAAATAGATTAAGATGAAAACCCGAAAAGGGCGTCTTGATAAAAAAAAAATATATTAGGATGAAAACCTGAAAGGACGTCCTAATGAAGGAGGTTCAGACATAAGGAGCAAGACGATTCGAACAGGGAGTCAAATGGCGAGATTATAATATTTGAAGCAGACTCGGAAGCTCAAAATCTACTACACAAGAAGCTTTGCTCGAAAAGATCCAAGATGAAGAAACGTGGAAAAGTTCATGCGTTGGATATCTAGAGCATTTGCGACAATTGAACTTGCTTTCCTTTTTTATAACATTTCCTTTATTGAATTATTCCTTGTCAATTTTCTTTGCTTGTTGCCTTTAAAATAAATATAGGTGTGAGGTATCCCTTTCATACCCACTTGGCCATTTTCATACATCTCAGGTTTGGTTCATGTAAATGGTAAATAGTGAAATTACATACTCTAAACAAAAAGAATGTTGAGCATTACCTAGATGAGGATCTTGTAAGTACAAGAGCCTCAAAGCAAGAACAAAGTTCAGCAGGGGGCAAAAGGGTGATATACGAGAAACGCAGATCACTAATAAAGTTCGAGAACGGGTACAAAACCTGAAAGGAAAGTCAAGAATCGAAGCAATAAATACAGGTCATCATGAAAGTCGTAACGAAAGGAGATACATGACAAACAAGCCCAGGGCGCATGGCATAATCATGTAGGCATAAAAGCATTTAAGACAAACACGTGCATATCATGATAACATCACGCATGACACATACAGGCACACCAATAAAGTGAGAAGTTTTAACGATAGTTGTACCAAACCAAGGAAAAGGAAGACATCCGAGTTCCACCAGATGACATGTTTTGAAATTCTGATTGCAAAAAAAATCAACTCATAATACGAGAGGTGAGTTGAGCCTCGGGTCACATGTCGAGGTATTTTCAATTTCTGTCTTTCAATTTCTGTTCAAAATCAACTCATAATACGAGAGGTGAGTTGAGCCTCGGGTCACATGCCGAGGTATTTTTAATTTCTGTTCAAAAATCAATCATAATACGAGAGTCACATGTCGAGGTATTTTCAATTTCTGTCTTTCAATTTCTGTTCAAAATCAACTCATAATACGAGAGGTGAGTTGAGCCTCGGGTCACATGCCGAGGTATTTTTAATTTCTGTTCAAAAATCAACTCATAATACGAGAGGTGAGTTGAGCCTCGGGTCACATGCCGAGGTATTTTTAATTTCTATCTTTCAATTTCTGTTCAAAAATCAACTCATAATACGAGAGGTGAGTTGAGCCTCGGGTCACATGCCAAGGTATTTTCAATTTCTTTCTTCCAATTTCTATTCAAAAATCAACTCATAATACAAGAGGTGAGTTGAGCCTCGGGTCACATGTCGAGATATTTTCAATTTCTGTCTTTCAATTTCTGTTCAAAAATCAACTCATAATACGAGAGGTGAGTTGAGCCTCGGGTCACATGCCGAGGTATTTTTAATTTCTGTCTTTCAATTTCTGTTTAAAAATCAACTCATAATACGAGATGTGAGTTGAGTCTCGGGTCACATGCCGAGGTATTTTCAATTTCTGTCTTTCAATTTCTTTTCAAAAATCAACTCATAATACGATAGGTGAGTTGAGCCTCGGGTCACATGCCGAGGTATTTTCAATTTCTGTCTTTCAATTTCTGTTCAAAAATTAACTCATAATACGAGAGGTGAGTTGAGCCTCGGGTCACATGCCGAGGTATTTTCAATTTCTGTCTTTCAATTTCTGTTCAAAAATCAACTCATAATACGAGAGGTGAGTTGAGTCTCAGGTCACATGCCGAGGTATTTTCAATTTCTGTTTTTCAATTTCTTTTTTTCAAAAAAAAAAACACAAAAAGAAAAATCAACTCATATTGCGAGAGGTGAGTTGAGCCTCAGGTCACACGCTGAGGTACCTTTCAATATCTATTTTTCAAAAGTCAACTCATATTGCGAGAATAAGGAAGCAGTTTGAAAAGTTCAGATTTATTTCACCGAAGTTCCAATGGACAAAGAAGATTGAGGAAAAGCGAATTGAAGCTACGGGTCATATCTCGCGGAAGTAGCGACAGAATGGATCAAAGCAACAGGTTATAGTAGAGTTTAAAGATGTTTGAGGAAGACGAGGACCAATAAGTCAAGGCTTGGCCAAGACCGGGCAAAATTGGTTCTTCTATTGTCTTTGCTCTATTCTCGTTACGCGACAATAAGCAAAGAGGGGCAGCTGTAATAACCAATTTTGGCCCGGGCCCGTCAAAAACAACCGAGGCCCATCAAATAATAAAGTCCAAACAAAAAATAAATAAACAAAATAAAAAGTCCAAAAACAACAGTCCATTTACCAAACAAATCTGGAGCCCAATTACAAAATCAATACCAAGCCCAAATTAAAACAAACAATCATGTCCAATTACAAAACCCAATAAACCTAGCCCAATGCTTAGACGGCCCAACAAACTTAGCATCCAGAACTCTAGGGTTCCTTTTGGTTGGACCAACGCCGCAGCCCCATGTACGCACCACGACTGTTCATCTGCCACCACGTGCGTTGCCACACGCGCCCCTGCGTCGTTTCGATGTCCCACGCGCGTCGTTCCCCGTGCCCACGCCTCCTGGCGATTGGAGCTCCGCCAGGCGCCTCGGCCTCCACCGTTCTCACCATCGCCCATACCCTGCAAAAGACCAACGAGCAAAGAAACAGAGGCAACAGGAGTAGAGAAGCATGGAACAAATAATAAATACTAAAAAAATAGGGTATTTCGGCTATAAAGCCACCCAAAAACAGTGTAACGAGGACTTTTTTTTCTTTTTTTACGCATCAGAGATCGAAAGCAGAAACAAAACAAATAGAAGGTTGAATATATTTTGTTTCCTACTATCGCTCACTGTCATTTTACTTATGCTTATATTTTTCATGTCCGAATCTTCATAAATAAAAAATCAAAAAAGATGAAAGAGTGACTTTTCATACCTCACGAGTCCTTATCCTTTCGTTTTTGCGTCCTTTCGAATCCGTTGCCATGTCGATTTGAAAACTAAAGGGTCGAAAGGATGCTTGCCTCGAATCCGTCCGATCTGTCGTCTTCCTCGTCAAAATCGAGGTTGAGATAACAGATCTCGGTGGGGATAGGATGCTCGTCTGCTCTGTCTCGATCAGGGCCGAGCAAGGGTAAAGATAGGAAAAAGGGGGAACCGAGCCTCTGATTAGTTTTTAGGTTTTATTAGCCCTTAAATCTGAACGAAACGGTGTCGTATGGGCTAACCCAACTTGACCCGACCCGATGCCTTTGAGGATCCGCGCGTTTTATGATGATGGTATAATTGCGCGCCCGGTCCCTCTGTTCTGCGTTCGATTTTAATCAGGCTTCCGTTAATTTCTTTTTCTTTTTTTAATTCTACCCAAATATTTGCGCGCCTTTTCAATTTAGTCCGATTTAAACATCGTGTTTTGATTTTCGAAAATATTTGCTGATTTAATCCCTTGCCAATTGCGCGCTTTGTAGTTTGATCTTGCTCTTTGTTAAAATCATTTTATTTTTAAAATGGCTTTTTAACTTCATTTTTTTTCCAATTAGACACCTTCTCATCCTTTTACTTATAATCTTAATAAATCTTTCTAAAAAAATAAAAACAAAAAAATCTATTTTAATATATAATTTGTTTATTTTAAAATTCACCTTTATGTATGTTTTTGATTTATAGATCTACACAATATATTTTGAATACTTTTATACATTACTATCCTTTTACATATTAATTATGCTAATTTTCTGGTTGTATAATGCTTGTTTTAAAATCCTTTTGCATACATGTTTCGAATTATATGTTCGCCTTGTTATATTTGTCATTTGTTCTGACAATGTTGTATTCACACATTATTATCCCATACTCGACACTACATCCTTTTTATTATCGAATATTGGTTCAAAAAATGTACTTGGAGATAATTTTAAAATTGTGTATTTTGAAAGTTTCCAAAGATGAGGCGATGTTTGTATGTTTGGGAGTCTAGAAAACTATGCCCTAACGTACTGGGTGTAAATTTTCTATTCAACCAGACAGCCAAATACCCTTTTTATTTAAATATTTTGAAGATCAAAGATAATCTCGTGTCGAAGTACAAAAGTGTTATGTCCTAACGCACTGGATGTGACACCTTTATTTTTTCGAAACGAGCTAATCTTGAAGTTCAAAGATTTAATATGAGCTAACTTTCTTTAAGCAAACTTGCACTTTATAGCATGTTGTTAATACGGTCTTAATTTGTGTATATTTCTTGGTTAATGTTTATTACTGTTACGCCTCAAACTCTAACATGTTCTAATTTTACTAAATGTCTTTAAATGCATTTTAAGCCTAATATAAAACTTCGTTTTTCAAAATAAGGTAATGTTTGTGTGTTTGGAAAGTCAGAAAAGGATGCCCTAACGTATTGGGTGTCAATTTTCTGTCCAACCCGATAATCAAATACCCTTCTTTAATTGCATGTCTTGAAGATCAAATATGATCTCAGTGTTGGGGTATAAATGTGTTATGTCCTAACGTACTGGATGTGATATTTTTATTCCTTCGAAACGAGTTAATCTTGGGACTCAAATTCAATATCGATTAATTTTTCCTCAGAAAATTTATAACTTTTCCAAATTTTCAATGCAAGGACACTAAATAATCAATTAGGTACCAATCTTGGGCGTACCGAGGGTGCTAATCCTTCCTCGTGCGTAATCGACTCCCGAACCCATTTTCTCGAATTTCGTAGACCAAAAATGTCGTTTTAGTAAACAAAATGTTTTATTAAAACAAAGGTGATCCGATCACACCAAATAAAGATCGGTGGCGACTCCCCTTTTTTGTTTTCAAAACCCAAGTCGATTCCCGTTTTTCAAAAAATGGTTATGACAAATCTAATATTAAATCTACCTCGTTATGAGTGGGAATGTATATGGGTGGTCCACTCGAGGATGCAAAAATGGAAAGTGAAACCGTGCCCATGATTGCAGTAGTGATAGGCAACCTCCGATTTTCGGTTTATTCGGTCGCGTCGCCCCGCACATCTCCTGATACAATTTCGCTAGCACGGCAGACCCCCAACTCAATTCACCGGCTGCTCTAAAATCAAGGAGTTTCAGCAGTCATCTTAGATGTACGAGGTTTCGTGACAAGTCTAGCATCAGATAGCCTCCAATCATCTTAAGAATGTATGCACGAGCATACCGTATTCTTTCTAATTCGGTCGAATCATTATCCGGCTCCTGGAATGTGTCTCGTAACCAGCCCATCTCGATCCGACCTCCGTTAATGTTATCCGAAATAGCACCCAAAAGCTCGTAGCATACGGCTCCCCAACCACCAGAGGTTACGGACCCGGTGACTATGTACCCATCCACAGGCAATCCCAATAGCAAATGCACGTCTTCTAGAGTGATAGTACACTCTCCGCATGGAAGATGGAAAGTGTGCGTCTCGGGTCTCCACCTCTCTATAAACACACTGATTAGCTTCGGGTCCAACTTGCACCCCCGGCCTATTGTGGCCACGTGCCAAAAACCCGCTTCCCGCAGGTAATTCTCGATCAACGGCGATGGCAGACCAGGCATATTGCCAATATAACATTGCAACATCCGGTCTACAGACTATTTAAAAAATTATAAAATAAAAATTAATTAAAATTGCATAAACCTAAAAAATATTAAATAGTATTGAAAAATTAAAATTATAACTTACCATTATCATTTGATCGACGGAGATGTGTTTATTGTCGAGACGAATTAATTGTCCGGCCATTGCTAATACGATCGAATATTTTTAATTTAAAAAAAACTATTTCAAAAAAATTTTAAACAGGGCTTTTTTGTAAAAAATTAAAGGACTTTTGTGAAATTTGAGAGGAATTTTAAAGGAATTTGAGAGAAATTTGAGAGAAAGTTGAGAGAAAACTGAGTAAGGACCTTTATGTGAAAAAAATGAAAGGGTGGGGGATTTTATAGTTTTTTTTTTTACTGTTGGAGGCTCAACAGTAAAAAAAAGACCGTTGGAAGCAGGCAAAACGCGTCCCTGAGTGAGCGTTTTTGCCACGTCAGTAAAGCGTGCCCTCAAGGACGCGATTTATGCTGATGTTGCAGAAAACGCTCCTTCAAGGACGCGTTTTCCTGTTGCATCCCCTAACTTCGTGCTGACATGGACGAGTTTTCGGGGAAAATGGCCCATTCCGATAAATAATTGGAAAACATGTCTTTTTCCGTAAATTTTGAAAAAAGGGTATTTATTGGTAATTTACCCTTTTATTTCAATTTTTCTTATTTTTAATTATTAATTTAGTTTTTTCCATTTTCAATTTTTTCTTATGTTTTTTATTAGTTTGATAACACGTTGTTTGGTGGATATAAGGAAAGTAGGAGATTGCTTCACACCAAGAACCTGCTTATAAATAGGTCTGTCAAATTACTTGAAACTCATAATGGAAAGTTGTGGTAATTGCCAATACCATTGATGGATTTTGAGTATCATTGAAAATGCCCTGCATTTAACTTCATCCAAAACCCAAAATATATTCATGTGATTCATGTAATGAGCTAAATGGCCTTGACGGTATCATCGACTATCATACATCATTTTAGGAAATTTAAACGTGGGGTGATGGGCATCGAAACCATTAAATAAAAATTTCTACGACAAATTAACTCTAGATAGTAGTAAAGAGTAGTAGGGTCGAATACACAGGGATTGGTTATTGTTATCCAATTTCATTTTTTCTTGTGAACAAGAATTCTGTCGTGGCAATACTCATGCCTACGACTCGAAACGAACTCTCTGAAAAATAAACAAACAAAATAAATTAGGAAAGTTGAAAATATTTAGAAATTAAATAAGTGAGATAGCAAAAATAAACAATTATATTAATTGAAAATAAGATAAAATAAGGAAGTGATTTGAATTTTGTAAACAGAAATATAAAACCTTAGCCTTAGACTCGGTGAATTCCAGTTTCCAAATTGATCCTCAAAAATAGATTTTCTCTTCCAAACCATAAGTTAATTATAGCGATCAAGAACGTCCTAACAGCCAAATCTTCCTTCCGTAGTTGATTTCGATACGACCTGCAAATCAACCCTTATCGATTGTCTAACCGCGATACACACGTTCGTAATTCAAGACATCAGTAGCCTTACATTATGGAGAACCCAACTTGGATTAACGACCTCAACCGCATGAGACATTTAACTCCGATTACTATCTCCCTTGACGAAAATCCCAATAGTATGACCTCGCCAGGACACGCCAATTTGTTTGCGGGAATTTGAATACAGTACGGCCGACTCATCTTCCCAATTATACGCCAAAATGACTCCAACCTAATGTGCACTTTGTGTTGAAATTGAACAAACTTTAAGGGACAAATTTGTACTATCTCATATTTCAGAGAGATTGTTAATACCGTTATGAAAGATTTTTAGCGCGGATTCATTTCTCACGATTCTTGACCGGAAAGAATACCAGCCTAAAGCTAAGTTAGAAATTTTAGTGAAGCATGAAATTAATCATCCTTGGTGTATGGGAATGGTTTAAATG
Source organism: Gossypium australe (assembly GCA_005393395.2). Classification (NCBI taxonomy): domain Eukaryota; kingdom Viridiplantae; phylum Streptophyta; class Magnoliopsida; order Malvales; family Malvaceae; genus Gossypium; species Gossypium australe. The sequence goes on from CM016624.1 coordinate 100,316,467, forward strand.
GAAATGGTGGAAAATAAAAAAGAAAAAAAGGACTTGGGGAGCAATTAAGCCAAAATATTGAAATGAAAATAAAAGTTGGCAGAATGTATGTACTTCACGCGTGAAAAGAAAGAAAAGAAATGAATTGATTTTTTTTTTTAATTCAATTTCTAGGTATTCAAGGTGTGTCTTTCAAAGACCACCATACACCCTATTTATACACAAACCATATACTAAAATTAGGCTAACCCACCTACCCACTAATTATATGAAATAAAATATCATATTTTCTTTTCTAAATATGGCTTTTACAAAGTCAAAAATCTGATCAGCCTTTAAATGTCTCCAAATTTCTGATTTGGCCCATCTTATATAGTTCATGCTCTAATTTAATCATTTTTTTGTTTGTCTTTGAATTAAAGCATTCGAATTTCATTCTTGACAAAATTTAAACATAAAGTCACCAATTTAGCAAGAATTATTTCAAAATTAATTGATTTGAACATGTAAAATATGCAAAATAAGCATGCTATCCTGGGGGAAACATGACGCTGAAATATCTTTTTACCTAAGAGCTCATTTTTATATTTCTTCACTAATCTAGAGGATTCAATTTTTTGAAGATCTTATAAATATTTTTCTAACTTCTCTACTTTTTATTTCAAGGTATTTTGGCTAGCACAACTATAACTATCATCATAATCCTCGTTATAGATATCATCTCTATCATCCGTATCAACATCATCATCTACTAAATTCTCATTACCTTAGCCTACATGCTACCAATCATGCTCGGAATGGACGGATTCTTCCCTTTTATGCCTGAGATTTTGCTCCTAATTCATTCTGTTTGTTCTAAGCTCCTCAATGAGCTTATCATTTCTTTCAGTTCTCTTATCTACCTGCCTTTGCCTTTTCATTTGCTCCTAGATAAATTTTTTTACTTGTCGTATCTTTTTTTAAAAAAATAGGACATACACCTCCATAATTCTTATTCTCTCTTGCATGTCCAAATACTATTGATTATCAAACTGGTGATGCTGAGACCCTTGATCTGTCGACGATGCTCTAACATGGTGCTAGTTTTACCGTGGGGGATATTGGTGAAACTGATGGTATGTATTTTGTTGGTAAGAGTTTTGTTGGTTTTGATTTTATGGGTCAGCTTGGTTTAATAGGGGATATTATTGACCAGCATGCAATGGGTCCTGGCTCGATTTCTTGGTTTGTTCCATATTTACTCTAGTACTATGACCAATAAGGTTTGTAACTTGATCATTGGTAGGGTCAAACTCAGTACTAGGAGGATCATTGGTACCTAGATGTGTCATGCTCTGTCCATGCTTGCCGCATCAATTGTTAACCAGTGAGATGAACAAAGGGAAGAAGATGATAGTTTAGTGAAGAAGAAAGGAACTGAGGTTGGGAGGAAGACTCAATTTTCTCAGGAGAGATGGAAATTTGGTGATTTGTACCAGTTTTATTTTCTTATACCACTAGAAAAAGACAAGTGAAGAAGAATCGTCCATAAATTTGCAGTCAATAACTAATGGTTCCAATTTTATTTATCTTGAATTTTGACTTTTGTAACTGAGAATCCACATTTGCTTTTACAATAGAAAAGAAAGGGAAAGTGATAACATGTTTATTTTGCATATTTTACGTGTTCAAAACAATTAATTCTTGAATTAATTCATACTAAATTGGTGATTTTATGTTTAAATTTTGTTAGGAACGAAATTCGGATGTTTTAATTCAAAAACAAGCAGAAAAGGACTAAATTGGAGCACAAGTAATAAAAGAGGGGCTGAATTAGAAATTTGGAGACATTTAAGGGCTAATCAGATTTTTGACTTTGTAAAAACCATATTTAGAAGAAAAAAAATCTGGTATGAATGTGATTTCATGTATTTGGTTGTTAGGTGAGTTAGGCTAATTTTAGTATATGATATGTATATAAAAAGGGTGTGTGGTGGCCTTTGAAAAACACACTTGAATACACTAGAAATACAGAGCAGATTATTTCTTTCATGCGTCTGGAACTATTTTTCTTTACTTTGAATAAGCATTCTGCCATTTTCGTTTCATATTACTTTCCTTTTACAAATTTTGTTTAATTGCTTTCCAAGTTCCTTCCTTTTCCACCTTCTATGATATTTATTAAATCGATTTACATACACCAACAAAGCATGATTAATTTCATGTTTCAGTAAACTTCTACTTAGCTTTAGGTCGGTATTCTTTCTGGTCAAGAATCGTGAGAAAGGAATCTGCACTAGAAATCTTTCATAGCGGCATTCACCATATCTCCAAAATATGTGATAGTACAAATTCGTCCCTTAAATTAAATTCAGTTTCAATTCAAAAAGTGCACGTCAGTTTAGAGTTGTTTGGCGTGCAGTTGGGAAGTCGAGTCAGCCGTGCTGTATTCAGATTCTTGCGAACAAATTGGCATATCCTGGTGGGGTCATACTAGTGGGATTGTCGTTAAGAGAGATAGTGATCAGATTTAAACGAACCACACGGTTGAGGTCATTGATTTGAGTTGGGTTCTTTAGAATGCAAGGTTGCCGAGGTCTTGAATTGTGAACGCGTGTATCGTAGTTAGATAGTTGATAAGGGTTGGTTTATAGGTCGTACCCGAATCAACTACTAAATGAAGAATTGGCGGTTGGGACGTTTTTAGCTGCTATAACCAACTTATTGTTTGGAAGAGAAAACTCATTTTCAAGGATCGATTCAGAACCAAAATTAACCGAGTCTAAGGCTAAGACTTTATATTATTGCTTACGAAGTTCAACTCCATTTACTTATTTTATTTTTGATTAATATAATTTTTATTTGTTGCTATTACATTTTATTTACTTCTCAAACATTTTCATTCTCCCCTTATTTATTTTATTTCTTTTTTTCTGCAAGCTCGTCATGAGTCGTGGGCATGACTATTGCCGTGACAGTAATTCTGTTCATAAGAAAAGACGAAATCATATAACCAATCCCTATGAATTCGACCCTACTACTCTATACTACTATTTTGTATTATTTTGTCGTAGGATTTTTTATTTGGTGGTTTCGACACCTATAAAAATTTTTTTAGATATTGTGTGTCTTGAGATACTATATAACCAATTGAAGGTATGGATCCGATCTAAAAATGAAAAATAAAAAGAAGATACTCATTTGTTTTGTTTGTAGCCTTTTGGTGACATGGCCGAGCGGTAAGGCAGTGGACTGCAAATCCCTTATTCCCCCGTTCAATTCCGAGTGTCGCCTAATCAACAAAAAAACTTGAAATCCTAATGTCTCCTAACATCTCCTAACGTCTAGGATTCACGGAAAAACTAAAGTAGTGGAAGGGAATCAGTAAATCTTGATATGGGAGCCCCCTTACTAATAATGGAGTGGCTACTAGAGGAGTCTTGAATTAGATTGGATAACGGGAGTGTCTAATTAACTAATGAATGGTCGTAGAATGGTTGGAAAATACTTTGTATACAAACGAAGTCTGTGAGCTATTTGCATAGCTCTTTTATAATCAGGGGCGTAGCCAGGGGGGCTGGCATAGGCCCCGGCCCCCCCTAAAATGTAAAATTGCTTAAAAGGCCCTTATAATTTTTTTAAAATTTTAAATTAATAAAGGTAAAATTGCACTTTGGCCCCCCTAAAATTATAAAAATTCAATTTAATCCTTTACAAATTATAAAGATATAAACTATAAAAAATTAAAATTTTATCCGGCCCCCCTAAAAAATTGTTCTGGTTTCGCCCCTGTTTATAATGGAGGAAAATTTGGCTACGTGTCCTAAGATTGTTGACGTGGAAATCTATTTTGATACCCTTGGTAGTGACAGTGATGTCCTAGGATGGGACATGTTAGGGTGAATAATAATTAAGTACTTTAAGTTTCCACGTGGTCCTCATATAACATTAGTGTTAACAGAGATGCATAATTTACTAGGTTGAGGTTCACTGGTGAAAAGGTGCATAGTTCGCCAGGTTGAGATTCGCGAACTAACCATTAACAAGCTATAAGGTTTGCTATATGGGCATAACAGTTTTATACTGCTTAATGTTTGTTATACATGTGTAAGGTTAACTATTTGTTTACTGTTTATTAAAAATATTTGTTAAACCATGTTTTGCAATATGTGTTTAGTTTGGTAATCAATTTGTAAAAAAAGAAAAGAAAAGAAAAGAAAAGAAATATATGTTAAAAAGTTAGAATTTATTGTTAAAAATATTTGTTAATACATGTGTTTAGTTTTGGACTTATTTATACTATTATTTAATCCTATTTTTGAGTAAGTATTATGAGTCAACTAGATATTAACTTAGAATGGGAAATTATAAAAATGCCCTTTCATATTTAAAATAAGTTATGCTATTATGAGGATACTATTGTCTTTTTATATTTTTAACAAAACCAGTAAAAATCTTACATGTGGTGAATTTGAACTTATGCTACCAGCATTTATAAAAATTTACATTTACCACTCCAACAAAAACTTTACTTTAATATCATTAACATTTTATTATTATTATGTAAACTATTTCATCGTTTGTATATATACTATTATTCTTTCTCTCTTGTGTAAATCTATAATTTTTTTAGTAGGAAACTGAAATTGAATTATAAATTTTTACGAGATCAAAATATAATTTATTCTCCTATTGAAAGGTTGAGAAGGGATTATGTGTAGTTTTAAGCATTTGTATAAAAAAATAAAAAAAATAATATTTTCAGAAAATTATAAAATATAAAAATGAAAACAATATTTTCGATAATTCAAATATTGGAGGGACCTTAATACCATTCAGCTGTGTGGCAGAATGTCATTGGCCCTTTTTTTTTGTTTTTGTTTAACACCATTTAACTTTTCAACTAGAATATATAATGGAGACATATTTTAGGTAAAAAAAATTAGTTACTAATATGAAAAAACGAGTATAATTTAGAGGTTAAATTGGGACATATGCCTAAAAAACTACTATTACTTTATTATAAAAACAATTATCATTAACATTATTATGAGGGATAATCACAAACCCCAAATATATGTAAAATGGGAGAAATGTTTGTATGAAACAGGGATATTATCCATTTTCAATAATTTTATGCCATATTAGTATTCTTATCCTGAATTTCAGGATTTTAATTTAGATTTGATTTTTTTCAGGATGAAAATGCTGATGTGGCATAAACCTATTGGAAAAGTGATACAGATGATGTGGCGTCACTGTTTCATACAATCCTTTCTAGTAAAATGGATACCATAAATACTAAGAAATAACATTTAAATATATTCTTTTACTTTTTCGCCTTCATACTAGGCTTAGGTTTTCCCTTTTTAAAGATTAAAAGCTTAGTTTTATATTGAGTTTACATCAGTAATTTATGGCATTAAATTCAATGATAGTAAAAGATTTTACATAGTAATTTGGTGTGATAATTTTCTTTATATATTTACATGTGCTTATCCATATTAAATAAATTGAATTGAATAAATTTTAAACAATATATTAAAAATTTAAATTATATTGTTATTTATTTATTTTTCATTGCTTGATTTGCAAGTAATCAAGAAAATTGTGCACTTGATAGTTCAAAATTTTCTTTATTCGAACACATTGTATTAATGATAAAAAATACGCTTTTATAGTAATCTCATAATACTTATTTGGAGACTTTTTTTTTGAGTCTTTTATTTATGAAAATTTGTTATATTTATTATATTTTGAATATCAAATAAAGAATCTTTTTGCTTGGTTTAAACATATATAAGAGTTTGTTTAAGATAGAAAATCTAATTAATATATTATATATTATAGTATTTATGTAATAAATATATTTATAAAAATAATATAGATTATCATACACCTACTATGTGAGTAAAAAACTATGCAACAAATATGTTTATTAAAAACTAACATAAAAACGAGGTTTTGTTTAAAATGGTAACGTTAAAGTATTAAATATTATAATAGTGCCTTAGGTTCAAACCTTATTAATGTTTGTTATTTTTATAGAAAATTAAATTTTTACTAAATTTTTAATTGAGTTCAATCATACTTTTAGAAAATATATTAGCAAAAAAAACATGTATGGAATTTAATAAAAAGAAAAAGTTATAGCAAGAAGAAAATGTTCCATGAAATAGCACTCCAAACCAAATGCCAAGATATACCACTCATAATCTAGACTATAATTTTGATATTATATGTTTTGAAAACCTATAAAAGGATAATTATCTAAAATATGCATGTAAGTAGGCAAAAATTACACCCGCTATACTAGGAGGTAAGTTCTATTTTACTCCTTATACTCAAAAAATGGATAAATTAATTTTTATATGTTAGAAAAAAAAGTACAAATTAATTATTTTGTTAAAAATTCTATTCATATGTGTTGCTAAGTGATGACTTTTTTAAAAAAAAATTTCTTACATAAGTGACTTGGAAATAGTAGGATTAGGTAAAAGTACCATGGATGCCCCTGAATTAGGAGTCAGATTATATTTTACCCCATCTACTCAAACAAATGGACAAATTAGTTCTTATACGTTAAATCAAAGAGCAAATTAATCTTTCTGTTAAAGATTCTATCAATTTCTACTATTAAATAATGATGTGGATGACGAAGCAACCAGACATCGACACGTGATGTGCCATGTGTGTACCTTGTGCTGACATGACAATATTTAAAAATTAAAATATCCATTAAAAATTATAATTATTTTAAAAAATCGCATCTAGGATAAATCTAAATAAACGATTTTTTGAATAATTATAAAATTTTAAAAATATAGAAAATTATTAAGAATTACAAGAAATTATAAATAATGATTAGTTTTTTAAAAAAATTATTAAAAATTATAAAAACTACATATATAACATGTTTAAAGAATTCAAATATACATATAGGCATACATATATTTATATCTTTTTAATCAAGTTGATATTTTTAGTTAATCAAGTTGATAAGTCCTATTTTATTATTTCTTATAATTATTAATAGGGTAAACTATTAAAATAGTTACTTTTGTTTACCTTAGGTTACATTTTAGTCACTTATATTTGAAATGTTATGTTTTAGCCGCTTACGTTAATATATTGTAACATTTTAGTCACTAAGCTGTTAATTGTCGTTAAAGGTGTAACGGTAAGTTGACGTGACATGTTAAATCATCATTTTAAACAAAAATTTTAGGTTAAATCATCATTTTTTCTTATTCTTCTTCCTTTGTTTTCCTCCCTTCTTCTTTGTCTCTTTTAACGTAGTTTTTATATGTTTAACAAATGGAAAATGTAGAAAAACTATATTAAAAGAGATGGAGAAGAAGGGAGAAAAACAGAGGAAGAAGCAGAAGAGAATAAAAATAAAGAAAAAAAGAGAAAGTTAAAAGAACATAAAGGAAAAAAAAATAATATTGCTCTAAACGAACAAATATCGGGACCAATTGTATAATTTAACCTAAAATTTTTATTTAAAATGATGATTTAACGAGCCACATCAGCTTACGGTTATACCATTAACGACAATTAACGGCTCAATGACCAAAATGTTACAATAACGTAAGTGGCTAAAATGTAACATTTCAAACATAAAGTGACTAAAATGTAACTTGAGGTAAACAAAAGTGATTGTTTTGATAGTTTACCCTATTATTTTAAGAAATAATAATAATACTTATCAACTTGATTAACTAAAATATCTTGATTAAAAAGATATAAATATATGTATGTATGTATGTATATTTGAATTCTTTTAACATGTTATATTTATATAGTTTTTATAATTTTTAATAATTTTTAAAAAATGAATCATTATTCACAATTTCTTGTAATTCTTAATAATTTTCTATTTTTTTTTAAAATTTTATAATTATTCAAAAATCGTTTGTTTAGGTTTATCCTAGACGCAATTTTTTTAAATAATTAATTTTTTAATGGATATTTTAATTTTTAAATATTGTCATGACAGCACAAGTACACATGACACATCGTGTGTCGATGTCTGGTTGCTTTGTCATCCATGTCATTACTTAATAGTAGAAATTGATAGAATCTTTAATAGAAAGAATTTTTAATCTGAGGTAAACAAAAGTGACTATTTTGATAGTTTACCCTTCTTAATATTTTTTATTAGTTTCTTATAATTGAAAATTTTGCACACATATATAATAGTAACCTTTCATAATACTTTTTAATAATTTTTAAAATTTTAATAATTATTCATTATTTATTATAATTTTTAAACAATTTTCTATAATTTTGTATATGTAACACCCCAAAAATTTGAATGTCTGATTGCTAAATTTTGTTATAATTAAGTCTTTGTATCTGTGATTAAGTACTCTGTTTAGGTGGTTAAGATCGGGGGTTTGAGTCTTCCTTCTTGAATTTTAACTGTTTATTTTGATTTAGGTCTTATCCGTGAGCTTTCGACTTAAGTTTGATTCTAAGTTAACTTGTATCAAGAATGAGCCTGTTAGTTCAATTGTTAAGTTTCTGTATACTTTGTGGTCTTGTGTTCGAGTCTTTGTGTAAAGGAATGTATTGTTTTTACTAAATAAGAAAAACTAGTTATTTTAAATTATCAAATTGTTTTCCCTCCTCCTTCTTCATTTTACGTTTGTTTTCTTTCTTTTCCCTTCCTTCTTCTTTCTTTCAATACCGTTTCTTTTTTTTTCTCTCTTTATGCTTTTCCTTTTTGCTTGTCTCTGTGACTTGCGACGAGTATAATCGAGAAGTTTGTATTTGTCATTGTTCAATTAAAAGATTATTAGTGTAAGTGTGCTAAATTTTGTCTACTCTCATTATGGTTGAATAATACTATCAATTGTTCTGAGTTCTCCATTAATCGTTCAGTTGGTTTGTTAATTTAGGCGAGAATCTCAAGGGGAGCATTCCTCCAACGCTTTAGTTTTGATTAGTTGTTGTTGTTCGTCGGTGAGTGAACAATTTTCGTTTCGGAGTTTGTGTGTTGAAGTTTTCGACGTAATTCTGAATTGCTGGTTAAATTAGCATTTTGACTCAGTTAATTTCTCTGAATGGGACAATTGGTTGTCATTTTTAGGTTTTGAAATCATCTCTGTTGCTTCTACGTCAAAATCGTACCAGGTGTGTAACGAAAACTTGAATTTCTGTGAACGTCGAAAGTCGAAATCCATGACTGTCGAAATCCATGAATTTCTGCGGATGGGGGTAGGAATCTGCATCTATATCTGATTTGTTCTGCAACTATTTTGCATATCTTCTGTTTCCGACTCTGTATTCGATTTGAGAGAATTGTCTGAGTAAAGAGAAATCAAATATCTAACTGCTACATATATATATATATATATATATATATATAATTTTGTTAGTTGTGTACTTAAGTTACAGATTGAGTTATAAACTCATCTATTTTGTATGTTCAGATTTTAGGTAATCTACAAACTTGATCGGGTCAGCGTATCAGGAGCTCGGTCATTCTGCTCAATTATCTTATTATGTTATAAGTATTTTTATAGTTACTTCTTTCTAAGCTTGTTGATTTTAATGACTAGATTTTATGATTGTTTATAATCCTTTATATGACTTTGAATTGTTTGAACTTCATTACTAAAAGTTGGATTTTCTAAAAATGGTTTAATGTAGCTCTCCAGACCTGGTTGTATCGTTTAGGCCAAGGTTGAGGTGTTATAATATAATTATTTAATAAATTGCTTCAGAATAAGCCTTGACAAATGGTTGTGTAGCCTCATTTGAAATTGGACAATATTTTGTCCAAGTTCATTATGAACGTAGTTTTTTAATGGTTATTTATTAATTTCAATATTTTTTAATAATTATCTAGAATTTTTTCTAGACTCAACTTGGATGTGATTCATAGAATATATATTTTGTTTTTTGGGTTTTTAATTTATTAAATATTTATTGACTTAGCAAAATATCACGTCAACATGAGGTGCACATGGTTTGTTGTTTGGATACTCTGTCACTGACGTCATCACTTAATAGTAGAAATTGAAGAAATCTTTAATAGAAGGATCAATTTAGTCTTTGATTTAACATATAGAGACTAATTTGCCCATTTGTTTGTGTAGAAGGTGCAAAATATAATCAAACTCCTAGTACAAGGGCCTCCATGATATTTTTACCTAATCCAACTTATTCTTTATTTCCCGTTCACTCATATAAAAAAAAAACTAAAAACCAAGTCATTAGTTAACAAAAGGGTTAATTTACACCTTTTTGTTTTTAACTAACAGAGGTTAATTTATCTATTTTTTTAATAGAGAAAAAAAATACATCCACCTCTTAATACAATGGCCTCCACAGTAATTTTACCCGTAATTAAAAATAATTGTGATACGATATTATTATTTCCAATATATTTTAAAATAATATTTGTGACCTTTATCTTTGTGGTTTTAATGAGTTAGATTAGAATAGGATATTTCATTTATTCTTTTGCCTACTGATGTATTCAAATAAGAATAAGAATAAAAGTAAGGTGAAGTAACACCCAACTCCCATATATGACACTGGATTATTTACACTATCCATTTTTGATTAGCTAATCCAAATGATATTTTTCTCGTTCCAGCGCTATGAAGGAAGTCCCAAAAAGCATCAATGAAAACGCCAGTTCTCTTGAAATAAATCGCCAAAAATAATACAACTTGCGAAGCTCACATGCATGTAGCTGGACGTAATACCCAACATTTTTCTTATTTCTTTTTATAAATATTTAACTTTACTTTTAATTTGGAATTTTATAAACTCAGTTCCCTGAATTAAATTTTATTATTTCTATTAAAAATGGTGATATGACAACACTTTATAAATTATATATAAAAGAAATTAGAGTGAATGGAAACTTCATGGCAACGGATATGCGATATAGTAATTATATATTATTCTTTTCATTCTTAATGTTTTAATGTTGGGGATTTAACATGTTCCCATGTTCTTTTCGCTTGCAATTCTAGGTAAAGATGTTAATTTGTGAGCTTGGTGTCGTAAACTAGAAAATAAAACTCATCATCAAAATTATAAACCAAGTCAGCCAACTATTTCATATTTTCTTTCTTTTTTATATAAAATACACACAAAAAAACATTTCAAAATCTACTTAATACAAATTATTAATTTGTTTAAAATTATAAAATACGATGATACAAATACACGAATTAAAAAAACATTAATGAACCACCACCCCCCCCCCCAAAAAAAAGTACCTAACCAGCCTAGATATTGACTTAATTTTCTGTTGTAAGAGTTATGTGATTTGACTTTTGCATCCTACATAACATGAGCCCCAACTGTCAAAGTAAAAGAAATAAAAAAAATGGTTGGAAGTCAATTTTTGGTTGTTTAATTTGCCAGACACAAAGAAGTGAAGCTTGCTTAACTTTTAATTCCAAAATGCAGTTTTCTACACCTTCTTTTGCAATTAAAAATTGGCAGATGCCATTTTCTTTGCATCTCTCCGGCTGTCCAATTGCTTTCAACGTTGTTTTCTTTTGTGTGTTTCTCTATATTGTCCTCTATGTAAAATAAAATATTTAAAAATATTCAACTTTCATTTCATCGTGTTATTTAATCGAATTATCATTTCTTTATTTAGTGTGCTTCTTTTTTTTCAATTGTTTTGGTTCAATGTAATGTTATTATTCATGATTTACCATTTTTATCTTATTGTGTGAAATTACTTAATAGACATCCAACACTCAACCCTAAAAATGACTATTCGGCTCCAATGAAGAATAGCAAAAGAAAACCATCTTCCCAAAATATCCCTTCACAATTTATTAAATTACTCAAGTCATCATTTTCACACATCTAGCCATGACCACCAAAACATTGCAAAACTGAGGACAATACAACCAACAATTGTTAGTGTGGTTTGTGTGGGTAAATTTTTTAGATAAAAAAGATTAACAATCACAGTCAAAGATGGCGCCACCACTGCTAACTTGCAAATGTGCACTAAATTTTGAATTCCCTCTTAAATCAGGGTGAATGCGTAGATGCTAGAAAGAGAAACATGCTTTGTTATACACCTCACCATAGTTCACCAGCACCATCATATTCAACCAAAGACCTTAATGAACACACACTTCGCCAAACTCCATTACTAGGAAAAGAGTGAAGATCCCGCCTAATTATCCAACATTATGCAGAATAAAATGACTTCGACAAGATAACATATAGCTTAAGGAGCATATATCAACACATGCGTCCATAAGAACTCATGACTCATCGAGGAAAGGACACTTGTCCCTAGGGTACTTACATGGCTCTTAGTCATTAAAAGACCCTTGGCGTGACTAAGTGTGAACCTTGATTTCTCTTAATAGCACCATCAATTTACGTTCTCCTCATCTTCCATTAACCACATCGACATCATATAAATTTTTATCAGTCTAAATGCAAGTTACTGAAAGTTAAATTTCTTAAAATTGACTCATGTTGAGGGCATGCTTTAAAATATATCATTCCTCATTGGCGGGGTTCAATAATTAAATTTAGAAGGTAGAATTTTTGGGATACTTCTATCAAGGGTTCTTCCCCTGGCTTTCTACATTCAATGAAGAAATCCTCTAATATCCATCACCCATACCTCGTTAGTTGCCCAAATGCAATATGGTATGACTTTAATACCCTTGCAAAGAACAAAGGCAAGGATAAATGAAACCCTGCTTCGAACAGATGATGCCAAAACCAAATCTTCAGTATCACTTAAATGTCATGGTCCATCTAGAATAACGAACTCAAATTTTGAATTCTCTAACTCAAAGCCCATGTAGACAATTTTCAAATCTACTGTCAAATCGAAAATGCTAGTAGCTATAAGCCCTAGAAAAAAAAGACGAAAATTCGATCTACCCTATCCTCTACCTAAATCGCAGCCAAATCTATAATCATAATACAAAATATAAGGTAAAATGTTTCTTATCAAATGAATAAACCCTTTTCCTAAATGCAAATTTCTCACCTAAAGCACAAAAGCCTCCAACCCAAAAAACTATCATTGGAAATAACACAAAGAATGATGCAAAAGAAAGGTTTATGAAATGGCTTAACCAAAATGCCTCACACTCTCCTAACTTTCAAATTTATAACCTCTCTTCCCCCCAATCAATGAGAACCGACTAATATGACGAATAAAAACTAGACACATGTCAATCCTAACAAATAAAGCGATAGATTTTGGCCAAACAAATGATACATCCTCTTGGTCAAATTCACCTGTACCTTTTTAAATATATCTCCAAACCACAATTACATGTATACCTCACACACACAAAAAGAAGAAAAAAGTTCAGGGAAGCTCACTTTATAACCTCTCTTCAACTTAGGGTGGGGGCAATTGTCACAATTAACCAACTCCCATTATCTTCTATCAAAGACCTCGTTAAACGCACACCTTGTCAAGGTCCACTTCTAGGAAGAGTAAAGATCCTGCCTAATTATCCAACATTGCAAACTAGATGACTTAAACAAGATAACACGTGCCTTAAGGACCATGCTTAAAGAGTACATACCAACATGTGTTTATAAGAACTCATTACTCATCCTGTGAATATCCAAGGAAAAGATACTTCACTGATACCTATATATCTCTCTCAGTCACCGGAAGGCTCTTGGTAAGACTAAATATAAATCTTGACTCCTACTAGCACCATCAATTCGTGTTCTTCTCATCTTCCTTAACCACATCAACAACACATCAACATGCTTAAATGTAAAATTGAGGCATAGAAAGCAATATTTTTGGATGTCTACGTTAGCTAGGTAAGAGAGAAAGGAAGGAAGGAGGAACCGAGAAATAGAGGGAAAAAAATTGAGATGATGCATGTTGTATTTTGTTGCATTTATAACGGAGAGATTAAAGATCACAATGGAGTGGAAAGGGTGGATATTATTAAATCTATCACCGCTCCACAATTGGCATACTCTACTCCACCACTCACCCTACTTTACTATGGATGCATAATCTTGAATACTACTATCACCTCCATGGATGTTGGATGTAGCTATTCTCGCCTCACCCTTGCTTAGCTTCGATTTATTTTTTTTACTACTTATCTTTAATATTTTCAATCATTTTAAACTCGAGTAATTATTTAAATATAATTCTTCAAAAAAAATTAAACATAAAATACATGATTTGTTTATATTACATTTTTACCCTTTTAATTGTTCATATGTACAAAGATAAAATGATACTTTCATATAGTGGAGCGAGGTGGGGCCAGTAATTATCATATCCGCTCTATACTCATTATCCAAAAGAAAAAATCCACCTTGCATCACCTCACATCCATTTTTTTTAAATTCACTCCATTAGAAGTTGGTCGATTCAAAATCTATTGGATGGGTCGTATTTTGTCACCCCTAAGAAAAATAGAGGTAGAAATTATTGAGAGGAGATGAGAAATGAACGAGAAAAAAATTAAAAAAAATATTTATGCCAGAAATTAAATTAAATATCATATAAGCTTTTAATACTTTTAACATATAGTTTTAATAAGTTTGGAAACATTTTTTGTTTAATTTGTTACTTATATTTAATTATATTTAGCAATAAATATAATAAAAATTACAATATATTATTGACCAAAAAAAATAATACAATATTTAAAGATAATTTTTTTATCAAAATTATATCATTTAATTAAATGATATAACTATTTATAAAATTGTTTATATTTATATTTTTTATTAATTATAATTAAATTAACTTTATATAAAGTTAGAAAATGCAAATAAAATACTATTAGTTTAGTTAAAGAATAATATCTCATCCCAGTGAACCCGAGTTCACGTAACCGAATTAAGCAATTTAATTGAATTTTTAATGCATTTTTTAAAAAAAAAAATTAATAAAATGAAGACTAGTAATCTGATTGTTTTTATTTTTGGTCTGAAATTGAGATGGAGTTTTAGTCGAGCTTCAATTTCACATCAATCTAAAAAAACATAAGCCTGCAATCTGAGGTCTCGTCTTTTAAGGCAGAAAAAGAGTGTGAGGGCAGAATGCTAACATGAATTACAGCTTCTTTTTCCTTTTCCTGAGCTGAAAACCAAATCTAAAAGGCTTGAAAATTACAACACAATACCCTCTACTAATCAAAGAATAATATTGTAAACAAAACCTCAAATCAAATACACCACAATACCCAAAACTGAACACAACTTTGTGCACTCTACCACAAGAATCTCCACCCGATGAAACATTATAACAAGGCCATCCGATGCGATGCCACCCGACCTTAACACCATAAATTTCCAACTTACACTGCAATTCCATCCTGCACACCATCGAAATTAAAGGCATGATTAGCATGGAACACGACCGTTGTTTCTTAGGTTCAGAGTGCTACTGGAATGACATACCTTGGCTGTCAAGTTTGACATGGCTAGGTTGAACTTTTCTTTGGTTTTTGTTCCGGCAACCTGCCCAGCCTTTGCAACTTTGCTGAACGCACCGTTTAACCAAGCTGTCCCGGCAGTTACGTACCTGTCCAGAATAAATCAAAGTACCTCGATGTTATGATAACACTGGGACAAAGCTGGTTAGAAGGATTGTAACCCCCTTTTTCCCTCATTATTGTCTTTGAACTCGCATGGTTTTGGGAAGGAGAAATATTAACCTGCTAGATTTGACGGCTGATCCCGTGTCATTTATTTTCCTCTCTGCTGCAAATATTGCAGCCATTGTTTTATCCGACACCTGCAACCTTTGATCCACTGATTTTACTTTCTCATTAACCACTGAGATTCCTACAGTCAGTTTCTCAGTCAGCCCGACTCTCCGGTCAAACGACATGACCTTGGCAGATGCACTGGCTCTCAATTGATGTTTCTCATCGAAAGCCTTAGCTTTGTTAACTGCATCTTGTCGTATGGCAGAACCTTTGGCCAACATGCTAGCAACAACATCTTGCGCCCTACTAACATACATTCTTCCACTGCCAGGTGGACTCGTTCTGCCCTGCTGAAATAGACCGACAACCCAAGTCATAAACTAAACTATTAATTTCAGATTCAAACGGCAAAAATCTAGTTAAAGAAACCACTTGCTCTGACTCAGTTAAAAATGGCAGAAAGGGTGGGCAAAGGCAGGAATTTAGTATATCTTCTGTTGAACTCCTTCCGTATCATTGTGGCAGTAAAGGGTTATCAAGTGCATGAAAGTCCCGGATTGCATTTTCTTTAATCCGGTAGTTTTGTGAGAACTTGAAAGTTCAAAATCTACTTGATTCAGCTAAACAACTAGTCACAATATCATATTAAACCAGCTATATACATCAAAACGAATTGAACACGACACATCGACCTGTTTTTCCTGTCTCTTTCCCATACTTAGCAAGCCCATGCAACTAGGAAACATTTCTATGCAATATAAATTTAAAATCGGTACCTCATCATTTGATGCACTATTCCCAGCAGGAGCAATAGACACAATGTTGTCCGCCGCTCTTGATTCCTAGACAAGTTGCAATAAAAAATATATGAATTTCACTAAATGCAATTAAAAATAGAAAGCAAAACCTCTCTGTCAACTTACATGAATTTCAAGTTTTGGTACATAATTTTCAACAGAAATTATTGTCACAATCTTGTCAACGATTGTTGCCCCCTGCAGCAACAAGATTTACAAATGTCACTTCCTACAGTCATTTGTGCAGAAAACACAAACCGGAAAATCTTAATAAGTGCACACCATACATCAAAGAGTCATACAGCTGATGGGATTAAAGAGTATGTTCAGAAATTTGGAAACAAGAAGGAAAGGATTTCAATTTGTTCTGACATGGCTAATGTATCCGATAAAAAAGAGGGAACCAATGGGGGACTTGTCTTACTAGGGGCATCCGAATTTATTTATTTCTTATCAAAGAAGTTTAGCTCGAATCCAACCATGAAAATGCAACATTATTTCTTATAATATAGATCATCCTGTGAGGAAAAATTAACTTTAAGGATATTAAATCAGGCAACTTTTCGAACTGGACATTGCTTTATTATTTAAGAATTACTTTAGAAGCTACTTATTGCAATTCAACCAGTTCTAATACTTTATTCACTTTAAGAAGGCATAAGCAACCTACTTTTGGGATAACTTCAGAAATCTCGGTTCAAACAACGAAATTAAAGGAAAGGCATTGCTTGATAATGTAACCAATATTGGAGTATTACAAAGGCAAAGAAGAAAAGTAAATCCATTCATCAATAGCACTCTATTTAACAAAAAGAAAAGTTAAACCGGATTAAGCACGAACCGACAATAACAAGGCGATTTCAAGAGCTTTCGGATCCTTGAATGAAACATATGCAGTCTTTGATTGACCAGCTTCACTGCAATAACCATAAAACAACACAGCAACCTAAATTAACCAGAAAACCCCTACTTCTTGCCCATTTAGCCTTTAAGAACACCCAAAGAAACCCCAAATTTTGCTTCAAAATTCTTTCCTTGAACTTAACCACAAACATGGAAAAAAATTGCAACAAAAAATGGAAATTTAAAAAAAATCCAAAGCAGCCCTTACCTACCAGGTTAGTTGACATAGAATAAACAATAAAAAAGAGTCAAAAATTCAACACAAGTTTTTGTTTTTATTTTTTGAAGTTCAATTTTTTTAAAAACATAAACTTTGGCCCACAAAAGGGAGACTTAAGATCCAAAATTCCAACTTTCTTTCATTTTCTCACATTTTCTCAGCCACCAAACACATTCATTACTCAACAACCCTTTCATAGAAGAAAAGCCAGAAAAAAAAAAGAAGAGAAAAGAAAGGAAAGAATGACATACCTTATGATTTCAATGTGCTCAATTTCACCAGAGAAAGAAAAGAACTCATGAATCTCCCTCTCAGTAGCTAGATCTGACAGGTTCTTCACTTGTACAGTTCTTGTCTGAAAAACCCAACATCAGAAACACAACAAAGAAAACATTTTTAATTCAGAATAACGAAAAAGAACCAGTTTTTAGATTCATTAAACACAGAAGACATGAAGAGAACAAGAAATTTAGCTTACCTGCATCGTTAAAGAAAAGCTGATGCAGAGAATGAGTTGTTAAAATGGTAAGAGAGAGAAGCAGACAACTATGAGAGAGAGAGACAAAAATATGCGAGCAAGAAAGAATGTATATAACATGATTGAGTTCTTTTATTATGACTTTTCATAAATGCCCTTCGTTTTTCTTTGAATTTTCCAATATTTAATTTACCATATTACCTTTTTTATTATGATAAATTATATAGTTGAGCACCTAACTTTCATAAAATTTCATTTTGGTCACTAAAAAATTTTGCAAATTGGGCATTGTCGATACAAAATGTTTTCATTTTAGCCACCTGTTGCTAATTTGGTGTTAGTTAATATTATTGTTCACCCATTTAATCACCCAACTTTAGTAAATTTTTATTTTAGCCACTCATTTTTTCTTTTTCTTTTTAAAAAAAGAAAAAAAAAACTTGAATTTATGATAAAATTGAGTTAATCAACCGCAAAGATCAAACTCCAAGTTTTTATCTTTGATTGATTTCCTTGTAAAAACTCATTTTTCATTTTTGAACTAAAATTAAAAGAAATTAAAAAGTTAAAATATGTTTCCATCTAAAATCCTATGTTTTCTGTAAAAACTCAATTTTTTAAAAAAAATAAATTTAATTTTAAAAAAAATGAGTGATTACCATGAAAATTTAATAATGTTAGGTGACTAAAATGAGTGTATAGAAATATTGCTTAATCCCAAATTAACGACAGGTAACTAAAATGAAAATATTTTGTAATGGCGGTACCCTATTTGCAATTTTTTTAAATAAAATGGAAATCTGATCACCAAACATTATATAAAATATTATTTTCCTTTTATATTTTTTTAAAGTAGAAATAAATTTATTTTGATAAATTTAATATGAATCCAATTGAATTTGAAAGATAACCTAAATTGGTATGATTTAAATAAATTTAAAAACTTTAATGCTAAAATGAGTATTTAAAATGGAATTAAATATTTTCTTGGACTCATAAATACTTTCAATTATAAATATGTGTAACAAAAAGAAAATGGATGCTTTACTTCACATCACAATGAAGAGTGAAATTCACAAATACACAATTTAATAATGATAAATATTTATTTTTTATAAAAACAAAAACAAAAATGAAAGTGAAAGAACAACAACCTCATTATTTAAGAAGAAAAGGGTAAAAGAGTAAAATCAGAAAAAAGGTAAGATAGATAATTGCCAAAATCCCAAGTGATTCTCTTTGTTTGGTCAAAATATATGTGATAAATGCTGGACTTTGCAAGCGCCGAATATGACCTTACTTGGACTGCCTTCAATTTTTAATAATTATATTCTAACATTGCTCTTTTTTGGATCATTATTTTATGTAGCTTTATATAGCAATGTAATTTGACAGTCAAGCATTCCGTTTTATATTAAATAACAACATAGTATAATAATAAATTTAACCCTTAAATTTTAAATATTAATATATAAAAATAAATTAATATTTTAAAAATATATAATAATAAATTTAATTTTTATATTATAATATTAATATTAAATAAAATAAGAAAACCTCTCACCATCACTCCACCCCATCCCTCTCCTTCTCCCCCTATCCCATCGGATCTCCTCTCACCACCATCTTCGTCCCCCCCCCCCCCCACCCCCAGCCCCTCCCAAATATTATTTTTGAAAATAGTTACGTATTTATATATATAATTTTTGAATATTTTAGAATTAGGATCAAATTAAAATCATTTATAAATTTTGAGGTTTTTTTAAAATTATAACTAAATTTATATAATATATTAGTATGTAAAATTTAATGACTAAATTTATTATTATACCGATTTTTTTAACTGTCTCGTCAATTCCACGTTTGGTTCGCTGTAATGGAATAGAGCTGTAATAAGTAATTCAACTGTTTGGTTGAATGTAATGGAATAGAGCTGTAATAGAATTCTTGCGTTTAGTTGAATGGAATGATGTTGTAATAGCATAAGGAAAAGAACTAAAATGACCAGAATACCCTTAGCAGAATTTTTGTTAGGTAGATTGTTATTGTTATTAAATTTTAATAAGGTTATTATTGAAAATAATTTAATAAAAATAATAAATAATTTAATCATATTTTAACATAATTATTATTAAATATAATTTAATAAAAAAATATAATTTAATAACATGCTTAATAATTATTATATGAATTAAAAAATTAAAATATATAATACTATAAAAATATATATATCTAATTTATTATTTTTAAACTGTAATACATATATGTGCTAAAATATCATTACTGAAACAAATAATTTAATTACTCTACAAAAAAAATTAAATATTAGAAGTAATTAATTTGCTTCAAAAATAACCCATTTATTTAAAATAACTCCATTCATATTACAGAAAAATCAATGCTCAATTTGCTTCAAAAATTCATACATCAACCTTCAACTCTATAACCATTATCTCATATTACATTCCTTCCTAAAACCAAATAACTAGGACACAAACCAACTTCTTACTATTCCGCAAGTTAACTGATCCGTAAATTAATCTGCCATCCCACAACCAACTCAAACTCCACCCAACGTCAATCGGCTACCATAAATGGATCTACCTCTCCAAGGATCAGCAACCAGAGGCCCTATATTTGTTTCATCCTCGTCTTCTGCTGCAAAATAAGTTTAAATATGCTTCAAATGATTTAGACCTACTCAAATCAAACAACAACAATAAAAAGGTTTAAATAACATAAGAGGTGCAAGGAGATTCAATGGCATCAAGTACCCTCTTTGTAAGAATGTGGTAGTGTTTCTGCCAGATTCGCTGAATTGCCATTGTGGCAGCAAGCAAACCATAAGCTATCCCCAGAATGACAAAGATTACAACAAAAACCACGAGCAGTGCAAAGCAAGCTTCCATGGAAGCAGGAAAACAATCTAAGACACCCCAACCATAACAGCAATTCTGGCATCCAGCCATCCGTGCATCATTGCTATTGAAGGAGGTGCAATGTACTATGAGTCCAAAAAATCCAAGCAAGACAAAGAAGGCCAGCACACCTATAAAGCAAAGAGTTTATCACGTTACTGCGGTTGAAATTAGCATAAGCTGCTAAAATTAGTCATTCAGCGCTATAAAAGAACAAAGGAACATTTGATGAGGTTCATGCAGAAAATCAGGGAAAGCTTACCAATGCAATAATAAAATGGTATAGGATGTTTCGATAGCATGCAATCCCAACCATCACTGAATGAATTTCGAAAAGCACCATCTTTGTCCATAACATATGCAAAGCCTCCTATTGCTGCAATTACCTGAAGAATAGATACTTGTTATAAGATAATCATCTCAAAGCAAATGAGGCAGTGATCTCAATCAGACATGTTCAAGTTTTCAATCTTCTGACTCCTCAATAACTAATACAAAGGGTAGGATAAAATTAGTTTTTTGACCTCTTTCTCCCTTCCATGCCCTGTCTTGATTTTGACTTTGTTTTTTCATCAATAGGAAGGCAAAACAATGAAACTTGAGGGGTTAAGGTATTTTTAAAATAACCTATTGAGGATTGACAACATGCTAGCAGCAAAAAGTCCGAAATGCAATCACTGCACTACTTTAACCAATATGGAACATCAAACAAAACATAAAAAATGGAACCCAAAATCAAATTAGAGATAGTGCTTTGTAATCTACAAAAAGAGTAAAAAGATGGAGAGACTTCTGCAAGTAGTCACTAGTCACTACCTTAACCCAACAATTAATCAACCTATACACAGAATTTTAAAAAAAAAATCAATGAATGTGAATAAGAAGAGTATACTTAAACCTCTCAATAAAGCTAAGAACATGCAATTTTAAAAAACAACCAATACGTATGTAAACCCAAGTTATAGAAGCTATTGCATGAAATGTTGCACAAGAACCTCTAGCAACTCTTTTACATCAACTATATCATGAAATGTAAGTGTTAGCATTTTTTTCCTTCCTTTTATCTGATCTACTATTACTAGGACTGAATTGGGAACTGTGACTACAATAGATGGCCCTTCCTATTTCAAGAAGTCTCTAGCTGATGCTAAAAATCATTTTGGTTATTTAGTTGTCAGAATAAATCTATTATGCGTTAAAGTTGGAACTGAAATATTATACCTAATGCTTCTTGTTGAAAATATTATTTGTGCTTGTTTTGGTTCCACAAAACTTTATGCTTTCTCTAAAAGAATGATATTCCCCTTGTGCAGGCTTGGCTTACTACCATCTCATTGGCTATTTGTAAGGTTAGTCTTATATGTCACTAAAATCTTCCATGTAAAAACTTTGTTCCATATAGTGATATCTTTGTTCCCAAATGCAAGGAGAAACAAAAACATAAAAAACAAAGAATAAGGGAAATTTTAAAAAGTTTGCAATGAATTCCAAATATTTCAGAACAGAAAATGAAGCTATTGGATAGATAAATTCCTTTCGATCTGATCAGTTAATGAATTACAGAGAAAAGTGTTGCTTAAATAACTTTAATCTGATGCGACCAGCTGGAATAAATATTATAAGAGCACACAACAATACAACCATGTGGGACAACAAAATATAGATGATTCATTTATGGACCTCTTATAACATTGTTGAAAATTTGTTATTTCATTAGTTAAAAGCATCCTATTGATCTTCAATAAGTTGAAACCACCACAAAACAAGGGCATTATCAAATGCAGGTTATTTCACAACAATGGTAATCAAAATCATATCAAAGTGAAAAGAACAAGTAGGCATTACCAACTGCTGGAAATATCGATATAAAGGCGTTGAGATACTAGCAGGAGATTTCCACAATTTCTGATAACTAGGCAGTTCACCTGCATAAACATTACAAATACATTTGCAAAATTGTAAAATATAATGAAAAAGTTGTATTTGTACTTCTCAAAAACATTCCATTGGGTTTTTAGCACCATTTTCATTTTATTTAGTATTTTCTCAAAGGCTCAAAGCAATCATGGAAAACCTTCTATTTATTTAGCACAAAGGATTGCTAAATGCAGACAATACAGTAGCACAACGAGTATACATACATATTTGAAGTTTTTTTGAGGGAACCAATATCAGTTTTGAGGTATATATATAGAAACACACATTACTCACTCACTATGTATATATATATATATATATATATATATATCTACGAGTGTATTTGAAGATATTTACCGAGGGAACCAAGCTTGGAGACGACGGTGGCGATTGCCGAGCTTCAAGTCAGCAGATACGGCAGCAGCTGCAAAGGGACAACACCATAGCACAGCCCCTTAAATCCTGAAACAAAAATTAAGAAAGATAAGCCCTTTGAACCACAAATTTCCCCTATTCTCTTCAAAACCAGGAAATACCCAAAACAATTCAGTTAACAAATCAAACTCTAGAAATCCAGAAAAAAGAACACAAATTATGAGGATCTAATGAAGAAACCGAGAAGGATCAGAGTGAGACCGAAAAAGAACTTTAACTAACAAATTCAGAGAAAAAAAAGGAATCAAAGGCCATCACTTACCATATATAAGGAGGTTCAACAGGAGGAAGATGAAGATGGTGAATGAAGCTTGATTTGTAGTCGTAAGGATCCAATTTCTATATGGTTTACTTTGACAAAAACGTTTAGGAAGAAATTGTCTGAAGTGTGAAAGTGAAGAGGATGAAGATGAAGATGAGAGACAGGAGGATATTTTGGTCCAAAATAAGGCAAAATGTTATTACCCGTTGCTTTGAATAGCTATTCTGACCCTCAGCCACTGAATTGCTATTATTGTCTGTACTGTAATAGAAGCAGCATGTAATAGCCCTGTAATAGCCATTACAGGCAACCAAACATGTGTTTAGGGTGGGCCCACGGAATAAGAATGTAATGGCATAGCTATTACATTGAACCAAACATAGTGTATTGTTTGTGATTTTAACATAAGTGAATTATATAACATGTATGTTTTTTTTTTTTTTTTGAATACCTAAAATGAAAGTTTTTATAATTTAATGGTAATATGTATAATTTACTTTTTTTTATAATCATATCAACTTAAATAAATTAATTCAACGTTTTCTGTTGATGGGTTTATCTATGTATAAAGCAAAGGAATTTAAAGATTCCCATGTGCATTGTCCTTCAATTTTTCATGTAACATGCAACATGCCCAGTTTGGGGGGTTAACTTTTCATCCTAGGAATTTTTCAATCATTTTCTTACAAACTATATTTGGGGGTTAACTTGATAATTCAAAAAGTTGGATCATCAACGGTCATAATTCATCAATCCCTTCAAACACACATATCTCATTAATTACTATTAAAATGATTCAATTTATTTTCATTTATATTAGTTTATCTAGTTAAATAAATAAATATCAGCAAAATTTTAAGACTTGCTTCTAAAACCAACCTAAGCTCATTTATGTTTATAGATAAATTAGTTTAAAACTTGTTTAATATATAATTTAAAATTTGTTTAAACCTCATTTATTGTTTAGTTATTATTATTTGTGCGCTCATTTTATTTATACATTTTTATTTGATTATTTTATATCTAAAAAGATAAGATATAAATTTCTTTATTATTTATTTATTATTCATGAATATTGTTTGTGAATATGTTCGTTTAATTTTTACGAACATATTTATTTAAATTAAACAAATGAACATCAACACATAAATTTAAATAAATGAATACATACACAGTTTGAAATAGTTAACAAGCATGAATCAAATACGAATAAATTTAAAAATAAACAAATAAGCATGCATAGAAGTTTATTTTATCAAACCCAGTTATAAATTTAATTTTCATACCATCTAACTTATTATACATTATAAAAAAAATATCAGAATTCTCCCTATTATCGATCTTACCCCCTTCATTTCTAGTGGCACCTTAAAACATGACTTTGAAGCATCCAATCCAATCAAAATTTCATTCAATGGCTAATTTTGCATCCTCCATGAATCATACAAGATCATGGGCATTTTGTTCCCTAAAACACCTATCTTTTACACTTCCAAATATGATTTTCATCCCAATATATATCAAATCTTTTCTTAATCCATTAATTCAACAATGAATCCCTACCATAAAAATTTGCCCACAATAACAATTGTGTGACAGCCACCACACAACTATCAATGCTACTCATTAGTACTTTCATACCATAAAAACCCCAATACACAAGCAACTAATAATCTGCATGACTCTACTTCCTGTTATAAGTCTCTCATATCTATCAAACTCCATACTAAATCGTCCAGTTACATTACTACCTCCACCAATATTCTGCTCATCTCAATATTCACCATTTTGCTTAGAAAAAAAGAGAGATTAAAATCTTATTGATAAACAGCCTTGATTGACCGTAAATACACCACCAAGCTTTATAGTTTATCATCAAAGTGTAGGACCACCCATAAGTAGTAGTAGAAAGCAACATAAGTTTTGGGCCTATCATTTATTTCTTCAAACTAGATCAATCCTCCCAAGCCGTAGAGACTTCCATTCCATGCTTTGTTGCTTTCTGATAGGTGTTCAAATGGTATATATATTTTAGTTAAATTATACTTGTTTTACGTAAAATGGCTAGGTTTGATATGTTCGAATGTGTAGGTGAAGAGGACCAAGCCATGGAGTGGTGACGAAGTCAGTAAGTTGAGGAACGAGCCAAGGTTGAGTAAGTTGCGACCATTGCTACTGAGTTGAGACTGAAATTATGGATTGCAGGGAGAATAACGCAGCACAATGAGGAAGTCGCTTTGTGCGTCATTAATTCTAGAAAAAGTGAGTCGTTAATTAGTGCATTTCATATTGTGTTTGTGTGGTAAAAGTACCACAAAATTCCATATATTATACCTTAGATTGCATTGGTAAAATGGGAAATCATCCCTTGTATGTTAGATAGTGAGAACAACAGTCCCTCCTTTCAAATTATGTGTTTATATATAAGGTATAATAATAAATTTAGTCCTTAGTCTTTACACATTTATTCAATTTAATTTCTACAGTTTTATTAATGGAAGTAAATTACAAAATTTTAAAACTAATAAGACTAAAGGGTCAAAAAAGCCTTAGTAACAAATTAAAAAAAAAATTAAGCCCTTTTAAAATTTAAAAATCACAAAATTTATAAAAAAAAATTATAATTTTTTATTAAAAAATAACAATATCAACTCAATAAAATAGTAGGGGTCAATTTTTTTTTTAAATTTTATAACCATTAGATTTTAATGGGTCCTTATTTTTATTTTCTAATAAAAAATTTAAATTTAAATTTATTTTATAAATTTATTTATAATTTTTATGTTTTTTTTAATAATTTTTAAATTTTAAAAGGACTTTAATTGATTTTTTTAAATTTGTTACTAAGATCATTTTGACCTTTTAGCCTTACTAGTTTAAAAAAGTTCTAATTTACTTCCAATAAAAGTATAAGGATCAAATTGAATAAACTTGTAAAGATTGAGGGTTAAATTTATTATTATATCTTACATATAAATATTAAATTTTAATGAAGAAATTATTTTACTCGTTCACCTAATGTAGAGTGACTAATTTATTCCTTTTTCAATAGAGGTATTAAATTACAATTTAAGATATAGTAAAGGGTTTGTGTGTTTTTGAATTTTAGTTAAGACTTGCTGTTTGTTGTTTAGCCCGAATCTGCTTTTGGATAATTTTGTGTGATAGTTGCATATTATTGTGCAAGTTTTCAGTGGGTGATTTTATTTGAGTTTTGGGAATTGAGATTTTTAGTGCCATTAAACTTGAAAATTAGAAAAACTTTAAGGCACCTTAGAAAGTCCAAATTAGTGGTGGAAACTTCTAGTCTTGATTTAACCATGAGCCTCGCGATTATGCAATGTCAAATCTAAAAGGAATACAAAGTAGCATTAGGATATCTACACTACCCGCTAATAATTTCAAAATTAAGGCAACTATAATAGAAATGATACATATTTGGCTATTTAAGAATTTATTCAAGTCTTGGAATTATATGAAATTGAAGGGAAAAGTGGTAGAGGGATTAAAATGGAAAAATGGCTAATTTTTAATTGAAATTCGTTGAAAGATTAAAGTTGAGATTTTACCTTTGTGAAAGAATTTACACAAAGTAAGAATGAACACACTGTTTTCTATGAATAAACCTTGAGAAAAATGCTTGATTGATTGAGAACTTGAGAGGAGTATTTATACACATACAAGTAGATGAAAACTGCTATTAACCAACCAAGCTAATAAACTGAATCAGTTACAACAGCTTAATAGACTCTAATATTCACCCATCTACTATTACATTGTGATTTGGAGTTTCTCTCGGAACCGACAAAAATTAGAAGTGGACAATGGTTTGGTGAGAATATCAGCAATCTGATCACATGCCGGAACTTCACCAACAATCAACAAGCCATCTGCAACCTTCTCACGAACAAAGAAAAGATCAAGTTCAACATGCTTGAATTTAGAGTGGAGAACGGGATTGGCCGCAACAACTGTAACATCCCGGTTTAGGGCCTAGTCGGAATAGTGGTGCGAGACCACAAATCCGAGGTATATGTATGAAATTTTGAGGTTTATGCTATGTATGCATGCTAGTGTGAAAGTTTCATGAAGCAATTTTGTTAAATTGCGGTTAAATTGTCCAAAAGGACTAAATTGTAAAAGTTACAAAATGTGAGATTCTAGAAGCTATTTGTGTGAAATAGCTTTAGAATATTAATTAGAGGTACTTAATGAGAAATTTTCCCAATTTTTAGTTTTTGGACAAAATTGGGCATGGATGAGTTAAAATAGGAAGTTTATCAAAAAGGGCATTTTGGTCATTTGGCTATTAAATGATTAAAATAGGAGAAAAGATGAAAAATTCACTCATCTTCTTCTCCAAGGCTGCCGAAATTTTCAAGAGCCATTGTTAGGGTTCTTCAAATTTTTCAAGCTTGCTAGTAATTGCATCTAAGCCCCGTTTTTTATATTCTTCGTATTTTTGAAGTCCTAGTAGCATGAGTAAGCTATTTTTAGCTATTTGATGAGCTATGATGGATGTTCAAAAAATGTACCCATGTATGAAATGCATGTAGTTTGATCTTTTATGGAAGAATATGAAAGCTTGATGTAGTAGAAACATCTTTTGCTAAGTGATTTTCCATGAAAAATGCATGTAGGGACTTGTTTGTGAAAGTCTTGAGTTTGGTCATACATGTATGATTTAGTGAGAATTAATGAATGCTTTAGTTGAGTAAGTGATTCAGCTAAGCATGAAAAGCTAGAAAGTTGAATAAAAATCACTTTACGAGCCTTGGGGAAAAAGTGTAAATATGAGAAAGTTTAGGGGCAAAATGGTAATTTTGCTAAAGTATGAGATGTGGGTCAATTTAGTCAATGTGTGTATTGAATAAGCTGATTTATTCATTATAGATCAAGAAAGACGAAGCCCGGATCTAAACCGAGGCAAGAGCAATGTGGTGGACTAAATTGCACGTTTCTATACTTTTGAGTACCGAGGTAAGTCTATGCATAAACAATGCATTCATACTTACAATTTCTTAATGCTAGCTAGTGTGTAGCATGTTTGAGAACCTATGTGGAATGAATGTGGTAGATATTGTGAATGGATGAATGATTGAGTAAGTAAATATGAGAATGTGTAGTGATAATGCTAAATGGTGGGCTAAGTGCGATACCATCCTAATGCATATTGACGATGAGCTGGCTTTGTGCGATGCTATCGTTAGGTATATCATCTAGTGGGCTATGTGTGAAACCACTATGATTACCTTTGAGGTAGGCTAAGTGCGATACTACTTTATAAATTGATTGTGGTGGGCTAAGTGCGAAATCACTGAGAAATTAGCTGTGTGGTTGTATTATTGAGTTAATTAGCTGCGTGGATGAATTATCCAGGAATGATGTTGTGTTGTATATTGTATAAATGTGATATTGAATGCAGGGGTGCATTTCAATAGTTATGAGTATATGACTCATGATGTGTTGGAAATGTGGTAAGGGATAGAAAGAGTAAGCATAGTTGTGTATTATATGTTAGTATAATGCTAATTGTTGTTTAGCTTATACTATGATGCTTAATTGTTTATGTGTAAACTTACTAAGCTCAAAGCTTACTCTCTTTCTTTTCCCTTGTCTTATAGAGCAATAGAGTTGACTCGAGATACAATGATCAATTGGAGAATCACCCACGCTATCATCACACTTTGGTACATGAGACTTAATGTTTTGTATATGGCATGTACAGGGGCTAGAAAAGTTAGTGAATTTTGTTGTAAATGGCTAAGATGTGTTAGCCCATAGTTGGATAATCTATTTTGTATAATGCCATAATTGTTGGCTACTTTATTATATGAAAAGATGTAGTTATCCATGTGAAATTGCACTTCATTATGACTTGGTTATGGATGTGTTGAATGAGTGCATGTTATGTATGCTAAAAGGGTGAAAAGAACTTGGCATATAGCTTTGTTCTTGTCCATGTGGATAGACACACGGGCGTGTGTCTAGAGCATGTGTGACACACGATCAGCCCACGGGCGTGTGAGTTGGCCGTGTGTCCCCTGCATGTTGGCATATTAAGTCAAAATAGACCACTGTAACACCCCTATCCCGAGTCCGTCGCCGAATTAGAGTTAGGAGCATTACCAGACAATTCAGAAAGCATTTACAAAAATTTCATACAATCAATCATCATTCTCAAACATAATGTCCTATAAATGAGTCTTTGAGACCAATAACATGCTTGTAAATCGGGTCGAAACTAAACCGAAACACATACGAGATTTCATAAAAATTTAAAACTTTTCTAAACTACAGGGGAGACACGCCCGTGGAAGGAAATCGTGTGCCATCTACTGCTGATAGACACCCCTTGTGTCTTCCCCATGGTGATATACTGACTTGGTCCCCACGGCCACCAAGCACGCCCGTGTGCCATGGCCGTGGTTAGCTACTGACTTTTACACCACGGCTAACTGACACCCCCGTGTTGAGGACGTGTGCTACTAAACCACAACCTGCTATACACCCACGGTCATGAGGCACGCCCGTGCGCATCAACCGTGTGATATTATATGCTATTTCCAAGGCCAATATGCCACCCTAAAGGGTCGTATCTGCAAACAACATATATAACATCTTATTCCATTCGCATATAACCATCAAAATATACCAATGGCCATCCAAAACATGCACATTTGACAACTAAGGTAATCACAACAATACCTTTAATATACATTCAACCTATGCATTCAAAACCATTTCCAAACATATCAATTTGCATAACCAAATCTCAACTATGCTCAAACACTATTCTTCTATATACTTACCATCTCACAACCATTTCTTATATCAACTAATCATACCCAAACCAATTTCACACATTACCTTCATTTAATCATATTACCAAAACATAGCTAGCCAAATCAAATGGCTACGTTTACAACATAAACATATACACATACACCTAGCCTATACATGCCATATTTAACTATATACATTTTCAAAAGGGTACCAAAACGAGTTTAGTAGTGTGATGACGATCCTTGACGGTCCCGAGCCTTTAGTAGCTTGACGACCTATAAAACAGAGAAAACACATGCACAGAGTAAGCTTTCCAAAAGCTTAGTAAGTCATATACAAATAAACTTGGCATAGAAGACACTTATGCAAATAAATACATTATCACATATCAATCACTTAACATAATATTGCATATATGCTTTGATTCATACACTATTAACCACCTTTTCTACCTTTGGAAATTCAAGAAGCATATAATTACGTAATTCATATAATCAAAACTTTACATATCATATCATCAATTCCGTATCCATAGCATCATAGTAAGATCACTTAGATGCTTACCTTGTATACACAATTAGTGTATAATCAACGTACTTGAACTGGTTTTACATACACATATTTATTCTTAACTCCATTTGCAATTCATATCACAGACTTGCATGTTGAACCAATAGGAATCTAATAGGATGCTCAGAAAACTCGGAATAGTCGTACAAAGCCAACGTCCTAAACGAGGTCTTACATGCACTGAGATATCGATACCTCAGTCCCAGACGGATTGTTACATGAATCAATATGATGCCGATGTCCTAGACATGGTCTTACACAAAAAGCTCATATCGTTGCCAACGTCCCAGATGTGGTCTTACATATAATCAGATAACGATGCCTACGTCCTAGACGAGGTCTTACATATAATCAGATAACAATGCCTACGTCCCAGACGAGGTCTTACTATAATCAGCTAACGATGCCTACGTCCCAGACAAGGTCTTACATATAATCAGATAACGATGCCTACGTCCCAGACGAGGTCTTACATATAATCAGATAACAATGCCTACATCCCAGACGAGGTCTTACATATAATCAGCTAACAATGCCTACGTCCCAGACGAGGTCTTACATATAATCAGATAACGATGCCTACGTCCCAGACGAGGTCTTACATATAATCAAATAACAATGCCTACGTCCCAGATGAGGTCTTACATATAATCAGATAACGATGCCTACGTCCTAGACGAGGTCTTACATATAATCAGATAATGATGCCTACGTCCCAGACGAGGTCTTACATATAATCAGATAACGATGCCTATGTCCCAGACGAGGTCTTACATATAATCAAATAACGATGCCTACGTCCCAGACGAGGTCTTACATGATAAAACAGAACAGATACCTTTGTATTCCTAAGTTCATATAAAACTTCTCCGACTTATCACTATGTCGACCTTATCCCAGAATTCATATACATAGCATCACCAATGTAGTCATTATCATAGATAGTCATGTAAATAAACTTAATTCAATACAATTACATTTATTAGCAATATGACTTACCTCGGATTCGATCTATCGAAATGGAAACGACTACTCAATTACTTTCGCTTTCCCGCGATCTAAATCTATTTTCCTCGATTGTTGATCTAAACATATTCAAAATTAACCCTTTTATTCATTAATTCATCCAATTCAATCCATACACACATATTTAGGGCTATTTACAAATTAACCCGGTATTACCGGAGTTAAACATACATAAACGAGTAAATTGGGACATAATCCCGTGGCACAATTTAAAATTTTTCAAATTTCATCTTTACGACCCTAATGTGGCCCTACAAGACCCAAAATATGATTAGGAAATTATTTGGGACTAAAATAGAGACTTTGGAAACATTTTCTTGAAAATAGGGGCACATGCCCGTGTGGCTTGCCCGTGGGGAAATCACATGGCCGTGGGCAGCCCGTGGGCAGATTCTGACTTGTTACACACGGCTGTGGGACTAACCCGTGGGTGATTCATTTTGATTCTGACTTTGCCACACGCCCATGTGTCTAGGCCGTGTGAAAACTGCAATTTTCACCATTTTTAGGTTATTAAAACCCACAAAATACACCTAACTCATACTCAATCATAATCATCCATTGTTTAAACAAAACTTAACCATTTCATAAGCTGATACTTATATCAAAATTAATACACAACCAAGCTTAGCTGAATGTATAAAAATTATCATACAAACCCATACTATTCATCAAATTCACAAATTAGTCCTCCAAAATAATATTTTCTCAATTTAGCCCTATTTAGCTAAATTCAACAAAACTTCAAGAACAAAACATTTCATCTAGCTCAAATCTTTTATTTAATGCCAAAATTCATCAAAAAGCTTAACATATCAACAATGGCATCTCTCACAAACATCATCAATAATCAAATTCAATACATGGGTTTTGAAGCTCTCAAAGCAACGATTACAGAAACGTAAAAATTATCGAAAACCGACCGAAAACATACTTTGAATTGAGCCTAATAGTAGCCGAATATTTGAAAGCTTTAACTCTTTCTTTTTCTTTGTATTTTCGGCCAAGGAAGAGAAATAAAAGATGAACACTCATCTTTTGGTTTCTTTAATCTAATTTTATTACTCAATTACTAAATTGTCCATCCATTAAACATATAAGACAAACATAAATAATGGTTATCATGACATTCCACCATCCACTAACTAAATAGTGGTTAAATTGCTATATAAAGATTCCACTTTTACCAAGCCATAACACATTAATACTTTAACAATTAGCAAGCAACTTTCACATTTAATGCAATTTAATCCTTTTTGTCAAATTAAATACACAGACAATCAAATTAGCTTACGGAAATTTAGCACATACTAATTCACATATCAACGGCACAAAATATAATATTAAAAATATTATTCAGACTCGAATTTGTGGTCCCGAAACCATTGTTCTGACTAGGGTATAAACCGGACTATTACAATCCTCCCCCTTAGGGTATAAACCGTGTGATATTATAGGCTATTTTCAAGGCCAATATGCCACCCTAAAAGGTTGTATCTGCAAACAACATATATAACATCTTATTCCATTCGCATATAACCGTCAAAATATACCAAATGGCCATCCAAAACATGCACATTTGATAACTAATGTAATCACAACAATACCTTTAATATACATTCAACCTATGCATTCAAAACCATTTCCAAACATACCAATTTGCATAACCAAATCTCAACTATGCTCAAACATTATTCTTCTATATACTTACCATCTCACAACCATTTCTTATATCAACTAATCATACCCAAACCAATTTCACACATTACCTTCATTTAATCATATTACCAAAACCTAGCTAGCCAAATCACATGGCTAAGTTTACAACATAAACATATACACATACACCTAGCCTATACATGCCATATTTAACTATATACATTTTCAAAAGGGTACCAAAACGAGTTTAGTAGTGTGATGACGATCCTTGACGGTCCCAAGCCTTTAGTAGCTTGACGACCTATAAAACAGAGAAAACACATGCACATAGTAAGCTTTCCAAAAGCTTAGTAAGTCATATACAAATAAACTTGGCATAGAAGGCACTTATGCAAATAAATACATTAGCACATATCAATCATTTAACATAATATTGCATATATGCTTTGATTCATACACTATTAACCACCTTTTCTATCTTTGAAAATTCAAGAAGCATATAATTACGTAATTCATATAATCAAAACTTTACATATCATATCATCGATTCCGTATCCATAGCATCATAGTAAGATCACTTAGATGCTTACCTTGTATACACAATTAGTGTATAATCAACGTACTTGAACTGGTTTTACATACACATGTTTATTCTTAACTCAATTTGCAATTCGTATCACAGACTTGCTTGTTGAACCAATAGGAATCTAATAGGATGCTCAAAAAACTCAGAATAGTCGTACAAAGCCAACGTCCTAAACGAGGTCTTACATGCACTGAGATATCGATACCTCAGTCCCAGACGGATTGTTACACGAATCAATATGATACCGATGTCCTAGACATGGTCTTACACGAAAAGCTCATATCGTTGGCAACGTCCCAAACGTGGTTTTACATATAATCAGATAACGATGCCTACGTCCCAGACGAGGTCTTACATATAATTAGATAACAATGCCTATGTCCCAGAGGAGGTCTTACATATAATCAGCTAACGATGCCTACGTCCCAGACGAGGTCTTACATATAATCAGATAACGATGCCTACGTCCCAGACAAGGTCTTACATATAATCAGATAACAATGCCTACGTCCTAGACGAGGTCTTACATATAATCAGCTAACAATGCCTACGTCCCAGACGAGGTCTTACATATATGCAAATAACGATGCCTACGTCCCAGACGAGGTCTTGCATATAATCAGATAATGATGCCTACGTCCCAGACGAGGTCTTACATATAATCAAATAACGATGCCTACGTACCAGACGAGGCCTTACATATAATCAGATAACGATGCCTACGTCCTAGACGAGGTCTTACATGATAAAATAGAACAGATACCTTTGTATTCCTAAGTTCATATAAAACTTCTCCGACTTATCACTATGTCGACCTTATCCTAGAATTCATATACATAGCATCACCAATGCAGTCATTATCATTGATAGTCGTGTAAAAAAATTTAATTCAATACAATTACATTTATTAGCAATATGACTTACCTCGAATTCAATCTATCAAAATGGAAACGACTACTCAATTACTTTCGCTTTCCCGCGATCTAAATCCGTTTTCCTCGGTTGTGTAACTAAACATATTCAAAATTAACCCTTTTATTCACTAATTCATCCAATTCAATCCATACACATATATTTAGGGCTATTTACAAATTAACCCGGTATTACCGGAGTTAAACATACATAAACGAGTAAATTGGGACATAATCCCGTGGCACAATTTAAAATTTTTCAAATTTCATCTTTACGATCCTAATATGGCCCTACAAGACCCAAAATATGATTAGGAAATGATTTGGGACTAAAATAGAGACTTTGGAAACATTTTCTTGAAAATAGGGGCACATGCCCGTGTGGCCTGCCCGTGGGGAAATCATATGGCCGTGGGCAGCCCGTGGGCAGATTCTGACTTGCTACATACGGCCGTGGGACTAACCCGTGGGTGATTCATTTTGATTCTGACTTTGCCACACGCCCATGTGTCTAGGTCGTGTGAAAACTGCAATTTTCACCATTTTTAAGTTATTAAAACCCACAAAATACACCTAACTCATACTCAATCATAATCATCCATTGTTTAAACAAAACTTAACCATTTCATAAGCTGATACTTATATCAAAATTAATACACAACCAAGCTTAGCTGAATGTATAAAAATTATCATACAAACCCATACTATTCATCAAATTCACAAATTAGTCCTCCAAAATAATATTTTCTCAATTTAGCCCTATTTAGCTAAATTCAACAAAACTTCAAGAACAAAACATTTCATCTAGCTCAAATCTTTTATTTAATGCCAAAATTCATCAAAAAGCTTAACATATCAACAATGGCATCTCTCACAAACATCATCAATAATCAAATTCAATACATGGGTTTTGAAGCTCTCAAAGCAACGATTACAGAAACGTAAAAATTATCGAAAACCGACCGAAAACATACTTTGAATTGAGCCTAATAGTAGCCGAATATTTGAAAGCTTTAACTCTTTCTTTTTCTTTGTATTTTCGGCCAAGGAAGAGAAATAAAAGATGAACACTCATCTTTTGGTTTCTTTAATCTAATTTTATTACTCAATTACTAAATTGTCCATCCATTAAACATATAAGACAAACATAAATAATGGTTATCATGACATTCCACCATCCACTAACTAAATAGTGGTTAAATTGCTATATAAAGATTCCACTTTTACCAAGCCATAACACATTAATACTTTAACAATTAGCAAGCAACTTTCACATTTAATGCAATTTAATCCTTTTTGTCAAATTAAATACACAGACAATCAAATTAGCTTACGGAAATTTAGCACATACTAATTCACATATCAACGGCACAAAATATAATATTAAAAATATTATTCAGACTCGAATTTGTGGTCCCGAAACCACTGTTCCGACTAGGGTATAAACCGGACTGTTACAACCACAGACTAGCCACACGGGCGTGTGCCTAGGCCGTGTGAGTTAATCAGTGTTGGCCACAGGCTAGCCACACGGGCGTGTGACTAGGCTTTGAGGCAGTGGGTAGATAGTCAATGTTCACCACGGTAGGAAGGCATGGGCGTGCATGTCTACACACGGGCGTGTCTCATCTTGCACGAGCGTATGAGCCCTGTATAAAAGAGAAAAATTTTAAGATTTGAAAAAAAGTTCCGGTATAGTCTCAAGAGCCCTCGTGTGTATGAGTGAGGCCTTGTAAGTCGAGAATGAGGTCGTTGAGGTGACTTAAGAGAGTAGTCACGATGAGCCTAAGTGGCGATCAAGTAGTTTTAATACGGTAACGCCTCGAGCCCCGTTCCGGTGTAGAATCTGAGTAAGGGGTGTTACAACAACCACTGCACTGGAATTATCACACCAAATAATAGGTTGATCATCAGAAGAAAACTGAAGTTCCCATAGTAACAATTCAAGCCATGTGATGTCAAAGGCTGCAACACCTTCACCTCGATACTCTACTTCAACCGTCGATCGAGAAACAATCTGTTGTTTCATAGAGCACCATGAGAAGGGATTCCCACCAAAGTACACACAGTAACCAGTGGTGACCGACGATCATCAAAATCCAAGCCCCAATTCGCATCAGTATACCCAACTAAAGGCAATCGCTCAGAAGGTCAAATCTATAACCCATAGTCAATAGTAGCACAAATGTAGCTTAATATGCATTTGATGGTAACAAAACGTACATCAGTTGGAGCATGCATGAATTGACATATTCTATTTACGGTATAGACAACATTAGGTCAAGTAAGAACCACATATTGTAACACTCCGGCAATACTCCGATATTCACGTGGATCACTAAGAGGTGTTCAAAACCAACGTCCTTGAGTGAAAACTTAGTGTGAAGTTGGTAAATAAACGTATCAATCTTGAGGCTAGAGTCACTGTAATAATGATATCATCTACATAAACTAAGACATATATATGGGACTCATTAGTAATACGAATGAATAAAGATGCATTAGACTTGGAAAGCACAAAACCAATGGAAACAAGGAAAGCCTTCAACTTATCAAACCAGACCCTTGAAGCTTGCCTTAGTTCGTACAATGCGTTGTTCAATCGACATATAATAAATTACCCATTCTCATTTGTTTGAACATAACCGAGAGGTTGTTGTATGTACACCTCTTCGGTCAATTCACTATTAAGGGAAGTATTATTAACATCAACTTGTCACAATGGCCATTGTTTAGAGACAACAATAGAGAGAATGGTACAAATTGTAGTGGTTTTGACCACTGGACTGATTGTTTCATGAAAATCACACTCAAGAACTTGAGAACACATTTTTCCAACCAATCTACCTTTCTAGCGAGCCACTGTTCCATCAGGATTTTGTTTTATCTTAAAGAGCCATTTTCAACCAATTACCTTCCGGCCCAGTGGCAAGGGAACTAAAGTCCAAGTGTTGTTATGAAGCAAATCATCATAATCGTCCTCATCAGCCTTCCTCCACTCAATGCTCGCAAAGGCTTCGTCAATATTACGAGGTTCGTGATCGAAAAGTTCAACCGTTAGCACATTCGATTTAAAAATACAGACTTTCGAGCGATTGACCATCGAATAAGTATTGATGGATAGAAGTGAAGAGGATCAATAGGAATGAGAACTTCTGGTGGAGGAGAGAAAGGGCCGAAGCTACTGTGACCACAAGAACTAGCATTGTTAGTATCGCGAGTCAAGACCGGATCAGACATGATCGAAATAGGGTCAGAGGAGAAAACCGATGTGGGAATCAAAGAAGCAGTATCTGAAGATGGTAGATTTGGGGACGAGGAGCGGATGATAGGCAAAACAGTGGTAACCTGGTCTGATGCTGGAGAGTCAGATGGTGTACTCAAAGAAGCAAACAAGAAGTGATCATCATCGAACACCAAATATCTAGAAATAAACACCCGTCCATTCGAAGCAAGACACTGATAACCTTTATGATGAGAGCTGTAGCTAAAAAAAATATACGGTTGGGACCGAAACTCCAACTTATGCTGATTAAACGGTCAGAGATACGGATAGCAAAAATACCCAAAAACACAAAGATGGTCATATTCTAAAGGAGTACCATAAAGCACTAAATATGGATACTGATTTTGAAGAACTGGAGTGGGCAACCGATTTATCAAATGAACAGCACATCAAAAGACATATCCCCAATACTTCATTGGCAAATAGGCTTGAGTGAGTAATATGAGCCCAACTTACACTATATGACGGTGCTTTCTTTCGACAATCCCATTTTGCTCGGATGTGTGTGGGCATGTAGCATGATGGACAATTCCATGCTGAGCCAACAAGGAAGTAAATAAGCGAAATTCACTACCCCAGTCACTCGGAAACTACTTTATATCTTTGCCAAACTTACCTTTAACCATTTTCTGAAAATGAACAAAATAATCAATAGCTTGAAACTTCTTTTAGATAAGAAATAGCCATGTAAGCCGACTATAAACATCAACAAATGAAAAATAATACCAACTAGTCCCAGAATTAACAGAAGTAGGTCTCCATAGATCATAAAAAAACTAAATCAAATGGATGATGAATCACAGTGGCGGAAGCCGAAAATGGTAACTTGTGTGACTTCCCTTGTTGATAAGTATAACATACATGTTGCAACTTATTAGTATCAACAAAACATTACAAGTTTTTAAAACAATCGGACAATATTCGATGATGGGTGTCCAAGTCGATGATGCCACAACTTAAAAAAATTGCATTTAGGAGGCAAAGAAGAGCTAGTACTGTAATAACCCAAATTCCACATGCACCGAAAAAGTGAGTTTAGGGCCTCCGTCTTAGGAAAATGAGTCCGTAAATATTTATTAAAAATATTTACGAAGTTAGTATGGGTTGAATTAGATTTTTGATAAGTGAATTTAGTTTAATTAGAAGTAATTATTAGAAAGGACTAAATTTAATAGAGCATAAAAGTTTAATTATAGAATAGAGAAAGGTTACAAGACTAAATTAGTAGTTAAACCAAATTAGTGACATGTGTAAGTTGGAGAATAAATACATGTGTAACTAAAATATTAATACAAATGTATATTATATATGTATTTACTTATAAGTTAAGTAAAAGATTATTATTATTATTATTTATTTATTATGTTTATTATATTATTTTTGTTAAATAAATATGATAGTGCCAATTGTGTGGTGATAATTTATACATGTGTATTTATATGTATTAATACACATGTAATATATATATATATATATATATATTGGTTATTATATAGATATTTTATATTTAATAATTAAATAAATGAAAAAAAAGAAATAGAAAAGTTAGAGAGAAACAAACGAAATTAGGGAAAGAAAGAAAGGAAGGAAAAGAAAAAAAAAGGAAAAACTAGGGTTTTGAAGCTTGGAGATTATTTGGTAAGTTTAATTAAGTCTTTTTCATGTGATTTTAATGTTTTTGAAGTCCTAGAGTAAAATACTCTCGAATTTATGTGGAAATTTTGAAAAATGATAGAATTTTTAGTAGGGTTTATGTTGAACAAATAATGGAATTAGGGATTAATTTGATAGAATTTGTGATTAGAATTGATTGGAGGACTAAATTGTAAACTAGGCTATAAGTTTTGAGTTTTATGGGCTAAATTGAAAGAAACTTGAAACTATGGTTAAATGATGAAAATTTGATGGTTATATTTAAGTTTTGATGGACATTGAATAGGGAAAGGATATGAATTGTAAAAAGGAAAAAGGTGAAAATGGTTAGGACAAATTTGGGATTTAGGTAAAAGTTGCATGGAAAGTTATTATCTTATATAAAATATGTGTGTTATTAATTAATTATAATTATGTTAATTTTCGTAGCAAACAAGGAAACTGAGACGTCTAATACGAAGGGGAAGGAAAAAGTGATCGAGGAGTAGCTCGAGAAAATATCGGTTTGTATTATCATAATTCAAGTTATTTATTATTACATGTTTAATTTCAATATATGTGTATGGAAAGTGAAATTGAGGTAAGTATTGATATTTAAATTGAATGTGATTTGGATTTAATTGATGAATATATATATATGTGTGTGTGTGTGTGTGTGTGTGTGAAATTAAATAGTATAATTGTAGTGAATTTAAGATGAAATTGAGTAGTGAATTTGAATTGAGGTTCAGAAACCCTATTAACTAGTCGGGCTAAGTCGGTAAGTCGGATATAGTTGGCATGTCATAGAATTGGAAGAGTTCATGGATTCTTTGACCTTAAGTCGATGAGACACTGGGTGTCATTATTTACTTCGAATAGATTCAATGAGGTACTGGGTACCACTTTACTTCGACTAGGCCGATGAGACACTGGGTGTCACTATATTGCTTCGAACTATCCGATGAGGCACTGGGTGCCAGTATGGTGTGTTTGGTTGGATCCGTGTATCCGCCAAAGTCCGAGTCATGTTAATAGGGGTAATTACATGAAATGAGAAAATCATCTGAATTTGATTATTTGAACCATTGAATGAATAGTGAAAGATATATTGTGAAATAAATAAGAAATGAAATTATGCTATGAGATTGAAGGCATGAATCAAAGGTTCATAAATGGTTCCTATTGAAATGTGAATTGAATATTTATATATGATTGAGAGATGAACCAAAGGTTCATGAATAGTTGGAATTCTATAGATGAGA
This sequence comes from Gossypium australe, assembly GCA_005393395.2. Taxonomy (NCBI): domain Eukaryota; kingdom Viridiplantae; phylum Streptophyta; class Magnoliopsida; order Malvales; family Malvaceae; genus Gossypium; species Gossypium australe. The sequence goes on from CM016624.1 coordinate 100,357,738, forward strand.
TATTAATTTAAATATTGAAAATGTCACATTGGAAATATAATAACTTAGTACAAAATTATATGTATGATGTGTTATTTATCTAAGTATGTTTATGATATTTGATCATTGTTATAAATTGAATTATGATAATACCACCGAGTAGTTCCAATACTCAGCGTACGGTTTGTTTTCCATGCTCAGATTAGATCAAGATAAGTTGGACTCAGCATCTGATTCAATCCCAGCTTCAGCTCAATTTTGGTGATGCATCAATCTTTTGGTAAATGTGGCATGTACTAGAGTTAGTATTTGTCATTTGTAAATGTATTATATTTTTATTGTAAATGTGGTATAAAATCCTTAAGAAGTTTTAGGTATGATGATGAATGTTATATGATCAAGATTTATAAGTAAATGATTGTGTATGAATTATATATGTTTAGTATGTAAAAATAACTTAAAAATGGTGAAAAATGAAGTTTTCACACAGCCAAGTCACATGGGCGTATGCTTAGGCCGTGTGGAAAAATCAGAATTGCCCACGGGCTAGTCCCACAGCCATGTGATCCCCACAGGCAGGCCACACGGGCATGTGCCCCTATTCTCAAGAAAAAGTTTTCAAAGTTCCTAATTTAGTCCCAAATTACTTCTTAATTATATTTTGGGTCTCGTAAGTCTATATTAGGGACTTAAAGATGAAATTTGAAAAGTTTTAAATTGTGCCACGAAATTATGTCTCAATTTTCTCGTTTATTAGTGTTTAACTCTGGTAATACCTCGTAACCCTGTTCTGGCGACGGTTTAGAGTTAAGGGGTGTTACAAGTACCCAACTTTGTATTGTGAAAAGACATGTCAACGCCTCGAACGAATCCCATATTGACGGAAGACGTCACCAGAGAAAATCGATACAATCCCTCATGTGTGTGGCCTCGAAGCAAAATTTCCTGGGTCTATATATCCTTTACAAGACAATGAAATACGTGAAACTCAAAAAACACATTATTATCCAGATCAAAATGAGAAATTGAGAGCAAATTTTTTCGAATCTTAGGTACATGTAACACATTTGTTAAATGCAATAATTTATGAGAAGTAGAAATCGTGCTATGACCCATACTCGCAATATGAGCACACGTACCATTACCTATAAGTAGAGGAATTTTACTTGAATATTCAGTCGAATGATTCAAGGTAGAGGCCTCTTGACATACATGATTGGTGGCACCGAAGCTGGGGTACCAAATGGACAATTCAGGAAAGGCATGTGGCAAAGAAACAAATGGCCCAGCAAAAATTTCATTGTGCAAAGCAGGCCTGGCAGAATGAATAGGAGCATTAGGTGACCCAAAAACAACAGACTTAGAAGTAGGCCCAGTCGAAGTATATGTCCAAAACACGCAGACATAATAACACATGTGACATTATTAATAGCATGTCCAACTGAGTCAAAATGGGCAGATCAAAACACGGGCCCAGCAGCAGATCCAACATCATATGTATGCCCATAATGTAGTGGCCCATTCGAATAAGACAAGTGAAACACCTGATGGATTGAAGCAGATGGGTTGACTGAAGAGTAGGGCCCAACAGATGTGCTATGGAGTAAAGAGCCATAAGGCGAGGGAGCAAAACTTCCATGAGCAAAGAATGGATTAGGGTTCGGGGCAGCCACCAAAACATTTTCAGAACGCCATAAGAGAGACGAAGGCAAAGGACCAAAAAACGACGCTGGAAGATCAAAAGACAACACCGGAGGACCATCAACCGAGCGGTCGAACATATAATAGCACTGTTGAGCAAGATGTCCAAGACGACCACAGATCTGACACTAAAAGCAACCACGGTTGCTCCGGCCACGACCGCATTAAGAACTGCGACCACCATGAGAGAACCAGCCCGTTGACCGAGACTCAAATGCCGAAACCGTCAGAAGAGCCATAGTCGAATCCCTTAAGAGGGATCTCTAAAACAAACCTTTGCTGTTGACTTTCGCACTCTAACAATATATCCACAAGACGATTCATCGCTAAAGGTTCCGATGAAAAAGACGCAAAAGTAAGGACCGAATCAAATTCTACCGAAAGACCAGCAACGACTATATCGACTTGCTCATTAGCAGAGACGAGATGGCCATAAGCATTAAGGAGATCACATGTATTCTTGATCTTGGGTAAATATTCCTTTACTGTCATGTGCCCTTTCTTTAATGAATGAAGCTCATGTTTTAACCAAGAAATCTTGGCACTAGAAGTTGCGGCAAACAAGTGGCAAGCCTTGCTCCAAACGTCATGGGCGGTGTTAGCACCTGTAAAACACGACAAAAGATTGTCACTAACTGTGGATAAGAGCCAAGAGGCAAAGAGCTTATCTTCTTGATGGTAAGCTACAAAATTCGGGTTAGAGATTAACTTCCCTTCTTGATCTGACACGAACTAAGACGGGGTCAAAATAGTACCGTTGGCATAATCGGTAAGAGCATATCCATCGATAATTAGCTTTAGTTGAAACTGCCATTGGACAAAATTATCTTCGTTAAGCTTTACCATGTCATGTTTAGGAAAGAATTGAACAACGCGGGAAGGCCTTTCTCCATCGAAAAAACATGGCGATGGAGAATTGTGGACAAGAACAGAGGTTCTTGGAGACATCGCATCATTGGTGGATACATCAGGCAAAGTTGCAGCTATTGAGTACAGCAGAAAACACCCCAGGAAAGGGCAACCGATACCATGAAAAAATTTACACAAAGTCAGAATAAACACATTGTTTTCTATGAATAAACCTTGAGAAGAATGCTTGATTGATTAAGAACTTGAGAAGAGTATTTATACACATACAACTAGATAGAAACTGTTACTAACCAACCTAGCTAATAGTGATTAATGGGGGAGGGTTAGAACCAATGCTGTTTGAACTAGATCAATTCATCAGACCAATTGGATTGGAAATTGAACAAGGGATCAGTCTGAATAGTGGCTTTAAATTAATTAGATCGGGAATTAGTACGAATTGATTGAATAGGCTAAAAACCCGGTTGAAGTGGTTAGATCGGTGAACTATTGGTTTGATCTTGAAAAACATTGGTTGAACCAAAGTGTTGAGTGTAGTGGTAACACACATTGTATTTCTAAAATAAAATATGGGTTTGAACTTCAGAGAGAATATCATTGAAAGAGATAATCACAAACCTCGAATATAAATCGTAAAACAGATATGGGGAATAAAATGATGAACTTTTCACAAGCTTTATTATTAAGATTATTATTTAGAATTTAGAAAGTATGAGAATAAATATATTCCATTCGATTCACAATTATTTGGTCACTCAAAAACAGAACAAAATAAAATAAGAAAAGGGTAAAAGGGTAAAATCCAAAAAGGTAATATAGACAATTGCCAAAATCCCAAGTGATTCTTTGTATTTAAAATATATATATGTGTGATAAATGCTGGACTTTGTGAGAGCTGAATCAGGCTTTTCTTCTTCTTTTTTGTGCCAATAATAATAATAATTAAGCAATACTAGGCCTAGGCTTCAAACATATTGGTATCCATTGAGGTCAAAGAACTAATCCATGTGATAATATTTTGTAATTTTGTATGGTAGGGAGGGATACTAAAAAATGCATTGACAGCTAAATCTATGTTTTACTCTTATAGTGTTTGTTCACATTCGAATGGTGGAGTTTTTTTTTTGGCTTTTTATTTATTTTTGAAATTAGTTTAGTTGATATTCAAATGATGGATATTATTTGGTTTTTTTATCCGTTTATGTTTTAAGCATATTTTGAAATAATAAATAATTTTATGAGTTTGTTTTGATTTATTTAGTTTCTTGATATTCAATTGGTGGGTTTTAGTTGGTTATTTTTATTTTTTTGTGTTGACAATATTTGAAAGTAATAAATGATTTTATTTATTGGTTTGAATTGTCTTAAATTTTTTGTGGTTTTTTGTTGTTTCTGATTGTTTAATAAGTCTTTCTTTTTCTCATGAAAATGGCGAAGGTTTTTTTTTGTTTTGTTTTGTACAAGTTTTAGTTTTGCTTATGTAAGTAGTCTTGTTTTTGTACGTTTTTAAGGATGGATTTGTCGTAGTCATCTCTAGTATGGTGGATGCTCAGTTCTTTTGATGATTTTGCCTGTTGTTTTGGATCTTTCAGAGTTTGTTTTCCTTTTATTATAGGCACTTACAATCACTCTAGATATGTTGTACTTAACTGTGATAAAATTTGTTATCAACATGATGTAATGTTCTTTTTTTATTAAGGGTGACGCTCATATTGACAAAACTTATCATTTACCATCAACATGTGTTGCTTTTTTCTTTGCCCCGGATAATAAAGTACTATTCATGAAATTCTTATTTTGTTTTACCCACAATTTTTTTTACTATTTGTTAAAATCTTTTAAAAATATGTTTTGATTACTTTTTGTCCAAATAAAAGATTGTATCATAAGTAGTAGGTGTAATGCATTTCGCACGATTTTAGGATTGAACACAAGGAATTATTTATAGAAATATAAAATAAGTAAACAATCTAAAAAATTGTGAATGTAAAAATGTGAAAAAGAATCAAAACATAAAATTTAAAAAGTTAGAAGAATAAAATAAAATATATCTAAGATATTGATGATTATTTGCAAAGATGTTTGAAATCAGGCCTGGAAACTAGAATTGAGAACCGGGAAAAATCGCAGTTGAACTACAAACCAAAATAATCAGTAAAAAATTGAGCTTCTTCAGGCTGGGCTAAGCCAGGAAAGAAGCCTCGACCCAATTTTCAAAAGCCCAATTTTTGAATCCAGCCCAATAATAAAAATAAAAATAAAAATAATTAAAAAAGAAGAAGAAAGAAAACAACTAAATATCTAACCCGTGGCCCACCCCCACCTAGGCACCCTCCCCCATCAAGCCTTTAGCCTTTAGATCTGCTTCTTCCACCGTCCCTCCACCTAAGGCGAGATTTCTTATATCTCTTTTTTAGCACAAAAATTGAGTTTTGGGTTATGGTCTATTTGTTAATTTACAATATTATTTTTATTTAAATGTGTTTATAAAATTTTTACAAACTTTCTACATTTCTCTTATTTTCTAACTTTTACTTTTTTTTTCTTTTCGAATTTTTTTTATACAATGAACTAATCAAACCAACAGACGAACTAATAATGTAACATCCTCGAAACTTATTTGGTCATAATAATATTACTTTGGGCAAATACAAGTCAAGTTTTTCCTAATAAATAAAATATGATTTATTAGTATTAATAGAGAAGGTAATAAGAGATCGGAGAAAAAGTTAAAAAGACTAATACATAGGGGTTAAAGTGTAAAATTTAAAGTATAAAAGAATTAAATTGAATTAGTGAAAAATGTACGAGGACATAGAGTGTAATTATCAACAAGTGATAACACAATTATTGAAATTTTAAATAAAAAATAGTGAAATTGTTGTCATTATTTCAACCATTGAGTCTTATGAGAAATTGGTGAATTGATCCTAGCAATAGAATTTGATGTATCGATATTTTTATCGTGTTATAATAATTTATTTTATATTATTATATAAAATAAATATTGACATGAATTATCGACATAAGATTTTCATGAGAAATAGATAATAAATCTTAAGACATAAATTATAAAATGATGGATAGATTTTATAGTTATTGTGTTGTAACATCTTATTTTATTTTACTATTTTATTATTTTATTTAGATATTTTAGATTAAAAAAAGTGGAGAAACTTCTGCGCATTTCATCTTCTTCTTACACGTCATTAGACCCATGAATGTGATGGGTGGCCCAACAACAATGTCAAAAGCTAAGTAAATCAAATCAGAATTTGATCAAAGACAAAATTCGATGACGAATCTTTTTGAGGAAAAGGAGAATAATACATGCACTGTAACACCTTGAATTTTGGAGCTAGAAGTTTTGAGGTTTTGCGGTTAGGGTCAGTTAAGAGGCTGCGCTATTGTGTTTAATGGCGCATTTAAATGGCAGAATAGGCCTGCTAATTTGGTGGTTTGGTTGTGTGTAGAGAATCCCAAGGTTCTGGGTTCGAATATTTAGACACGCATTTTGGGAGTCTTTTTATTTTGTTTTATTTTTTAGTTAATAATAATTATTTAGTGTTATTTATTAATTAATTTATTTCTTTTATTTCTTTTTCTTTTGTTTTTTTTCACGTTCCTTCTTGTTCTCTCTTTTGGTTTTATGTTTTTTTTTCGGAAACTGTGGTGTTGCGATTTCGAAGGGCTTAGATTTTCTGGTCATCAAATCGGCATCAGGACATCTTAGATCACGAGACAGGTGTGGATTTTGAACTTCTTATACTTTATTTACAAATTCTAACTCGACTTTGCGAAAAGTTGACTATAGATGTGATATCGATATCTTATGCCTGAAATGTGTATAATTTTGGTCTAACGAGGATCGGAAGGTGCTTTGTGGCTGAAAGTACTTTTTTCGGGGCTATTTTAGGGTGGTTTCGTGACCACCCAAGCGTCCACACTGGCGTGTGGCGATTCACACGGCCGTGTGCTTTTGGGAATTTAGGGTTTTCGGGCTAATTTTGGTGCCACATGGCCGTGTGGCTGATTAGGGAATTTTATCGTTTCTCACACAGCTGCGTCTCTCAAGCACATGGGCATGGGAGTTTGGTGATTAGGGTTTGAGTGATTTGGTGTCACACGGCCGTGTGGCTAATTTGGGAATTAGGGATTCCACCCGGGCGTGTGTGTTATAGACACACGACCGTGTCAGCCATGTACTCAAATTTAGTGCAAACGGACAGAAAGTTACACAGCCTGTCCCCACGGCCATGTCCTTGGTCCACACAGCTGTATGCCTCTCTTCACACGGGCGTGTGCCTCTGTCATACGGCCGTGTGCCCCTCCTCACACGAGCTTTTGTTCTCCCACACGGCCTAGGCAATACCACACGGCCAGAACACACGGGCGTGTGGTCTTAAGACACTTACAATGGTTTTATATGCATTTCTGATCTAAATATGTGTTTGTGTGTGCTCCGACCCTTAACTAATTTAGTGAGGGTGTTCAAGACTCGATATCTGTGAGGGTTGTGTGTGATGTATGATTTTGAATCTGGTCTGAGGAGTGTGCTACGTAACTATTCTGATTGACTGTATGTTAATGTGTCACTGTTCTGTTAGCTTGAATGCTTTTGCATTCAATATTTTGGGTTGGGTTGTGAAGGGAAGGAAGACTGTATCTATTCTGAACTGGCAGTTTAACTGCAAACTTATACGTACAACGATTTATCGCACTGTACCGTACGTGCGTTAGCTTCGCTACGCACTATTATCTGATCTGGCAGTTTAACTGTAACGTGACTGTACAGTAGATTACCGTATTGCACTGTACTGTATGTACGTCAGCTTTGCTACGTACTATTATCTGATCTGGCCTGTACCGCGGTCTACCGTATTGCACTGTACAGCACATACGCTAGCCATGCTGCGTTTTATTATCTGAGTGCCTTATTCCACATATGTGGAGTGTAGGGTTGGATGGGCCTTCTGAGGTCCTAATTGGTGTGATTGATTGGATGAGCTTTAACAACTCTTATGAAATATGATCGGGGGACGGAGAGGTGTGTTGGTTGGATGGGTGGGTTATATTTATCTGACTGAATTTCATCTGCATCTGTCTGTGTGTTATGACTGCAAGACTAGTTGTCTGTAATCTGTTTGTCTGATTAGCATTTGAGCTGAGTATTTGAGTGAATTTGATGTGCTCTGGTTGTTTAGTACTGTTGGGACAGTAGTCCTAAGTGTGCGTTCTGACTCCGTGAGTAACTAAAAATCTATTGTGCTATTGTTTTGAATTCTGTATCTCTGTTTGAGACTTGTTTCAGACTCGCACTGAGCTCAAGTAGCTCACCCCCTCTTAGTGTTTCTTTTCAGGTACCCTTTCTGAGTTTTGACGCTGGACTTAGTATGCGGAGGTCTCGGACAGTCTCGGTGGAAAATAAATTATCCGTTTGGGTTTTTGGTTACTACTTTGTTAATCAGTTTTGAAATGTAAGGTTTTATAAAAATTGTGGTAAAATTTCATTTTAAGTTATATGCGATTTTATTTCATTTAAATAAGTATTAAACTTAACTGTAATTTTACTGTCTGAATTTTAAATGGTTAAGTGTTTCGATTTGACGTGATAACTTGCTTTGTAAAAATTTACCTATGATCACTTCGATGATCAATGTGACATCTGAGATTTGGTCTAAACTTCTAGGCCGGGTTTCGTGTGTTACATGCACGAATGGGGTGAAATATATTAATTTCCAATCACCAAAGTTGCCAATTTTCAGGCTTGGGAAACCAGCAGACTTGCAACGACTTTTTGGATGGAATCTTGGCATTTCTAGGTTGAGATGTCTTCATAGCATTTGAAAATATATCTCTTAGCTTTGAAATGCGTTTTAAATCACTCGATTTTGAGTTTGAGAGCTCAAGTTATGACCGTTTTAGTGAAGATTGCGTGAGCAGAATTCTTGAACGGGATTATGACGAGAATTACGAGTTTCGGGCTTTTAATTCGAGTTTAAATCATATTGGGTTTGGGTTTAAGACTTAATTTTATTATATATGAGCCCAATGTTTTATTTATCAGCTCTTATTATTTTATTATTAATTTATTCCAAATTTTTTATAAGTATTAAGTATTGTTAACTTATTTAGGAGTTTTATGTTAGCAAGAAAGTTTAGTTTAAAACTACTTCTTGTTTAGATTAAATTAGAGTTGTAGTTTTATTTAGATTTATTTAGCTAGCCTATATATAGGCATTTGTATTGTACATAATTTATACAATTCATTATTATTCAACTTCTCTTTTGAGTTTTTAAACTTTTTGAGTTTTCTTTTTTTTAAATAATTTCTCTTGAGTTTATTTTTAGAAGAGTTTTAACAATCTTTTCAGATTGTGGGGATCATCTTCAAACTTTTTCTTACCAAGTTTTCGTTCTTAGAGGAGAAATTAGAGTCGCTTGAAGGGGGTTGTGGATTTTTCGTGTTTCTAAGGCTTCTTAGGGTTTCTACACGCCACGTTCTATCTTTCCATTTATCTTCTTTATTTGCTTCCTTATTATTCTAATATTTGATATATTATTTTATTTTAGTTATTTATTTTAATTTTTTTATCTTACTTGGATTCGATTTCGTTTCAAGTTGTGTCAAAATCCAAGTTTCTTTCCGAACATCTAAAGCTCTAAACCAAATCCGCGACTTTGACAAACTTTAAGATCCGCTTCCGCACACATCCACATCATTCTTTATCACTCATCATGGGTCGGACCAAGTCAGTATAAAATTTTAGGTTTTTTTTTAAGTTCGGGTTTGGTCCGACCCAAAAAATGGGTCTACAATTTTGTCTAAGCCTGACCTAGATAAAAAAAAATATGCTAAACTCGAGTTTGACCTGGCCTGCCTATATTAATTTTTTATATTATTTTTATATAAAAACAAATTTAAAAAATATAATACATTAAATACACTAAAAATATTAAAATAAATATTTCCCAACCAATTAAAAATACATTAAAAATAGTTTTTATAATTAAATAACTCTAAGGGTCCGTTTGTTTACATGTAAAATATTTTACGGAAAATGTTTTCTGCATTTTCCTGTGTTTGTTTCATAGAAAATAGTTTGGTCAACGGAAAATTACTTACAGGTCAAGGTAAAATAAACCTTTTTTCCTGTAAAATGACTTACCCTTTTGAAAAGCATAAGTTATTTTCCGAAAAAGAGCTCATCTATAGATAATTTTATTTTTATATAAAAATTAACTTAAATCAAGCTTAATATGATTATATTGATAATAAATTTATTTTTATTTTTTAAAATATTTAAAATATTATATTTTTAATATTATTAAACATACATATTTAATTATTTATATTTAGTCATATAATAAATTATTAATATAATAAATATAATTTATTATTTAATAAATTATTTAATATTTCAATTTATTTTAATAATAAGTTTTAAAAATAATAATTTTAAATAATATTATTCACATATTATTGAAAATATTCAATATTAATATTTTAATAATAAATATTTATTACAATTATAAATATATTAATAATAAAAGTTTTGTAGTATAAAGGTTAAAATATGTCATAAGTCTATGTACACTTCACATATTTGTAATTTAGTTTTTGTACTTTTATTTTCAAGAATTTAGTCCATTTACTTTTCAAATTTGAAAATCAAGTCCAATTGTTGACATCGTTAATTTTTTTTTTTCAATTTTGTTGAGGTCATATTTTTAAATAAAAAACACTCACTTAGTAGTCATGTAATTAAAAAATGATATTGTAATGAATCCGAATTTAACATAATATTTTTAATATATGCAAAAATAATATAAATATAAAATTATAGATAAAAATAAATTCAATTAAACAATGAAAAAATAAGAAAATCTCAAATGTATGTTTGTTTAATTGAAAACAACTTTTATAAAATATTTTTAAGAAATCTACCAAATAACAAAAAATATTTTACACAGATTCATCCAAACACCAGAAAATATTAGCTTTTTTAGAAAAGTAAATCATTTTTAAGAAATCATTTTTTGGAAGTCATTTTCAGTGAAACAAACGGAGCCTAAGATAATTGCAACTTAGCAAGCAAATACCTCTAAAATAGTAACACAATTAATAATAAAACAAGAGTTATATAATATCCAAATAATAACAACAAAATAATAGCAATATAATAGTAAAATGACAACAAAACAACATAAAATGGCAGCATACAACAACAAAATAGTAGTGAAAAAAATTAGGCAAATTCGGGCCGAGCTTAGCTCGAGCCAAAAAAATCTTACCCAAGGCCCAGACCATTTAGAAAATGTACAATATTTTTTGTCCAAGCCCATTTTCTAGGCCTATATTTTTGCCCAAACCCTCTCACTTTTGGAGCCAGCCTTCCGGCCTGGAAGGGTAGCCCGACCCATGATCAAGTCTACACGTAACCATCATCCACTAAAAGGGAAAGTCTTTTTCTTTTACAATTTCATCCTTCATCACCATTAAAGTTCTTCCAAGTTAAAAATCACCAAATTTTCATAGAAAACCTTAGCTATATCAAGTTACTTGATAAACCGTAAAAGTAACATATTTTAATCCCACATTTAGCATACTTTTGGATGATTTATCCCTTGATTTATGTAAAAAGGTGCTCTTAATCCTTTCTTTTCATATCTTATACTCAGGAAAGCACCCGAGGATGGAAAGAACAAGAAATGGGCCTAAAACGAACAAAATTGGCCCAAAGTGGAAATCAACACGGCCTGAACTTAAGCCCACACCACCGTGTCTCATTGTGCAACTAGAACACGGCTTGACCCCGATTCACACGGCCGTGCCTCATTAAAGAAATCCGAACACGACTTAAAGACCACGCACACGGGCGTGTGCCATGCCCGTGTCCCTGTCGTGGAGAAGAGTAATTCTACTCGGAAATGGATGCTTAGGGGCAAAGAAACCTATTTCAAAAGCCTATATAAACCCCCTAAGTGTAACCTGAAAAGGGGGCGATTAGCTAGGCCAAGGAGCCGAGCCGAAAAGGTCAGATTTGTGGGAATCACTCGATGATAGCCAGTTGATCCATCTCAAGAAGCTGAAATTCTACTCAAAACGACAGATCTCTCCTTCAATTCCTTCAGGGGGTTTTAGGGATTTCTTATGTTTTGTTTTATCTTTTCTTCTGAGATGTTTTCTTTTATTGTCATGAACTAAACCCTTCAGATACCTGAAGGGGATGAAACCTAAGACGGATCTTGTTATTGTTTTCTGAACTATATGATAAATACTTGATTTGTTCTTAATTATGTGTGCTTAATTCTTGTGTTAGTATTTTCGGGATATTAATTCGAGTATGATGTGCTTAGGTGGAAGAGCAAAAGTCTTTGCTTAAGAGTAGATCTAGCATAATTAAGCGGAGTTGATCGCGTGCCTAGAGATAGGGTGATGAGATTTTGCCGGATTAGGGTGAAACCTAATATGGGAGTCCATAGATCGAGTTAATGCGATTCTAGGGGTTTTAATTAGAAAGAGATTTCAATTAATCAACCTAGGGTTAGACATTATTCTCCTCGAGAGAGGGTTTAATATACATTAGGGAGTCTTACGGATCAAGTCAAGTGAATAAATCGTCTTGTTCAGTGTTAGATAACAAGTGAAGTCTAGGTGGATTCTTCCTAAGGGTATCGTCTTAATCAACTGAGTCTTTCCAACAGTATTTCCCCAACTTATTTTTTTTGTCTTTGCGTCTTTAGCTTAGTAATTAGTAAATTTTAGATTAAACAACAACTTCATTTATTTTAGGCTAGATAATAAAAAGAAAGTTAGTATTAGTACTTTTAGTTCCTTTGGGTTCGACAATCCGGTCTTGCCTAAGCTATACTACTGTTCGATAGGTGCACTTGCCTTAAATCGTTGTCAGAGTTAGTGTCCAGGTTCAATCGTTCTCTTTATAAATTTTAAAACTCGACAAAACAACGATCAAATTTTTGGCGCCGTTGCCGGGGAGCTAAAATATTAATAAAACTATATTTTTATTACTTTAGCCATTATTTTTTATTTTTCGCAACTTACTTTTATTTTTATTTTTTAGGTTAAATTCTGATTTTGCTAAATTTTCTTTCTTTCTTTTCTCAGCAGGCACCTCTAGTTATGACTAGAAGGAACCCGAAAGGACCACTAGTATATGACAGTGATATTGAACCACCCGCTCGCAGGAATCTCAGAGAAATTAGGCGAGCCCTAAATTACACAGCAGAAGAGCGAGAAGGCAGATCCAATCCTACTGAAGGGATGGATGAGAATAATCCACCACCACAAGATGTGACAGAAAATAATGCTCCGCATACTATGTATGATTATGCTAAACCTCATTTAACAGGAGCAGAATCAAGTATTGTTAGGCCTGCAATAGTTGCTAATAATTTTGAATTAAAGCCTAACACTATACATATGATTCAGCAATTTGTTCAATTTGATGGTTTGTAGGACGAAGACCCAAACACTCATATAGCTAATTTTTTAGAGTTCTGTGATACCTTCAAAATAAATGGCATTTCTGATGATGCCATACGTCTTCAGTTATTTCCCTTTTCATTAAGGAATAAAGCCAAACAGTGGTTAAACTTGTTACCACGAGGGTCAATCACTACGTGGGATCAAATGACCGAAAATTTTTTATTAAAATATTTCCCACCGGCCAAAACGGCCAAATTACGGAATGATATCTCTTCTTTTGTGCAGATGGATTTAGAGACATTATACGACGCATGGGAGAGATATAAGGATCTCTTGAGAAGGTGTCCGCACCATGGTTTACCTTTGTGGTTCCAAGTCCAAACTTTCTATAACGGTGTAAACCCCTCAACGAGGCAACTTATTGATTCAGCCGCCGGTGGAACCTTGAACAACAGAACTCTTGAAGCAGCCTACTAGTTTATTGAAGAGATGTCACTGAATAACTATCAGTGGCAGGTTACAAAGACAAAACCAACAAAATCAGCCGAAGTTTTTAACCTCGATGTAGTAACCATGCTATCAACACAGGTAGAGATGATAAATAAAGAGCTTGATAGTTTGTGTTCTTCACAAGCACATCCAGTAATGCAGTGCGACGCAAGTGGAACTGTGGCAAATCCTAAGTACCCACCCTACCAACCGGGCACAGAGAGCGAACAGATGAACTATATAGGTAATAATTTCAGATCTAATAATAACCCTTATAGTAATACTTATAATCCAGGTTGGAGGAACCACTCAAATTTTTCATGGGGAGGTCAAAGAAATCAAGGAAATCAAAGGCAACAATCTCCTCAAAATTTCCAAAATCAGCCCTATCCGCAGGAAAAGAAACTAAACCTTGAAGAGATGCTGACAAAATTTATGGCAGCCACAGAAAACCGTTTCCAAGACACTGAGACAACACTTAAAAATCAACAAACATCAATTGAAGAGATCAAGAGCCAAGTTGGGGAACTTACTAAGTCAGTTGGGGAAGTCAATTGGACAACTTGCAAAGTTAATTTCCGAACGACCGCAATGGCGTCTACCAAGCAACACTGAGATTAACCCAAAGGAGAAAATCCAAGCCATCACAGCTCATGATAGTATAGGGTTAGATGAACTCAATTGGATATAAGAAAACAAGGTAGAAGAAGGTAAAGTAAATGTAACACAAGAAAAGCCAAAACTGGTAATCAAAGAGTACCAACCTCGCATACCTTATCCCGAAGCGATAAAGAGGGGCGATACAGAGGAATAGTTTGGTAAGTTTCTTAAACTTTTAAAGAAATTACATATCAACTTACCTCTTATTGAAGCTCTTTTTCAGATGCCAGATTCGAGGAAATTCTTAAAACAGCTCTTGACGAACAAACGCAAATTAGACGAGGAACCACATGTGGAATTAAACGCAGTATGCTCAGCAATGTTACAGAATAGACTACCACAGAAGTTAAAAAATCCAGGGAGTTTTACAATTCCATGTTTAATTGGTAGACTAACTGTTGACAATGCATTAGCTGATTTGGGGGCAAGTATAAATGTCATGCCTTATAAATTGTTTAAACAACTAGGTCTAGGGAAACCCAAACAAACTAGGATGAGCATTCACTTAGCTGATAAAACTGTTAGAATTCCTAGGGGTATTATCGAAGATGTTCTTATAAAAATTGATAAATTCGTCTTCCCAGTAGATTTCGTTATCTTAGACATGGATGAGGATAATTCGATTCCCTTAATTTTAGGAAGACCCTTTCTAGCAAATGCTAGGACTAAAATTGATGTTAGCACGGGAGAACTCATACTTCAGGTAGGTGATGAATCGATCAGTTTACAAGCTCTTGACTCGGCCAGGACAACAATTGATGAAGGTGAAAAAGCAAATTCAGTTGATAACCAGGTTGTTCAACTTTCACCACAAGAAAAACCACAAGGATACAAACCTGAGCCGAATCATGGACCCCATGCCAACACAGAAGGATCACACAAGGAACGAAGCCTTAAGATTGAAAAATTAGAAGAGTGGACGACACACTTTAAAGATGAACCAGAACCACACGAAGAGAAACCAAATGAGCCCCCAGAAGAGCTCACCGGAACATTAAACCACTTCAAAATAAGAGACCAGGTACTGTTAGATGAAGCAGTTCCTCGCATCACCACACCAGACCTGAACACGAACAAAGAAATCCCTTTTGAGGTACAAAATATCTTCCCATATGAAACAGTTGAAGTAAGCAATCCTATATTTGACACTTTTAAGGTAAACGCTTCTCGACTTAAACTTTATCAAGAAAATAGAACTGTAAGCATGATGGAAGATATTCAAACCTTTAAACCTCTCTGATTTTTTTATATACGAGGAAAGTCTAGCTTAAGACTATAAATGAGCGCTTCTCGGGAGGCAACCTGAGCACTAACAATTTATTTTCACATTTTTGCTTTCATTTTCTTTTCTTTTCTTCTTTCTGAACACCTAGTGTAAACTACTAAAAGTGCAGATTTCCAGACCACACGGTCTTGCACACGGCTGTGGCCGTGACCATGTGGAAGTACAAAACCTTCGTACTGACATAACAGAGGCAGTACGAATCAATCCCAACTAATTTTTGAATCACGGACCCAACCACCCCACCACGGGCACCGACAAAGCGCCACGGCCGTGCGACGTGGCCGTGGACGACACTGACTTATCACCAACGGGCGTGACAATATGTAAAACAGGCGTGGGTGAATCAACACGCCTTGACACACGGTCGTGCGAAGCGACCGTATGAATCGACACGCCCTCGGTCCACGGGCGTGAGGGAGTATCAAACTTCAAAACTCTATTTAAACCCACCCCTCTCCTTATTCTTCTCATCTAATTTCCACCTCTTTTCTTCCTTTTTCTCTCAGAATTCTCCCCTCTCCATAACAAAGTCTCCAACCTCTTGAGCTACACACATCCATGTCAAAAAAGCGGAAGATGACAAACGTAGTCTCTTCAAAGGAGACCTCTATAAATAAGTTCATGCCGGTCGCTTCATCCAAACAACAAGCCAAGGGTCTTTGAGACCATTTAGTTTCTATTTTTCTTTTCTCTTTTGCTTCAATTTCCTTCCCTTTGACTATATTATGCTTAATTTAGTTTATTAGTGTCAGGTTCAAAAGGCTACTTGGGAATCACGCCACTTCTGCCTCCGCCAGCACCTCCGTCGCCTTAGAAGTCACACCCACCTCGCGAACCATCTATCAATAAGGATTCTCAAGCCCCTTTATCTTCTAACCTTAGTTTATTTTCCTTCTTAGTCTCTTTCTCTTTCTCTTTCTTGTCTTTACTTATATATTTAGTTTATTTTAAATGTGCCTTAATAACTCTTGGCTAATTCTCTACGAGCTTCCCAATTTCTTCATCTAGCGCAGAGCTCGGTAGTAGACACCACCCCTATCGACTTCCAGCTCCAGGAAACCATCCAAATTAAGGAAGTCTCACCTCCTTCTATCTATTAAATTTAATAT
Source organism: Gossypium australe (assembly GCA_005393395.2). Lineage (NCBI taxonomy): Eukaryota > Viridiplantae > Streptophyta > Magnoliopsida > Malvales > Malvaceae > Gossypium > Gossypium australe. The sequence continues at coordinate 100,374,281 of CM016624.1, forward strand.
ACATGTTTGTACATTGAGGGCAATGTACATCTTAAGTGTGGGGGGTGAATATTTATTTTGAGAAAGTGCCTAACTTTTTGCATTATTCTCAAATTCGACCTAACTTTCTTCATTATTCTCAATTCCTTGAATTATATTTTGTTCTTAAGTAATTTCCTCATATTACTAATTAGGATGAAATTTCTGATGATTTATGATTTTTATTGACATGTTTTTGAGTAAGTCATAGTTAATTGTGCATTGATGATTGAAATTTTAAGATACTAGAGAATCAAGCAGAATAAGTCTTTTTTTCAGAATTAAAATTTTTGCTAGATTGTTAACCTAAATTTGAATATTACTTTGAAGTTCGAAATTTATGAGGTTGACATCAATTACCCATAATTTTTGTGAGATTTTGAGCCTTATAGAGCATATATCCTTTTTCATGCTCACTTTTTGATTATGAGTGTGTCAACATTGAACAGTTATTATAGAACTTGCTTCGATTATACATGTCGAAACCACACCTATGATTTGATATACCGAGATGATAAAGGCACCTAGGTTTTAACCCACTTACCCCACTAAACAACCAACCTCCATAAATTAACCCCTAGTGAACCCCGTTGATCCTAACAACCCTTTTTGTTGACTCACCCACTAATATTAACCCAAAACCCTTTGTATTTGTTATTACCATCCTTCTGATTACCCTTTTTGTCGAGATGTGATTGTGAGCAGTTACCTAACTATGTTCTATATTTAAGTTGTTAAAGTTCTTTCTTATGATTGTAATGATTTGTTCTAAAAAAAACGAAGTATATTCATTATTAGTTCTATAATTAAGTGAGCTTACATGTTTAAATTTCAAATCTTGAGGAAAAATCTCGTATTATTAGTTTTCAATTGATGTAATTATTCAAGATTAGTTCATTTTTCTAGTTAGGTAATTTGTCAAGTCAATCTCGACTCTAACCTTCTAATTCAGCCTTTATCCACACTTTTAACCCTAGCCCCGTTACAACCCTATTAAAGACATTTTGATTTGTGTATCATCTCATTTTATAGTGGTGGAGATTTGATTCTCATGCAAGCCTATGGGATTAACTTTTCATGTTCGACTTTTGAGTGCTCTTTTACTGAACTTTAAACACTTGGAGTGATTTGAGTGAATATTTTGTGAGGATGTCAATCCTTGTCGGTTTTGAATTAAAGGTACTTATTTAGATAAGGGGAGACACCTATGTTTTCGTGATACAAATGTATGACTTATACTTTTTGAATCTTTAAGGACTCTTTGAGTTAAATTATCCATGTATAAATTATCTATGAATTATGATTAGACACTGTTGATAGGAATTATGAATTATGGAAAGTTCATTTTAATTGTAAGTTGAGAATTTTGCTTGAGGACAAGCAAAAGCTTAAGTGTGGGGTATGTGATAAACCGTAAAAGTAACATATTTTAATCCCACATTTAGCATACTTTTGGATGATTTATCCCTTGATTTATGTAAAAAAGGTGCTCTTAATCCTTTCTTTTCATGTCTTATACTCAGGAAAGCACCCGAGGATGGAAAGAACGAGAAACGAGCTTAAAACGAACCAAATTGGGCCAAAGTGGAAATCGACACGGCCTGGACTTAATCCCACACGGTCGTGTCTCATTGCGCAACTAGAACACGGCCTGACCCCGATTTACACGACCGTGCCTCATTAAAGAAATCCGAACACGGCTTAAAGACCACGCACACGGGCGTGTACCATGCCCGTGTCCCTGTCGTGGAGAAGAGTAATTCTACTCGGAAAAGGATGCTTAGGGGCAAAGAAACCTATTTCAAAAGCCTATATAAACCCCCTAAGTGTAACCTGAAAAGAGGGCGATTAGCTAGGCCAAGGAGCCGAGCCGAAAAGGTCAGATTTGTGGGAATCACTCGAGGATAGCCAGTTGATCCATCTCAAGAAGCCAGAATTCTACTCAAAATGGCGGATCTCTCCTTCAATTCCTTCAGGGGGTTTTAGGGATTTCTTATGTTTTATTTTATCTTTTCTTCTGAGATGTTTTCTTTTATTGTCATGAACTAAACCCTTCAGATACCTGAAGGGGATGAAACCTAAGACGAATCTTGTTATTGTTTTCTGAACTATATGATAAATACTTGATTTGTTCTTAATTATGTGTGCTTAATTCTTATGTTAATATTTTCGGGATATTAATTCAAGTATGATGTGCTTAGGTGGAGGAGCAAAAGTCCATGCTTAAGAGTAGATCTAGCATAATTAAGCGGAGTTGATCGCGCGCCTAGAGATAGGGTGACGAGATTTTGCCGGATTAGGGTGAAACCTAATATGAGAGTCCATAGATCGAGTTAATGCGATTCTAGGGGTTTTAATTAGAAAGAGATTTCAATTAATCAACCTAGGGTTAGACATTATTCGCCTCGAGAGAGGGTTTAATATACATTAGGGAATCTTACGGATCAAGTCAAGTGAATAAATCATCTGGTTCAGTGTTAGATAACAAGTGAAGTCTAGGTGGATTCTTCCTAAGGGTATCGTCTTAATCAACTGAGTCTTCCCAACAGTATTTCCCCAATTTATTCTTTTTGTCTTTACGTCTTTAGCTTAGTAATTAGTAAATTTTATATTTAAACAACAACTTCACTTATTTTAGGCTAGATATTAAAAAAGAAAGTTAGTATTAGTACTTTTTGTAACACCCCCTACCCGTATTCGTTGTCAGAATAAGGTACGAGGCATTACCAGAATTTACGAATTTTTTTTTTTAAACCGAGACCATTTCAATTCAACATATTTTCAAAATAATTCATGCATATTTATAAGATAACTTTAACACATAAGCCATACCAATGGCTGACCTTACATTCATTTCATATTAACATTTATTTTATTAGCTTATACATGCCATTCATTTCCAAACTAAAGTTTCTTTAAATACCGAAATACTGGGGTTGATAGTGTGATGAGTCTCCCACCGATCCGACCTCCGAGCTCTTAACACTACAAAACAGGGAAAAAGGAAATAGGGTAAGCACTTTGTGCTTAGTAAGCCCATGTAACAAGAATTATACTTACCTAATATTTACAATACAAGCGATAAACATTCATATACCTATTCAATGCATTATTACCCTAACATTTACAAACTCAACATTCAAGTCTGTCAAATAATTTCCATATATCAATAATATATATTATGATTGATGAGCTCATCAATACCATAATTTCCATATATTTTTTTTTATATTTATCCCATTGAATTACTCGGAATTTCGATGGATTTTCAGAGGTACACTTTAGTGTACAAATTCGGGCCCGTCAATTCATATTCATGTGCGCACATTTCCATTCCAGAGAGCACACTCCCGCGAACCTCATCCTTACAGCGGGATTACCAGTCCAGGCTAAATCCCCTGTAATATAAACTCATAGAGTATTGTCGGGATTACCAGTCCAGGCTAAATCCCCTGCAACGACAATTACTCTAATGAGCTTGGATCTGAATTACCAGTCCAGGCTAAATTCAGACCCTAATTTGGATTACCCGTCCGGGCGAAATCCATTTTCCACATATTCTTCGGGAGGGCTATATCAAGATAGGATCACCCGTCCGGGCTAGATCCTTTTTACCGTCAATTCCTTTTCAGAGATCCATCGAATTTTCCTTTCATTCAATCGGGATTTCTTTCCCTTTTTACCAAATATATCAATGTTTCATCAATTTTCATACAATGAACATTCAAATTATATTCACATCAATAACATACATTTCAAGCATTTAAGAATACAATTCAAGTTACATGAACTTACCTCGATACTTGTTCGTACACAAAATCTACTAATCCAGGACTTTTTCCTTTCCTCAATCTAGCTTCGTATTTGAGTTTTCCAAATCTAAATAAATAAATTCAATCATCAATTCAATACATTTCATGTTCACATGTAGCATTTTCTATAATTCTATTATTATTTTTAGTTCATTCAAAACTGTCTACTTGAGTCATAGTCACTAAATTATTTATTTCTCGAGTTACAGAACTCAAAATGAAGAACTGTTAATTTTCCCTGAAACTAGACTCACATATCTTCTTCCCATAAAAGTTTCAGAATTTTTGGTTTAGCCAATAAGTACAGTTTATTCATCAAAGTCACCCCTGTTCTGCTGTCTGGCAGTTCTGACCCTTCTTCACTAAAAATTAATTATCTCTTTATACAAGATTCAGATGATGTTTTTGTTTATTCCTATTGAAAATAGACTCATTCAAGATTCTAAAAATATAAATTTAAGCCCATAATTATTTTTATTCAATTTTTTATGATTTTCTAAAGTCAAAACAGGGGAACCCGAATTCATTCTGAACCAGTCTTACAAAAATCTAAATATCTCAAAATACAGAACTTCTTTTCTTTCTTTGTTTCTTTAATATAAAAATAGACTCAATAAGCTTTAATTTCATATCTCACTCAACCTCTAATTCCACTTCTACGATTTTTTGTGAATTTTCAAACTTACTCTACTGCTGCTGTCCCAAAACTGTTTTCTTATAGCTTGTTTTACAATTAAGTCCTTTATCCAATTCTAACTTCAAATTCTTTCAATTAAACCACTAATTCATCATTTTATTCATCATATGCTATATTCAAAAACTCTAAAACTTCAAAAACTTCAACTTAAATTCATCAAAACTTTGTTCTAAAACTTATAAAGCATCAAAATTAAAAGAAAAGGACTAAATTAACTTACCTATTAAATATCCAAGCTTCAAACTTCAATTTTCCCTTTTCTTCTCTCTTTTCTCTTTTTCTTTCTTTCCTTCACGTTTGCTCTCTGTTCTTCTTTTTTTTTTTGTTTTATGCTTTTGTTTCTTTTAGTTTGTTTATATATATATATATATATCTAATAATATAATATAATAATATACTTAAAAAAAATCTCAGATTTTCATACTTAAACCGCCTCAACTTTACAAAATGGAATAATTGCCATTTTGGTCCTTCATAATTTCTTTTAATCTATAATTTAACTTTTACTTTCATTTCAATCTAGTCCTTTTCATTTAATTTCTTACCCAAACGATAAAATTTTCTAACGAAAATTTAATACCACATTACTAATATTTTATAAGTATTTATAAAAAATATTTCCTATCATATAAATATTCATGCAAATATATTGAAACAAATTTCTATTTAAATCGGATTTATGGTTGCGAAACCATTATTCCGATAACCTTGAATTTAGGCCATTACAACTCTCCCCCCTTTTTAAGGATTTTCGTCCTCGAAAATCTTACCAGTAAAGAGGTTTGGATATTGTTTCCTCATTGCCTCCTCCGGTTCCCATGTCGCTTCCTCAATCCCGTGTTTTTGCCACAATACTTTCACCAAATTTATTTTTTTATTTCTAAGCTCCTTTGTTTCCCATGCCAATATCTTGATCGGTTCTTCACTGTAACTCATATCCGGTTGAATTTCCACTTCTATCGGAGAAATAACATGTGAAGGATCTGACCGATATCGTCGTAGCATAGACACATGAAAAACATTATGGATTCTATCAAATTCTGGTGGTAATGCCAACCGATAAGCGACCCGTCCAATTCTTTCTATGATCTCATATGGCCCGATAAATCTTGGACTCAATTTACCCTTTCGACCGAACCGGAGAACTTTCTTCCAAGGAGACACTTTCAGGAATACCTTGTCACCAACCTGAAATTCAATCTCTTTTCGTTTAAGATCGGCAGATGATTTTTGGCGATCGGAAGCTGCTTTTAAACTATCCCAAATAACCTTCACTTTTTCTTCTGTTTCCCGGATTAAATCAACCCCATGTATCTTCTTTTCACTGAGCTCTATCCAATACAATGGTGTTCTACATTTTCTACCATACAAAGCTTCATATGGAGCCATTTTAATACTGGACTGATAACTGTTATTGTAAGCAAATTCAATCAGAGGTAGATACCTCTCCCAATTACCTTTAAACTCCAGTGTACAACATCGGAACATATCTTCCAATACTTGAATTACACGCTCAGATTGGCCATTTGTCTGAGGATGAAATGCAGTACTGAAATACAACTGAGTACCCAAAGCTTCTTACAATTTATCCCAGAAACGAGATGTAAATAGGGGATCTCTATCTGATATAATGGAGACAGGCACTCCATGTAGCCTGACAATCTCAGATATGTACAATTCAGCCAGTTTATCTAAAGAATAATCCATACGTACCGGAATAAAGTGTGCTAACTTTGTCAATCGGTCAGCAATCACCCAAATAGCATCTTTTTTCCTCGAAGACAATGGTAATCCCTGTACAAAATCCATAGTGATTCTTTCCCATTTCCATTCCGGTATAGTAATTGGCTGAAGTAACCCCGAAGGTACCTGATGTTCTGCTTTGACCTGTTGACATATCAACATCTTGATACAAATTCAGAAATATCACGTTTCATTCCTGGCCACCAGTACATCTTCTTCAAATCATTATACATTTTATTACTTCCCGGATGTACAGACATAGTACCACTGTGAGCCTCGTGTAAAATTTTCTGTATGAGCTCTGAATTCTTGGGTACACATACCCTACCTCTGAATAATAAACAATCATCAACCCCAACTTGAAATTCAGAATCAGTACCTGACTCACATTGTGCCCGTTTAACCTGTAACTTCTCATCATTCTTCTGAGCTTCACATATTTGCTGTAGAAATGTCGGTTTAGCTCTCAATTCAGCTATGATTGAACCATCATCAGTCAGTGACAATCGGGTATTCATAACTCGTAAAGCAAACAGAGATTTTCGACTCAAAGCATCAGCCACAACATTAGCCTTACCCGGATGATAATCAATAATCAAATCATAGTCCTTTATCAGTTCAAGCCACCTGCGCTGTCTCAAATTCAAATCTTTCTGTGTCATCAAATATTTCAAGCTTTTATGATCAGTATAAATATGACATTTCTCACCGTACAAATAATGCCGCCATATCTTCAATGCAAAAACAATAGCAGCTAACTCAAGATCATGTACCAGATAATTTCTTTCATGTGGTTTAAGTTGTCTTGAAGCATAGGCTATTACTTTACCTTCTTGCATCAAGACACAACCTAAACCATTTAATGAGGCATCACTGTAAATAACAAATTCCTTACTCGGTTCAGGCTGCACTAATACTGGTGCTTTCGTTAGTAGATCTTTTAATCGGTTGAAACTCTGCTGACATTCATCAGTCCACTCGAACTTTAAATTTTTCTGCAATAATCGAGTCATCGGAGAAGCTATCATAGAGAATCCCTGTACAAATCTCCGATAATAACCAGCTAAACCCAAGAAACTTCTAACTTCAGATACAGTCTTCGGTGGATTCCAATTGACAATAGCTGAGATTTTACTTGGATCTACCCTGATGCCTTCAGCGGATACAATATGTCCAAGAAAACCCACTTCTCGAAGCCAAAATTCACATTTACTGAATTTAGCATATAACTGTTTCTCTCGCAGAATTTGCAACACAATTCTCAAATGTTCTGCATGTTCTTCTTCATCTCGAGAATAACCAAAATATCATCAATGAATACTACCACAAATCTGTCTAAGTACGGTCTGAATATTCGATTCATCAGATCCATAAATACTGTAGGTGCATTAGTCAACCCAAATGGCATAACCAGAAACTCATAATGCCCGTACCTGGTTCTGAAAGCTGTCTTTGGCACATCTGACTCCTTTACTCGTAACTGATAGTAGCCCGATCGGAGATCTATCTTTGAAAATACAGTAGCACCTTTCAACTGATCAAATAAATCATCAATCCGGGGCAATGGATACTTATTCTTTATAGTTACCTTATTGAGCTATCGATAGTCAATACACAATCTCAAAGACCCATCTTTCTTTTTCACAAACAGAACCGGAGCACCCCAAGGTGAATGACTCAGTCGGACAAAACCTCTATCAACAAGTTCCTGTAACTGTGTCTTTAATTCCTTTAATTCTGTAGGAGCCATTCGGTACGGAGCTATGGAAATCGGAGTAGTTCCCGGAATCAAATCTATAGAAAATTCCACTTCTCTTTCTGGTGGCAACCCTAGTAACTCCTCTGGAAACACATCAGAAAATTCGCATACCACTGGCACTGCTTGAATCTTCGACTCAGATACCTTGGTATCTAATACATAAGCAAGAAAAGCATCATACCCCTTTTTGACATACCTCTGAGCAGTAATAACTGAAATCACATCAGATAGTCCCTCTGTCTGATCAGATTTAACCTGAAGTAATTCACCATTCTGACACTTCAACACAATATATTTCTATTTACAGTTTACTACTGCATCATGCTGAGTTAACCAATCCATGCCCAATATCACATCAAACTCATCAAATGGCAGTAACATCAAATCAGCCAGGAAACAATAACCTCTTACCATCAGTGGACAATTTTTACAAATTTTATCCACCAAAATAGATTGGCCAAAGGGGTTCGAGACTTTAACCGCAAATTCAGTAGGTTCAACAGATAAATCTTTAACGCATGCAAGTTTTACACGTATATATGAATGCGTAGAATCGGGATCAATTAATGCAGTAATATTAGTATCAAGTAAAGAAAATGTACCAGTAATAACATCGGGTGCTGAGACATCTTCTCTGGTACACATGACATATGTCCTAGAAGGCGCTCGTGTCTCAGGCCTACTTGCAGTATCTTTTGTAGCTCCTCGGCTACCACTGACATTACCGGATGGTCGAGATGGTCTACCCCTCAAAGATGGATTACTTGGCTTCGATATATATTCAGCTTCTTTTTCACTTCTTTCTGGACAATCTTTGAGGAAATGGTCAAAAGAACCACATCGGTAACAAGCCCCGCTCTTAAATCGACATTCACCAAAATGAGCTTTATTACAATACTGGCATCTCGGCTTAGGGGTACCAACACTGCCAACACTGGTCACTGATGGAGTGGAAGGTCTTGAATTAGTGCGCTATGAACCTCGCACTCTATCCGAATACCCAGTGGTTGAGGTAGAACGATCCTGGTACTTCTTCAATTTCTTTGGAGCAGAAAATTGAGATTTTCCCATTAGTCTTTTACTAAAAATTCGAGCTTCCCTCTTAGCCTGTTTCTTTTCTTTGCTCCATTCTTCTGCTTTATAAGCTCGCTCTGCTAGTGTAGCAAACTCTCGAATTTCAAGAATTCCAATAAGTAGCTTAATTTCTTCATTCAATCCTTCTTCGAATCGTTTGCACATTTCAGCTTCCGACTGTACCCATTCTCGAGCATATTTACTCAACCGAACAAATTCTCTTTCATACTCAGATACTGATCTATTGCCCTGTTTCAGCTCAAGAAATTCTTTTCTTTTCTGATCAAGGAATCTCTGGCTGATATATCTCTTTTTGAACTCGGTCTGGAAGAATTCCCATGTAATTTCTTCTTTCGGAACAACTGAAGCTTTAGTATTCCACCAATGATAAGCTGTGTCTTTTAGCAGTGAAACAGCACATTTCAAACATTCTTCTGGCGTGCAAGATAATTCCTCCAAAACCCTGAGTAGTATTCTCTAACCAAAATTCAGCCTGTTCGGGATCATTATCAACTGCTGCTCGAAATTCTTCGGCCCCATATTTTCAGATTTTATCAACCGGAGCTTTCCCTTTTCTGACAGATTCAGTACCTGTACCCTGTGGAATCTCAGGAACCAGTGGAGGAACAGGAGGGGGAGCTTGAGTTTGCTGCACTGTAGGGTTAGTTCTTATGTACTGGGTAAACCATTCATTCATCATTTGAAAGAAGGCTATTTTTGCCTCCTCCCCTTGACCCTCTATACCGGGCCTTCTACTGCTAGTTTCTTCTCTTTGTACTGAAGCCGGAGCATGACTCCCAGCTTCCTCAGATTGAGCTCGGTCAGATGACATTACTATAAGAAAAACACAATTTAAATGGTCAGGAGATATCACACTATCAAAAATAATTTAAATGGCATGTATAGCTAATCCGTATTCGCTATGTCGGTCCTAGAACCGGTTAAACCGTAGCTCTAATACCAACAAATGTAACACCCCCTACCCGTATTCGTTGTCAGAATAAGGTACGAGGCATTACCAGAATTTACGAATTTTTTTTTAAACCGAGACCATTCAATTCAACATATTTTCAAAATAATTCATGCATATTTATAAGATAACTTTAACACATAAGCCATACCAATGGCTGACCTTACATTCATTTCATATTAACATTTATTTTATTAGCTTATACATGCCATTCATTTCCAAACTAAAGTTTCTTTAAATACCGAAATACTGGGGTTGATAGTGTGATGAGTCTCCCACCGATCCGACCTCCGAGCTCTTAACACTACAAAACAGGGAAAAAGGAAATAGGGTAAGCACTTTGTGCTTAGTAAGCCCATGTAACAAGAATTATACTTACCTAATATTTACAATACAAGCGATAAACATTCATATACCTATTCAATGCATTATTACCCTAACATTTACAAACTCAACATTCAAGTCAGTCAAATAATTTCCATATATCAATAATATATATTATGATTGATGAGCTCATCAATACCATAATTTCCATATTTTTTTTTATATTTATCCCATTGAATTACTCGGAATTTCGATGGATTTTCAGAGGTACACTTTAGTGTACAAATTCGGGCCCGTCAATTCATATTCATGTGCGCACATTTCCATTCCAGAGAGCACACTCCCGCGAACCTCATCCTTACAGCGGGATTACCAGTCCAGGCTAAATCCCCTGTAATATAAACTCATAGAGTATTGTCGGGATTACCAGTCCAGGCTAAATCCCCTGCAACGACAATTACTCTAATGAGCTTGGATCTGAATTACCAGTCCAGGCTAAATTCAGACCCTAATTTGGATTACCCGTCCGGGCTAAATCCATTTTCCACATATTCTTCGGGAGGGCTATATCAAGATAGGATCACCCGTCCGGGCTAGATCCTTTTTACCGTCAATTCCTTTTCAGAGATCCATCGAATTTTCCTTTCATTCAATCGGGATTTCTTTCCCTTTTTACCAAATATATCAATGTTTCATCAATTTTCATACAATGAACATTCAAATTATATTCACATCAATAACATACATTTCAAGCATTTAAGAATACAATTCAAGTTACATGAACTTACCTCGATACTTGTTCGTACACAAAATCTACTAATCCGGGACTTTTTCCTTTCCTCAATCTAGCTTCGTATTTGAGTTTTCCAAATCTAAATAAATAAATTCAATCATCAATTCAATACATTTCATGTTCACATGTAGCATTTTCTATAATTCTATTATTATTTTTAGTTCATTCAAAACTGTCTACTTGAGTCATAGTCACTAAATTATTTATTTCTCGAGTTACAGAACTCGAAATAAAGAACTGTTAATTTTCCCTGAAACTAGACTCACATATCTTCTTTCCATAAAAGTTTCAGAATTTTTGGTTTAGCCAATAAGTACAGTTTATTCATCAAAGTCACCCCTGTTCTGCTGTCTGGCAGTTCTGACCCTTCTTCACTAAAAATTAATTATCTCTTTATACAAGATTCAGATGATGTTCTTGTTTATTCCTATTGAAAATAGACTCATTCAGGATTCTAAAAATATAAATTTAAGCCCATAATTATTTTTATTCAATTTTTTATGATTTTCTAAAGTCAAAACAGGGGAACCCGAATTCATTCTGAACCAGTCTTACAAAAATCTAAATATCTCAAAATACAGAACTTATTTTCTTTCTTTGTTTCTTTAATATAAAAATAGACTCAATAAGCTTTAATTTCATATCTCACTCAACCTCTAATTCCACTTCTACGATTTTTTGTGAATTTTCAAACTTACTCTACTGCTGCTGTCCCAAAACTGTTTTCTTATAGCTTGTTTTACAATTAAGTCCTTTATCCAATTCTAACTTCAAATTCTTTCAATTAAACCACTAATTCATCATTTTATTCATCATATGCTATATTCAAAAACTATAAACTTCAAAAACTTCAACTTAAATTCATCAAAACTTTGTTCTAAAACTTATAAAGCATCAAAATTAAAAGAAAAGGACTAAATTAACTTACCTATTAAATATCCAAGCTTCAAACTTCAATTTTCCCTTTTCTTCTCTCTTTTCTCTTTTTCTTTCTTTCCTTCACGTTTGCTCTCTGTTCTTCTTTTTTTTTTTTTATGCTTTGTTTCTTTTAGTTTGTTTATATATATATATATATCTAATAATATAATATAATAATATACTTAAAAAAAATCTCAGATTTTCATACTTAAACCGCCTCAACTTTACAAAATGGAATAATTGCCATTTTGGTCCTTCATAATTTCTTTTAATCTATAATTTAACTTTTACTTTCATTTCAATCTAGTCCTTTTCATTTAATTTCTTACCCAAACGATAAAATTTTCTAACGAAAATTTAATACCACATTACTAATATTTTATAAGTATTTATAAAAATATTTCCTATCATATAAATATTCATGCAAATATATTGAAACAAATTTCTATTTAAATCGGATTTATGGTTGCGAAACCATTATTCCGATAACCTTGAATTTAGGCCATTACAACTCTCCCCCCTTTTTAAGGATTTTCGTCCTCGAAAATCTTACCAGTAAAGAGGTTTGGATATTGTTTCCTCATTGCCTCCTCCGGTTCCCATGTCGCTTCCTCAATCCCGTGTTTTTGCCACAATACTTTCACCAAATTTATTTTTTTATTTCTAAGCTCCTTTGTTTCCCATGCCAATATCTTGATCGGTTCTTCACTGTAACTCATATCCGGTTGAATTTCCACTTCTATCGGAGAAATAACATGTGAAGGATCTGACCGATATCGTCGTAGCATAGACACATGAAAAACATTATGGATTCTATCAAATTCTGGTGGTAATGCCAACCGATAAGCGACCGTCCAATTCTTTCTATGATCTCATATGGCCCGATAAATCTTGGACTCAATTTACCCTTTCGACCGAACCGGAGAACTTTCTTCCAAGGAGACACTTTCAGGAATACCTTGTCACCAACCTGAAATTCAATCTCTTTTCGTTTAAGATCGGCAGATGATTTTTGGCGATCGGAAGCTGCTTTTAAACTATCCCAAATAACCTTCACTTTTTCTTCTGTTTCCCGGATTAAATCAACCCCATGTATCTTCTTTTCACTGAGCTCTATCCAATACAATGGTGTTCTACATTTTCTACCATACAAAGCTTCATATGGAGCCATTTTAATACTGGACTGATAACTGTTATTGTAAGCAAATTCAATCAGAGGTAGATACCTCTCCCAATTACCTTTAAACTCCAGTGTACAACATCGAAACATATCTTCCAATACTTGAATTACACGCTCAGATTGGCCATTGTCTGAGGATGAAATGCAGTACTGAAATACAACTGAGTACCCAAAGCTTCTTACAATTTATCCCAGAAACGAGATGTAAATAGGGGATCTCTATCTGATATAATGGAGACAGGCACTCCATGTAGCCTGACAATCTCAGATATGTACAATTCAGCCAGTTTATCTAAAGAATAATCCATACGTACCGGAATAAAGTGTGCTAACTTTGTCAATCGGTCAGCAATCACCCAAATAGCATCTTTTTTCCTCGAAGACAATGGTAATCCCTGTACAAAATCCATAGTGATTCTTTCCCATTTCCATTCCGGTATAGTAATTGGCTGAAGTAACCCCGAAGGTACCTGATGTTCTGCTTTGACCTGTTGACATATCAACATCTTGATACAAATTCAGAAATATCACGTTTCATTCCTGGCCACCAGTACATCTTCTTCAAATCATTATACATTTTATTACTTCCCGGATGTACAGACATAGTACCACTGTGAGCCTCGTGTAAAATTTTCTGTATGAGCTCTGAATTCTTGGGTACACATACCCTACCTCTGAATAATAAACAATCATCAACCCCAACTTGAAATTCAGAATCAGTACCTGACTCACATTGTGCCCGTTTAACCTGTAACTTCTCATCATTCTTCTGAGCTTCACATATTTGCTGTAGAAATGTCGGTTTAGCTCTCAATTCAGCTATGATTGAACCATCATCAGTCAGTGACAATCGGGTATTCATAACTCGTAAAGCAAACAGAGATTTTCGACTCAAAGCATCAGCCACAACATTAGCCTTACCCGGATGATAATCAATAATCAAATCATAGTCCTTTATCAGTTCAAGCCACCTGCGCTGTCTCAAATTCAAATCTTTCTGTGTCATCAAATATTTCAAGCTTTTATGATCAGTATAAATATGACATTTCTCACCGTACAAATAATGCCGCCATATCTTCAATGCAAAAACAATAGCAGCTAACTCAAGATCATGTACCAGATAATTTCTTTCATGTGGTTTAAGTTGTCTTGAAGCATAGGCTATTACTTTACCTTCTTGCATCAAGACACAACCTAAACCATTTAATGAGGCATCACTGTAAATAACAAATTCCTTACTCGGTTCAGGCTGCACTAATACTGGTGCTTTCGTTAGTAGATCTTTTAATCGGTTGAAACTCTGCTGACATTCATCAGTCCACTCGAACTTTAATTTTTCTGCAATAATCGAGTCATCGGAGAAGCTATCATAGAGAATCCCTGTACAAATCTCCGATAATAACCAGCTAAACCCAAGAAACTTCTAACTTCAGATACAGTCTTCGGTGGATTCCAATTGACAATAGCTGAGATTTTACTTGGATCTACCCTGATGCCTTCAGCGGATACAATATGTCCAAGAAAACCCACTTCTCGAAGCCAAAATTCACATTTACTGAATTTAGCATATAACTGTTTCTCTCGCAGAATTTGCAACACAATTCTCAAATGTTCTGCATGTTCTTCTTCATCTCGAGAATAACCAAAATATCATCAATGAATACTACCACAAATCTGTCTAAGTACGGTCTGAATATTCGATTCATCAGATCCATAAATACTGTAGGTGCATTAGTCAACCCAAATGGCATAACCAGAAACTCATAATGCCCGTACCTGGTTCTGAAAGCTGTCTTTGGCACATCTGACTCCTTTACTCGTAACTGATAGTAGCCCGATCGGAGATCTATCTTTGAAAATACAGTAGCACCTTTCAACTGATCAAATAAATCATCAATCCGGGGCAATGGATACTTATTCTTTATAGTTACCTTATTGAGCTATCGATAGTCAATACACAATCTCAAAGACCCATCTTTCTTTTTCACAAACAGAACCGGAGCACCCCAAGGTGAATGACTCAGTCGGACAAAACCTCTATCAACAAGTTCCTGTAACTGTGTCTTTAATTCCTTTAATTCTGTAGGAGCCATTCGGTACGGAGCTATGGAAATCGGAGTAGTTCCCGGAATCAAATCTATAGAAAATTCCACTTCTCTTTCTGGTGGCAACCCTAGTAACTCCTCTGGAAACACATCAGAAAATTCGCATACCACTGGCACTGCTTGAATCTTCGACTCAGATACCTTGGTATCTAATACATAAGCAAGAAAAGCATCATACCCCTTTTTGACATACCTCTGAGCAGTAATAACTGAAATCACATCAGATAGTCCCTCTGTCTGATCAGATTTAACCTGAAGTAATTCACCATTCTGACACTTCAACACAATATATTTCTATTTACAGTTTACTACTGCATCATGCTGAGTTAACCAATCCATGCCCAATATCACATCAAACTCATCAAATGGCAGTAACATCAAATCAGCCAGGAAACAATAACCTCTTACCATCAGTGGACAATTTTTACAAATTTTATCCACCAAAATAGATTGGCCAAAGGGGTTCGAGACTTTAACCGCAAATTCAGTAGGTTCAACAGATAAATCTTTAACGCATGCAAGTTTTACACGTATATATGAATGCGTAGAATCGGGATCAATTAATGCAGTAATATTAGTATCAAGTAAAGAAAATGTACCAGTAATAACATCGGGTGCTGAGACATCTTCTCTGGTACACATGACATATGTCCTAGAAGGCGCTCGTGTCTCAGGCCTACTTGCAGTATCTTTTGTAGCTCCTCGGCTACCACTGACATTACCGGATGGTCGAGATGGTCTACCCCTCAAAGATGGATTACTTGGCTTCGATATATATTCAGCTTCTTTTTCACTTCTTTCTGGACAATCTTTGAGGAAATGGTCAAAAGAACCACATCGGTAACAAGCCCCGCTCTTAAATCGACATTCACCAAAATGAGCTTTATTACAATACTGGCATCTCGGCTTAGGGGTACCAACACTGCCAACACTGGTCACTGATGGAGTGGAAGGTCTTGAATTAGTGCGCTATGAACCTCGCACTCTATCCGAATACCCAGTGGTTGAGGTAGAACGATCCTGGTACTTCTTCAATTTCTTTGGAGCAGAAAATTGAGATTTTCCCATTAGTCTTTTACTAAAAATTCGAGCTTCCCTCTCAGCCTGTTTCTTTTCTTTGCTCCATTCTTCTGCTTTATAAGCTCGCTCTGCTAGTGTAGCAAACTCTCGAATTTCAAGAATTCCAATAAGTAGCTTAATTTCTTCATTCAACCTTCTTCGAATCGTTTGCACATTTCAGCTTCCGACTGTACCCATTCTCGAGCATATTTACTCAACCGAACAAATTCTCTTTCATACTCAGATACTGATCTATTGCCCTGTTTCAGCTCAAGAAATTCTTTTCTTTTCTGATCAAGGAATCTCTGGCTGATATATCTCTTTTTGAACTCGGTCTGGAAGAATTCCCATGTAATTTCTTCTTTCGGAACAACTGAAGCTTTAGTATTCCACCAATGATAAGCTGTGTCTTTTAGCAGTGAAACAGCACATTTCAAACATTCTTCTGGCGTGCAAGATAATTCCTCCAAAACCCTGAGTAGTATTCTCTAACCAAAATTCAGCCTGTTCGGGATCATCATCAACTGCTGCTCGAAATTCTTCGGCCCCATATTTTCAGATTTTATCAACCGGAGCTTTCCCTTTTCTGACAGATTCAGTACCTGTACCCTGTGGAATCTCAGGAACCAGTGGAGGAACAGGAGGGGGAGCTTGAGTTTGCTGCACTGTAGGGTTAGTTCTTATGTACTGGGTAAACCATTCATTCATCATTTGAAAGAAGGCTATTTTTGCCTCCTCCCCTTGACCCTCTATACCGGGCCTTCTACTGCTAGTTTCTTCTCTTTGTACTGAAGCAGGAGCATGACTCCCAGCTTCCTCAGATTGAGCTCGGTCAGATGACATTACTATAAGAAAAACACAATTTAAATGGTCAGGAGATATCACACTATCAAAAATAATTTAAATGGCATGTATAGCTAATCCGTATTCGCTATGTCGGTCCTAGAACCGGTTAAACCGTAGCTCTGATACCAACAAATGTAACACCCCCTACCCGTATTCGTTGTCAGAATAAGGTACGAGGCATTACCAGAATTTATGAATTTTTTTTTAAACCGAGACCATTTCAATTCAACATATTTTCAAAATAATTCATGCATATTTATAAGATAACTTTAACACATAAGCCATACCAATGGCTGACCTTACATTCATTTCATATTAACATTTATTTTATTAGCTTATACATGCCATTCATTTCCAAACTAAAGTTTCTTTAAATACCGAAATACTGGGGTTGATAGTGTGATGAGTCTCCCACCGATCCGACCTCCGAGCTCTTAACACTACAAAACAGGGAAAAAGGAAATAGGGTAAGCACTTTGTGCTTAGTAAGCCCATGTAACAAGAATTATACTTACCTAATATTTACAATACAAGCGATAAACATTCATATACCTATTCAATGCATTATTACCCTAACATTTACAAACTCAACATTCAAGTCAGTCAAATAATTTCCATATATCAATAATATATATTATGATTGATGAGCTCATCAATACCATAATTTCCATATTTTTTTTTATATTTATCCCATTGAATTACTCGGAATTTCGATGGATTTTCAGAGGTACACTTTAGTGTACAAATTCGGGCCCGTCAATTCATATTCATGTGCGCACATTTCCATTCCAGAGAGCACACTCCCGCGAACCTCATCCTTACAGCGGGATTACCAGTCCAGGCTAAATCCCCTGTAATATAAACTCATAGAGTATTGTCGGGATTACCAGTCCAGGCTAAATCCCCTGCAACGACAATTACTCTAATGAGCTTGGATCTGAATTACCAGTCCAGGCTAAATTCAGACCCTAATTTGGATTACCCGTCCGGGCTAAATCCATTTTCCACATATTCTTCGGGAGGGCTATATCAAGATAGGATCACCCGTCCGGGCTAGATCCTTTTTACCGTCAATTCCTTTTCAGAGATCCATCGAATTTTCCTTTCATTCAATCGGGATTTCTTTCCCTTTTTACCAAATATATCAATGTTTCATCAATTTTCATACAATGAACATTCAAATTATTCACATCAATAACATACATTTCAAGCATTTAAGAATACAATTCAAGTTACATGAACTTACCTCGATACTTGTTCGTACACAAAATCTACTAATCCGGGACTTTTTCCTTTCCTCAATCTAGCTTCGTATTTGAGTTTTCCAAATCTAAATAAATAAATTCAATCATCAATTCAATACATTTCATGTTCACATGTAGCATTTTCTATAATTCTATTATTATTTTTAGTTCATTCAAAACTGTCTACTTGAGTCATAGTCACTAAATTATTTATTTCTCGAGTTACAGAACTCGAAATAAAGAACTGTTAATTTTCCCTGAAACTAGACTCACATATCTTCTTTCCATAAAAGTTTCAGAATTTTTGGTTTAGCCAATAAGTACAGTTTATTCATCAAAGTCACCCCTGTTCTGCTGTCTGGCAGTTCTGACCCTTCTTCACTAAAAATTAATTATCTCTTTATACAAGATTCAGATGATGTTCTTGTTTATTCCTATTGAAAATAGACTCATTCAGGATTCTAAAATATAAATTTAAGCCCATAATTATTTTTATTCAATTTTTATGATTTTCTAAAGTCAAAACAGGGGAACCCGAATTCATTCTGAACCAGTCTTACAAAAATCTAAATATCTCAAAATACAGAACTTCTTTTCTTTCTTTGTTTCTTTAATATAAAATAGACTCAATAAGCTTTAATTTCATATCTCACTCAACTCTAATTCCACTTCTACGATTTTTTGTGAATTTTCAAACTTACTCTACTGCTGCTGTCCCAAAACTGTTTTCTTATAGCTTGTTTTACAATTAAGTCCTTTATCCAATTCTAACTTCAAATTCTTTCAATTAAACCACTAATTCATCATTTTATTCATCATATGCTATATTCAAAAACTATAAAACTTCAAAAACTTCAACTTAAATTCATCAAAACTTTGTTCTAAAACTTATAAAGCATCAAAATTAAAAGAAAAGGACTAAATTAACTTACCTATTAAATTAAAAACTTCCAAGCCCTTTTCTTCTCTTTTCTCTTTTCTTTCTTTCCTTCACGTTTGCTCTCTGTTCTTCTTTTTTTTTGTTTTATGCTTTTGTTTCTTTTAGTTTGTTTATATATATATATATATATAATAATATATATAATAATATACTTAAAAAAAATCTCAGATTTTCATACTTAAACCGCCTCAACTTTACAAAATGGAATAATTGCCATTTTGGTCCTTCATAATTTCTTTTAATCTATAATTTAACTTTTACTTTCATTTCAATCTAGTCCTTTTCATTTAATTTCTTACCCAAACGATAAAATTTTCTAAACGAAAATTTAATACCACATTACTAATATTTATTTATAAAAATATTCCTATCATAAAATAAATTCATATAAATATTCAAATATATTGAAACAAATTTCTATTTAAATCGGATTTATGGTTGCGAAACCATTATTCCGATAACCTTGAATTTAGGCCATTACAACTCTCCCCCTTTTTAAGGATTTTCGTCCTCGAAAATCTTACCAGTAAAGAGGTTGGATATTGTTTCCTCATTGCCTCCTCCGGTTCCCATGTCGCTTCCTCAATCCCGTGTTTTTGCCACAATACTTTCACCAAATTTATTTTTATTTCTAAGCTCCTTTGTTTCCCATGCCAATATCTTGATCGGTTCTTCACTGTAACTCATATCCGGTTGAATTTCCACTTCTATCGGAGAAATAACATGTGAAGGATCTGACCGATATCGTCGTAGCATAGACACATGAAAAACATTATGGATTCTATCAATTCTGGTGGTAATGCCAACCGATAAGCGACCCGTCCAATTCTTTCTATGATCTCATATGGCCCGATAAATCTTGGACTCAATTTACCCTTTCGACCGAACCGGAGAACTTTCTTCCAAGGAGACACTTTCAGGAATACCTTGTCACCAACCTGAAATTCAATCTCTTTTCGTTTAAGATCGGCAGATGATTTTTGGCGATCGGAAGCTGCTTTTAAACTATCCCAAATAACCTTCACTTTTTCTTCTGTTTCCCGGATTAAATCAACCCCATGTATCTTCTTTTCACTGAGCTCTATCCAATATGGTGTTCTACATTTTCTACCATACAAAGCTTCATATGGAGCCATTTTAATACTGGACTGATAACTGTTATTGTAAGCAAATTCAATCAGAGGTAGATACCTCTCCCAATTACCTTTAAACTCCAGTGTACAACATCGAAACATATCTTCCAATACTTGAATTACACGCTCAGATTGGCCATTTGTCTGAGGATGAAATGCAGTACTGAAATACAACTGAGTACCCAAAGCTTCTTACAATTATCCCAGAAACGAGATGTAAATAGGGGATCTCTATCTGATATAATGGAGACAGGCACTCCATGTAGCCTGACAATCTCAGATATGTACAATTCAGCCAGTTTATCTAAAGAATAATCCATACGTACCGGAATAAAGTGTGCTAACTTTGTCAATCGGTCAGCAATCACCCAAATAGCATCTTTTTTCCTCGAAGACAATGGTAATCCCTGTACAAAATCCATAGTGATTCTTTCCCATTTCCATTCCGGTATAGTAATTGGCTGAAGTAACCCCGAAGGTACCTGATGTCTGCTTTGACCTGTTGACATATCAACATCTTGATACAAATTCAGAAATATCACGTTTCATTCCTGGCCACCAGTACATCTTCTTCAAATCATTATACATTTTATTACTTCCCGGATGTACAGACATAGTACCACTGTGAGCCTCGTGTAAAATTTTCTGTATGAGCTCTGAATTCTTGGGTACACATACCCTACCTCTGATAATAAACAATCATCAACCCCAACTTGAAATTCAGAATCAGTACCTGACTCACATTGTGCCCGTTTAACCTGTAACTTCTCATCATTCTTCTGAGCTTCACATATTTGCTGTAGAAATGTCGGTTTAGCTCTCAATTCAGCTATGATTGAACCATCATCAGTCAGTGACAAATCATTCATAACTCGTAAAGCAAACAGATTTTCGACTCAAAGCATCAGCCACAACATTAGCCTTACCCGGATGATAATCAATAATCAAATCATAGTCCTTTATCAGTTCAAGCCACCTGCGCTGTCTCAAATTCAAATCTTTCTGTGTCATCAAATATTTCAAGCTTTTATGATCAGTATAAATATGACATTCTCACCGTACAAATAATGCCGCCATATCTTCAATGCAAAAAACAATAGCAGCTAACTCAAGATCATGTACCAGATAATTTCTTTCATGTGGTTTAAGTTGTCTTGAAGCATAGGCTATTACTTTACCTTCTTGCATCAAGACACAACCTAAACCATTTAATGAGGCATCACTGTAAATAACAAATTCCTTACTCGGTTCAGGCTGCACTAATACTGGTGCTTTCGTTAGTAGATCTTTTAATCGGTTGAAACTCTACTGACATTCATCAGTCCACTCGAACTTTAAATTTTTCTGCAATAATCGAGTCATCGGAGAGCTCATAGAGAATCCCTGTACAAATCTCCGATAATAACCAGCTAAACCCAAGAAACTTCTAACTTCAGATACAGTCTTCGGTGGATTCCAATTGACAATAGCTGAGATTTTACTTGGATCTACCCTGATGCCTTCAGCGGATACAATATGTCCAAGAAAACCCACTTCTCGAAGCCAAAATTCACATTTACTGAATTTAGCATATAACTGTTCTCTCGCAGAATTTGCAACACAATTCTCAAATGTTCTGCATGTTCTTCTTCATCTCGAGAATAACCAAAATATCATCAATGAATACTACCACAAATCTGTCTAAGTACGGTCTGAATATTCGATTCATCAGATCCATAAATACTGTAGGTGCATTAGTCAACCCAAATGGCATAACCAGAAACTCATAATGCCCGTACCTGGTTCTGAAAGCTGTCTTTGGCACATCTGACTCCTTTACTCGTAACTGATAGTAGCCCGATCGGAGATCTATCTTTGAAAATACAGTAGCACCTTTCAACTGATCAAATAAATCATCAATCCGGGGCAATGGATACTTATTCTTTATAGTTACCTTATTGAGCTATCGATAGTCAATACACAATCTCAAAGACCCATCTTTCTTTTTCACAAACAGAACCGGAGCACCCCAAGGTGAATGACTCAGTCGGACAAAACCTCTATCAACAAGTTCCTGTAACTGTGTCTTTAATTCCTTTAATTCTGTAGGAGCCATTCGGTACGGAGCTATGGAAATCGGAGTAGTTCCCGGAATCAAATCTATAGAAAATTCCACTTCTCTTTCTGGTGGCAACCCTAGTAACTCCTCTGGAAACACATCAGAAAATTCGCATACCACTGGCACTGCTTGAATCTTCGACTCAGATACCTTGGTATCTAATACATAAGCAAGAAAAGCATCATACCCCTTTTTGACATACCTCTGCGCAGTAATAACTGAAATCACATCAGATAGTCCCTCTGTCTGATCAGATTTAACCTGAAGTAATTCACCATTCTGACACTTCAACACATATATTTCTATTTACAGTTACTACTGCATCATGCTGAGTTAACCAATCCATGCCCAATATCACATCAAACTCATCAAATGGCATCAAATCAGCCCAGGAAACAATAACCTCTTACCATCAGTGGACAATTTTTACAAATTTTTATCCACCAAAATAGATTGGCCAAAGGGGTTCGAGACTTTAACCGCAAATTCAGTAGGTTCAACAGATAAATCTTTAACGCATGCAAGTTTTACACGTATATATGAATGCGTAGAATCGGGATCAATTAATGCAGTAATATTAGTATCAAGTAAAGAAAATGTACCAGTAATAACATCGGGTGCTGAGACATCTTCTCTGGTACACATGACATATGTCCTAGAAGGCGCTCGTGTCTCAGGCCTACTTGCAGTATCTTTTGTAGCTCCTCGGCTACCACTGACATTACCGGATGGTCGAGAGGTCTACCCTCAAAGATGGATTACTTGGCTTCGATATATATTCAGCTTCTTTTTCACTTCTTTCTGGACAATCTTGAGGAAATGGTCAAAAGAACACATCGGTAACAAGCCCCCTCTTAAATCGACATTCACCAAAATGAGCTTTATTACAATACTGGCATCTCGGCTTAGGGGTACCAACACTGCCAACACTGGTCACTGATGGAGTGGAAGGTCTTGAATTAGTGCGCTATGAAACCTCGCACTCTATCCGAATACCCAGTGGTTGAGGTAGAACGATCCTGGTACTTCTTCAATTTCTTTGGAGCGAAAATTGAGATTTTCCCATTAGTCTTTACTAAAAATTCGAGCTTCCCTCTAGCCTGTTTCTTTTCTTTGCTCCATTCTTCTGCTTTATAGCTCGCTGCTAGTGTAGCAAACTCTCGAATTTCAAGAATTCCAATAAGTAGCTTAATTCTTCATTCAATCCTTCTTCGAATCGTTTGCACATTTCAGCTTCCGACTGTACCCATTCTCGAGCATATTTACTCAAACCGAACAAATTCTCTTCATACTCAGATACTGATCTATTGCCCTGTTTTCAGCTCAAGAAATTCTTTTCTTTTCTGATCAAGGAATCTCTGGCTGATATATCTCTTTTGAACTCGGTCTGGAAGAATTCCCATGTAATTTCTTCTTTCGGAACAACTGAAGCTTTAGTATTCCACCAATGATAAGCTGTGTCTTTTAGCAGTGAAACAGCACATTTCAAACATTCTTCTGGCGTGCAAGATAATTCCTCCAAAACCCTGAGTAGTATTCTCTAACCAAAATTCAGCTGTTCGGGATCATTATCAACTGCTGCTCGAAATTCTTCGGCTGCTCGAAATTCTTCGGCCCCATATTTTCGATTTTATCAACCGGAGCTTTCCCTTTTCTGACAGATTCAGTACCTGTACCCTGTGGAATCTCGGGAACCGGTGGAGGAACAGGAGGGGGAGCTTGAGTTTGCTGCACTGTAGGGTTAGTTCTTATGTACTGGGTAAACCATTCATTCATCATTTGAAAGAAGGCTATTTTTGCCTCCTCCCCTTGACCCTCTATACCGGGCCTTCTACTGCTAGTTTCTTCTCTTTGTACTGAAGCCGGAGCATGACTCCCAGCTTCCTCAGATTGAGCTCGGTCAGATGACATTACTATAAGAAAACACAATTTAAATGGTCAGGAGATATCACACTATCAAAATAATTTAAATGGCATGTATAGCTAATCCGTATTCGCTATGTCGGTCCTAGAACCGGTAAACCGTAGCTCTGATACCAACAAATGTAACACCCCCTACCCGTATTCGTTGTCAGAATAAGGTACGAGGCATTACCAGAATTTACGAATTTTTTTTTAAAACCGAGACCATTAATTCAACATATTTTCAAAATAATTCATGCATATTTATAAGATAACTTTAACACATAAGCCATACCAATGGCTGACCTTACATTCATTTCATATTAACATTATTTTATTAGCTTATACATGCCATTCATTTCCAAACTAAAGTTTCTTTAAATACCGAAATATTGGGGTTGATAGTGTGATGAG